>JAKFQP010000045.1:0-234784 GCA_023375905.1 Nycticorax nycticorax
ACTTACATGTTTTTATGCTGAGTAAAAACAACGTTTCTGCCCATTGATGAATCTTATTTTGAGTGTTAGAGCTAAAGAAACTGTATGTATTATGAGCTATTTGTAACATAAGAAAATACTTAAAAAATAAAAATGCAAAATAATGGCACTGCAGTTAAGGGCCTCTGGGCTGCTTACAGCTGATGCGTGTTAGTGCTGCTAGCATTTATCTGTTGTTCATGCAGCTTGCTTTCTGTTCAGTGGAGAAGACCTGTGAAAACATAAGCAGTTTTTAAAATCAATCATACAAACAAATTCATGTAGGCATATATAAGCGATGGCAGTAATAGCAGTAGGTGCAGTCATAACCTGGAGACTATGCCAAAAAGAGAAAGCATCATGAATTTTGAAAAATCAGCTATTCCACGTGAAGTAAGGTATCTTTCTGTGCTTGCACAAATCTTTATATGCACTGATGTAATTTAATTAGAGGAAACAATGTGAATGATCAAAAATTTGTTGACTCTGAAGCATTTCTCAGTATTTGCTTACATTTAGGTTACAATGATGAAAGACTAGTGAGTCTTTCCACCATGTGCTGTGGTTGGACAATAGGACCTGGTGAATTTACATTATGATTACATGTCAAAGACTTCTGGTATCCATCTTGCAAAATTTCTTGTAGCAGGTTTTGTATAAACTGTGAAGGAAGTCATCTGTCCTGGACCAAAGTGGGAGAAGTAGAGAAGCCTTCTTTCAGGGTTCTGCTTATAGAAAACACAGAATGACAGATGCTTTGTTGGCAAAAGAGAAACATCAGTGCAACATTTTTAATTAGTTCTGATCATTTTTTCTTCAGGAATATTTTTAAAGAGAATCTTGGTTTTATTTCCAAAAAGCTCATGAGTCCTACCCAAGGAAGGAAGGATACATCACATGTAACTGGTTTTTATCCACATTTCAACACTCAGCCTGGATGCAGTGTAACTTAGGAAACTGCTGTTCAGGTGGCTCCCTAATTATTACAGCATTCCTGCTGAAATCAGGATTGAGTAACTGGATTCATTGACTACCTTGTATTTTGTTACTTTAGTTGTATTAATCACAGCAATTCTTAAAGAGCATAACTTGACAAAATTGTGCTTTCTGGTTCCTGATTTACTCCCTACCAACTTACTACTTCATATGCTACAGTGAGATTGAGTTGATAGTACAATCAACAAAGCACAACAAGTCAACTGAAATTGGGGTATGTTTAAAGGAAATGTAATTAGCTGGATATTTTTCTTTTTGTCCAGTTATTTGGACAGCAGCAGATCTTTTATTAAGGGCAGACTTATTCCTTGATATTATATTTTTAATGCTTTATTAATTGGAATAATAATAAGACACTCCTGTGGTATTCCCAACAAAGTATGATTCCATCATGATTAGATAGTTAGATAGTTAGAAAGATGAAAATAATTTGATTTCTCTTTTTCTTCCAAGACAAGATATGCAAGTATGCACTCCATGTCAGTGCAGCAGCTTGAGCTGGGATCATTTTCCAAATGACAAAATTGCTGCCACGGTCTGCTAAATCATGGCTTAGTTTTTATTAGGATTAGCTATTGACATCATAATGGAGAGCAGAACTCAGAATACACAGGTGTAAATAACAGATGGGAAGGAGAGTGCCTCACAACAGGGGAAAAATGGAGGAAGAATTGTAAATCACTCCTGACTGCCCCTCTTTTTTAGCCACACTTGTAAAGAGTTGTTATTTTCCATTAGAATCATACTCAGATCTTTGTAATCCAAACTTTAGAAAAAACAAGGTGCTAAAAATATAGGAAACAACTCTGTTCATAATTTCTACAGTCAGGGTAAACTCACGTTCACATGAGAACATCTTGTTGCACTTCTAGATAAAGGCAGGGCCACAAAGGAGGCCTAATTGTCACTGCTATGCAGGAGCTGTCAGCAGATTTGTGCAGCACAACACAGGCATGAAGACAACCCTGTACATGCAGCTTAGTGCAAAAGAGCACAGACCTGGGCTTACTCACGTTAACTGTTGTGTAGATCGTTGACTTCTTGATGTCCAGAGGTCTTCCAATCTTCATCGTGCATGCTCATGTTGGTACTGAAAATATACTACTGTTGTGCGATGTCTTAGTGCTAAATGATCTTCAAAAAGTTCTGATACTGAATTGTTTGTTTATTTGTAGGAACTGGTGAAACAGAAGGTAAAACGTCAACTGACCAAATCTCAAAAGTCTGCTCTGAGGCAACGGCTGCAAAAAGGAGAGGCAAATATTTATACAAAACAATATCGAGAAAATATGCACAACATTAAGTCAAGCTTGGATGCAGCTAGTTTCTGGGGATAATTTATTAAAGCTCCCATAGAATATGAGAAAACTCATAATGTATACAGTTCAAAGACATAATGGAGCAATCTTTTCTGTACAACCAAATGTTTTTCTGGAAGTTGATAAAACTCGTTCCAGTTCTGTGATCTTGATTGGGGGATTTTGGGTTTTGTTTCTGGTTAAAACCGTTGACTGTAATTAAATCAGTAGTACTGGCTAAGATCATTTATCTATAGTAATTTCCAATAATACCGGATAAATCTATTTTACTGTGTTTGTTTAGATTAAGTATCTTCTGTTGTGCAGAGGATTCCTCTTAAGAGGGAAGGAAGGGAATTTTTAAAACCAATTTTTTTTTTGTTATAAAATTAAAAATATTTTTAGTAGACAATTTTTAGAAACTCATAATGTTTAAAGTATGAATAAGATGAAGCATTTAGGTATATATAGGCACAGAAATTCTACTAGTTTAGATGAAATTGGTTTAGTTATCTATTTGAAATAACAATGCTGTTTTAACTTTGTGGCAGTAAACTTACTGGTTCAAATCATAAAGCAGTCTCACAAAAAAATTGTTTGATGTAACTAAAACTGATATTGTGGCCACATCCTACAGTTGACCTGGTACAGCTTTGTGTTTTGATGTGCTAGCTTTGGCTGGGTTGAAAAATGAGAGCAAAAAATGCAGTGGTAATTTGAGATGTTACCACCATATACACATCACCAGTTATTTCTCAGACTGATGCTGCCATCCCCACATCTAAGACAAGTTTTATGACTGCTCCTTAGCCCCTTCTGTACAAACCTAGCCACTTACAGAGATACCCAACTACAGCGTTGGATTGCTGCATAGCTGGCTCCGTATAAGAGCTTGATTTGACAGACATTAATTCTAATCAGGACCAAAGTATTTCTGCCCAGCTACTGTTTGAGTGTTAGTCTTATTAGTTTAGCCTGTAATAGCTACTCACTGCTTATTAGTCCCCTGATAAAATATTTTTTTCTCCGTAGAGGTTGTGACAGCCAAAAGCATGTTTCAGGATTTTAACAAAAGTCACTACACTACCTCAATTTTGTTGGTGGATGGCAGTAAAAAGGGGTACTTCTCTAGTGCACCTAAAAGATCTTTTCTGACTCTTAGTTTGCAGAAAACTGGAACTTGAATGGGAACTTTGAGTCAAGTGAGAAAGGCAGGCTGTCCAAATGCTGAATTACCTTCACAAGGACTTGTGAAGAAGAATGGAAATAAACCCAGAAAGATTACATTCTGAAATATTTTAATTGCTATAAAACTGACAATAAAAGAGGAACAAAGAACACGCAGGCACACACCCTCCCCCACCTTGATTTTGAGGGCTACTTGTTGCTATTGTTGTATTAAGCAGTTTAAATAACTGGTGTTTCTTGTATGAACTTCTATCATTTTCTTTTAATAAACGAAATCATGGTGGGTTTGGGTAGTTGCCCCCTCCATCAATGATGGCTAGAGGCATTGGACATTAAAATTCCGGGACTTGGTTTGGGAAAAAATTGGTCAAAAATTCTTGGGACTTCCCTGTGCTGCTTTGCCAATTGCAGCCTACATGTTGTTAAAGACTTTTACAGGTAAAGCAGAGCACAAAACTCTAGCACAGATATATTTTGCAGCTGTGGAGTATTCAGTCTGATGATGATATGGCTGAACTTTTTTTTAACGAAAGTTGTAATATACGGTTAAATGCCGAGGGCAGCAAAAGTACTGTAGGTTACCTACGCCACCTTATTTGGTATTCCTGTGGATACTGGATTATTGGTTTTAATGATTACACTCCTGGGCAACAATTGTTTGAAAGGCCAAAGTATTTCATGGCAGCATTCTAAACCTATGGTGTTCTTGATGTTGGTAATTTCTAATGTGATCTGTTTCAATGCCAATACAGGACTAAATTTCATCAATACCATTTCTTTACTGAAGTAGCAGCTTCTGTTTCAAGTTTTGAAATTTGATGTTCATGGAATTTATGTCTAAAGATCAGCTTTCATTTACTGGGTTTTGAACTAGATTGTTACGCAATACATATGTGAATGCTGTGTGAAAGAGAAGGTCTCGTAAAAGACACGTGTCTAAAAAAAAGGTGCCTAGATAAAACAGGCACAAAATCTCTTGAGTCCAAAGCAAAAGCCTCTGGAAAAAATCCACTGGGGTCAGTTGTCATGGCGGAAGAAGCAGAAACTGAAAATGGGAGAGCTGGATTTAGAAAGCACACAGAATCCATTGACTTCTCAGTGTGACTTCTTGACACATGGTTAAGAAATTGTACAAGCTCCTGGTGCCCTTGGTTGTACAGGGAGAGCTGAGGAACAGGCGATGCAGGCTTTCTCAGGCTGTCTCAGGAGCGAGTAAGACCAGACACTGTCATTTGAACACGTTTTGAAAGGCTTGCAAGAATCCCTTCCTTCTCAAGCCTGCAACCTGCCTTGCCATAAAAAATGCATGTCCACAGGTGGGAGAAGCTGCACCTTCTGGAGCAGAGGTAAGGTCAGGAGACTCCATTTGTAGAGCTGCTGTCTGGTACTGTGCACTCACTAGTGACACATGCAAAATGCAGAGCTGTCCTTGCTGCTGAGCAGGTGAAAGGGACGATGCTGCTGCAGCCAGAGGGAGTGGGTGGCTTTGTAGTGCTGGGGTTCAGCTGATGTGTCTGGCCCCCGAGCGCAGGTGAGGGGAGGCAGCCCCATGTCCTCCTTTGGGCAGGGTGTAGCAGACCAAGTGCCTTGCCCTGGTGTGGCTCTGGAGAGGAGAGGGAAGTCTTCAGCTTTCAGCTTTTGTGGCCCAGCAGAGAAGCTGGTGCTTTGAGGCAAAGTGTGTGGGTACACAATGCGCTGGTATGGACTGCTGGAAAAAGCAGATGTCCTGCCATTCTTGGGATGATCCCGATTCCTTTGGCAACAGTCTTCACAAAGAAGCAGGGCTCCTTCTTTGGGAAAAGCACAACAGCGGGAATGGTAGCACAGAAATGGGGATTGGATGTGCCCAAGGAGTGGAGCTATGCTGTGGGCAGGAGGAGATGCCAGGAGTTTACCAGCACCCTCAGATGTCCCCAGGATGCAGAGCACCCTGGCATTAGGACTGCTAATTTGGCTCTGCTCAACTGGTCCCATCCCTTGAGAGCGCCACCTCTTCCATGCCCTCTGAAGCCTGAAGCACAGCTATCCCAGGCTGAAGTTTGGTGCTGGCCTTCCTTTTCTCAGGATCAGGAGCACTGGAGTTGCCAGGGAAGAGACCAAGGAGCTGGTGTCTTCCCTCAAGCCTTGAATGACTGAGAGGACAAAGAAATAAAGGTGAGATAACAGAGAGCGTGTCCTCCCCTCCAGGCAGGGCCCACTGCAGCCAGCTCTTCCCAGGGCCAGGAGGGAGCCAGGGATGGGTGGCTCAGCTGGACGCTGCTGGTCAGGAATACCCCGAGGGCCCTGAAACACCCCCTTCCCCACAGGTGTTCTGAGAGCAGATCCCCCCTCACCTGGGCTGCCTCAGAGCCAGGGTCTTTCCTCCTCCTTGCCAGCCCTCACCCTCGCAGGTGCACTGCATCTTCTTCTTGTACTTCTCCACCACGTGTCACCTGCCAAGCCCTAGGGACACGCAGCCTGCCGGGGACCCCGCTGCCCAGCCTGCCCAGCAGCAGAACTGCCCCAGGCAGGGCTGACCCTAGGGTCCTCCTGGGGCACAGCATCAGGGGTGTGGGACTGACCAGCCTCCCACCAGACCCACCTGCAGGTGGGAACAGGTGACAGGGCACCCCGTGGGTGCCCGGGCCCTGCACCAGGATGTCGGGGCTCCCGACTTGCTGACTCAGGACAGAGGGACCCCAGGACAAGGAGGGACCCTGGGGCTCATGGCTTACCAATGAACTTCACAGGCTCGCACTGCAAGGGCTCCTGTGGGCTCTGCACGTATGGCTGGCTCTGGCACAGATAGTCCTTGGCTCTGCTCCTGTTCCTGGCCAGCTGGAGAGGGAAGGATGCAGGGCTGACACAGAGCTGCCCCCCAGATGGGCCATCTCCCTGCTCCGGGCCACCCTCCCTTCCTTCTACCCACCAGGACATTCCCAGTTGCCTGTTGTGAGCTGTGTGGTGTTGAGGCTCTGAGAAAGCAGAGTGGTCCCAGGGGATGCTGGGGTGCCATCCTGGTGGCAGAGCTCACCCGGGCCAGATCCTGGGGGTGCTGGGGCTGTGGTCACCAGGCACTCAACTATCCTCCATGCCTGCGCTGTCTTGGCTATAGTGTGAGAGCTGCTCCCACTTCAGTGCTGACGAGAGCTTCCCAAGAGGCCTGCCAGGCAGCGGAGATGCCACCACTGACTGCCCGGGCCAGAAGATCCTGCATCTTCCCTCACACTGGCAAGGCTCAGAGCCTGTCCCATCCTGTGGCACTGACAGTGCAACCAGGTTCAAAACCCTGGGGGTAGAAGAGGGCAGCCACCACCTGGGGTGCCTCGTGCTGCTGGGGCAGTGGCACAGAGATCCCCAAGCATTTCTGAGCTGTTGCCAAGGCCAGGAGGGGGCTGAAGTGCTGCAGTCGCTGGGGCACCAGGGCAGGACTCAGCCAGGAGCCCCTGGCATGATGACTCCCAGCTCATGTGCAGCTCGCTGTCCTGCTTGGCCGCTGCTCCAGAACCCAGCATGCAGGATGCAGGGCCAGTCCCCTCCTCCAGCTGCATCCCACACCCTGCCCCCGAGTCTTCCCTCCACAGGCTGGGGATGCTGTGGGACATGCAGAGAGTCAGAACTTGAACATTTGGGCTTTGGTGGGCCTGGACTGCTGCTGAGCCCTGTGGGACCAGGCAGAGCGGGTCTGGGAAATGTCCCTGCCCACTTTCTTGGCTTCTGCCAGCTCTGAGGAGGCTGAGAGCTTTCCCATGGGCTGTGTTGGCACAGGGTTGTGGGGAGGGGGCAGGGCAGGACAGGGACCCACCTCCCTGTCCATCCAAGCAGCAGGAGGCATGGCAAGAGCAGAAAGGCAGCGGTGAGCACACTGCAGACATGGAGGGGCCTCTGCCTGGTCCACAGACACTTGGCAAGCTGGGGCTCACAGTGACACGTCTTCAAAGTGTCCAGCTGTCAGCAGCCCTGGCCCCTGGTGCTCAGGTGCACTCAGGGGGTGCCAGCATCACCCTCCCCAAAGGACTGGTCAGCCACCTCGGCCAAGCCCTCATCCTGGCCATGTGGATGGAATAGCAGTGGGAGCAGGCTCTTGCACACCTCCTTCATCATCTTTTCACTGCCCACCACAAACCCCGCTGTGTCTTGAAAGAGGTAGATGGAGAGCTCCCACATGTTGCTCGATTCCTGGTGGGGCATCCATGAGCCACAGACTCTGTCTTACTTCTGCGCCTGCTCCTGGCTCTCTGCTGTTCTCAGACCCACCCGCAGTGAGTGCTGAGGAGGGGGAAAGCAGCACAGAGCCGCTGAGGGCAGTGGAAGGGCTGCTTCAGCACAGGACCATGGTCTGGGGACTGCAGGGCACAACATTCCCTGGCAGAGCACAGGGGCTGTGGTTAGGGAGCACGAGTGCCTATGCCAGTGGGCAAAGGCAAAGGCTGGGGTCATGTGCATGCCCTGCAGCCCTGCTAACAGGGCGGTAGCCTCTCTTGCCAACCTTACGCTGTTGAAGAGTGGCTGGAGCTTTTCAGCCAGCGCCAGAACAACAAGAATGAGTGTCTTCCCCTTCCAGAGCGTGCTGCTGAGCACAGGTAGGGCTGCCACACTGGTGTTGCTGTTGGTACCCTGCAACTGCACCATGAATGCCATGCAGGATGATGCACCTGTACGGCAGCAGGTTGAACATTTTCCTTGCCTGTGTGAAACAGACCCCTTTTCATAAAGCAATGGCCAATCCCATGGGCAAAAACATTCTCCTTGAACACCAGCCTCCTCTCTGGCTTCTTGACAGGCAGCAGGGGGGTTACAAGGGCAAGGTCCTGGCAGGCAGGGTTCACCAGCAAAGCCACAGAGACATGGGAAAGCAGGGCATAGAAGGGGAGAAGAGACAGCACAGGCTCCTCGACAGCCCATCAGCCATGCCCTTCTGCATGTGTGAACAGCATTGTCTGGAAAATTGCCTGAGCTGCAAGCAGTCCTGATGCCACTGCTCTGCTTCACACCAGGGCTGAGTGCCCTGGGACTGGGCTCTACAGATCTCACAGCTTGTGCACAGGCTGTCATGGTTTAACCTCAGCCAACAGCTAAGCGCCACACAGCTGCGTGCTGCCCCCTGGCCAACTCCCCCAGTTTATATACCAAGCACTGTGGGGGTTGGAAGGAATAGAAGTCACGTAGGTCACAGGAGTGGAACCGCAGGAATGCAGAAGTGAAGCTAGAAGAAGCTATGACTGGAGGAGAGTCGCGTGGGCGGCGCCTGCAGGACTGCTGTGAGCACAGTCTGATGGAAAGTTTTTGCGGAAGTTTTCTCTGTGTACTGAGTATAAAAGCGTGGTCTCCCTGAATAAAGTTGATTCTGGTTGCATCTCCAACCTGTGCCTTAATCCGCCACAGAGCATGACATCATACTTTTTTTTCACAGAGCTGAGCTGGCACATAACTATCTGGGTTTCTACTCCATCAGCAGATTTAAGCAATCTTAAAGATGCAGTCATTTAAATCCTTCCTATTAGCAAACAGATGTTCTACCTCTCTCCAAGAGTACTGTAAATTGTATATTCCACTCCTTCATTTAAACTTCTTAGTAAAAATAAATATCAGTAAGTATAAACAACAGTGTAATATAAGAATAATTTACAAACACATATATCTTCCCCTATAATACCGTCAGATGTGGGTGAAACATGATACAGGAACTCGGAAATCTAGCAAACAAGTCCAGATGCATGAAAAGCATACAAAAATGTATGGTTAATGAGACAACACTGACATTTCAGAGTGCGAAGAAAGATAACATCTTCCAGCATTGGAAAAATCCAGTCCATCAGATGAAGGAATGTTGCAGCTAATAGAGAGCAGGTGAAAAATACAGAGTCATGAAGAACTCACTTTAACAGTCACGATTTCTGCAGCCCATATGTGGTAAGTGAAAATAATGAATGCCACGATCACATTCCATGCAATCTTACTTTTATAATGTGCAGACAATTTTATCTGCCTCAGACACTGAAAGGTGTTTTAACCTGCTAGGAAAGTTTGAAATTGCTATTGCAAAACTAGATTACCATTGGCCTTACAGTAAGTTCTGTAGGGATCTAGGACAAGTATGAGATGCAAGTGTTTTTTTCCTTAGGGAGAGTAGGTGTTCTGTTTAACACTGTGCCAATATAGTTCAGTAGTTAGAGAAAACAACATTGCACTGTTTCAGTTCAGTGTCTGTCAACAACAAACTGTATGGCAGTTTATGTAAGGAGCTTGACTTTGCCTGCAAGGTACAAATACCCAAACACATTTTTCTGACTATTTCCCAGAACAAACTTTTTCACATGTATCATCAGGTTTACTTCCTTTATTCCAGCACCTGTTCCTGTCTAAGCCACAGAGTTTTGCTCTTAAACCTACCACTACTACTTCAAAGCAGAAATCTACCAGTTTCTCTATGCAGCAGGCTTCTGGTTAAGATAGAAATTATGTACTTTTTAGTAACTGAGAATCATATAACCTTTATACCATCTCCTGGAATCCAGAACACAGTATGCCAAATTTCATCTATATGAAACAGAAAAAAGGAAGCTAGAAGTACAAGGTAGAAAGGATAAGCCTCCTGCATGAATGCCAATGCAATGAATGCAATATTCAGTATGCTATGATATCCAGGGCAAACTGTAAGTTACTACAGCAGTGGGGAAATTTTGCTAAACGGCAGCCTTCAGTGATCTCCTCATTTAGTCCAAGCTAAAGAAGTAGCAAATAATGTACTAATGTATCAATTAACTAATCTTGCAGCTCATGAGGGAATCCTGATTTAATTTTTCAAGCCCTTTAGTGAACAGCAAGTCTTTATTTTCCGTGTATATTGACAGAATCTCAGCAGAAGTGCCTGACCATTCGGAGGTAGTTTTGATGACAAGGACCTTCAGTTTTTCTTCATCATGCCATCAGTAATTAAAAAGGATCAAGAAAGTACATATTTAAGGAAAAAAAAAGAAGCTTTCTGATGTCTGCAACAGATGTAATTGGTCCTAAAACTTGGGAATGATGCCAAACAGCCCTGAGCAATATTCATTGGCACCATCCCGATCAGCTATACAAATACAAAGCAGGTTGTGAGTGCTGCAAGATGTCAGAGAAATAAACCCATTAGAACCAAACTGGAGCTTGAAATAAATTACAAAAAAAACCCCAAAAAACCCCACCCAAACCCCAAACAAACAAAATTCAGTTTTAACTGTGGTTTGTGATACTAATCCTGAGGAAGGAAGGGTCAGGTCTAAGTGAAGGGCCACAGCATCTTTGTCTGCTTGTTTAACAGCGACCCTTCTGTTCAGCAAACACACCAGAATCCATGGTGGTGCAGAATGAACTGAAACACAAGTGTCAAATTAGCAGTATGAGTCAGTTATGTTCAACATAAACATGTTTGTTCAAAAAATAAGCAAATATATCATGTACAGTCTTCAGCATCTTCCAAGAGAATGTGCCCCTATATCTCCCAGCCCAGTTCTCTACAACCACCCTTGCTGCCTCTCCAGTGAGCGCTGTAGTCAAAGAGAATCACTCCATTCCCACGTCCTGTCCTGGCACAATCTGCAACACATAGCCTCTGAATTTGCATCTGGAAAAACTACTCAGTCCAGCCTTGAACTTCTCTGAAATCTATTGCTTTCAACAGTCTTTGCCTCTAGCCATTTTAACTACATAAAAGGGCTACAATGCTTCAGTGCCTTCTGGTTTTGGGAAGCTCTGCAATGATTTTCTTTTAGGCTGGATTATAGGCAGCCACCTTCCTGTATACTGAAGCACAGAAATTAACTCTCCAGCCAATGAGACTCTCAAGCCAGTATTCTTTATTACAGCGCTGGGGTTGCACCAGGATTTTCCTTGAGGTGCTCCCATCCAGCCATGACTTCAAAGGTCTTATATTTACAAAGTCACTGCTTATTCTTAGTTTTTCTGCAAAATGATTAACATATTCCCACCTATTTCCAAGACTAATTACATATTCAAGAGGAGAGTTATTCTACAGTCTTTGCTACCGCCTAATGTCCATTTTCAGGGACTGTAGCCACTTTGGTGGTCGTTTACTTCATCTGGTGGTCGTATCTTCCTCTTCATCAGTTGTCTTATGAGTGAGTCTGAGTCAACATGTTCCTTATTTCTGATGACTCGGCAGCTTTTTTCCTGTAACCATTTCTCTCTGTTCTCACAGATGGCTAGCCCCTTTCATCACTTCAGATAGCTTTTGTTCTTTGTCTCCGCTTATCTTAAAGGCTACAATGTCCTTGCAATGCAATAGCTCTGTTAGTGTAATAGCTGAGTTAGCTGATACTTAGCATGCTTTGAAAAAGGGTTAGTTAATTTGCTAAATTTCCACTATGCTATGCTATATCTTATACTTTATTCTTACTTCTGTTTTCTTATTTCAATACACTGAGGTCAGCAGAAGCCCCTAGATGAGATAGCTGTTCTTTTTAAACCAACATCTGCTGGAGGAAAATTAAGCAGAATTTAAGGTTGAGAAGAGCAAAACATGTTAATTACAGTGCAAGGAGGGAACTGCCACTAAAGTGCTATCCATGGCAAGATAATCAGATACACAGACGCCAAAACTCCTTGTTACACCACAGACATCTTAGTCTTAGAAATATAGTAAGCCCTCAAGTAAATAAAGAAAGATCTTTCCAATGACTTCATGTGTCTCAGCTCCACAGGTGATAGAAGTGAAAACAGATGCAACTCAAGAGGTTCATGGAACTATACTATACTATACGTATGTTAATATGTAACAGAGAGACAATGATAACAAGAGACAACTTCTCATCAGAAGGCTTCAGTGCATATTAAAATGAAATCTCTTTTCTGTTTTACCAGGGAGGTATAGAGGAGGGGAATAATTAAATGAAGCTTGCCAGCTGGACAGCAGAACTTCATTTTTACATCTACTTTTTTGTAAGAACATCAGAACACAGCTGCTAACCACTGGACTTTTACTAAAGCATACAGAAGCAGAGCAAGATGTTTAATCATATTAGCTAATGGAACTCTCTCCTCCTCATTCCCTCAACCTCTTACCCTGAGGCATGCATGCTGAAACACCCAGGTTTTGCTGTTAACAACTGTCTTATTCTGTATTTCGATAAGCAGGAGGTCTCAGATGTCTTCATGCTGAACCTAAGTGTTACAAGTATCTCTGAAAGCCAGGACAGAAGCTGAGGAGAGCTTTTTTTACACTACACTTAAGCATTAACTGGCATTCTGGTTAGTTATTACTAACCCTATTAGAGGGGTAAAGCCAAAAGCAGAGACAGTTGAATATACATAAAACCTGTTTTGTTTGTATTGGCTAGGAAAATCAAAGGGATTCTGTAAACTCCAAGAAAAGGTAACATCCACTTTTGTGCATTAACGATGTATTAACTTTGCTATAACTCAAAGCCCTCAAACATTGTCGCAAATCCTGGACATGAAACCACCTGCCACTGACCTCTCAAGAGTGCACATGCCTTTATGGTGATTTAAGCCAGACAGGTATTCCAGTGTGCCTCTAAATCAGGGAGTTTTCTTTTCTCTGGTGCAAGGCTATTGGGCCTTGTAAGCAGCCAATTTGTTTCAATTGTGCTGAGATATACCTGGACCTGTAGCAGAACCTCGGGTGTTTTAATCTCCCTGGTGAGCTGCACTTTTAAATTTTTCACTCCAGTATAAAATACTGTCCTCCATGGAGCTACTTTTGTCAATTTATGCTAGCATAGGATTAAGAAAATGGAAGATCCTATTGTATTTTAACATATGTACTCTGACTGCTTTGTTGTCAATTTACTTTTGACACACAGTAGTTAGAAAGCCACAGAAGATGTCAGAAGAGTTCTGCATTTAAAGAGAATGGCAAATCAAATTCTTATTTTTGCAGATTACACATTACATGTTATCTTTGGCTGTTTCATGTCAACCAGTGTTCTGAACTGTATTCTGGCTAGATATTTAAGCCATTCATCTCTCTTGCTTGCTTTAATATTATTTTTATTTTAGCCAGAAATATCAGAACCAAACCATACAGAAAGCATATTCTCCACACAAGCTTTTCCAGTGAAACAAAGCAGGAGTTGTTTTTTCAATAAGGCAATTAAACTTGATGACATCAGTTCAGAAGAACTAGGCACTGGAAGGTATATTTGTACAATGCACAGATAAAATGTAGCAAGAGATATAAAGGACTGACAGACACATACATGGTGAGGCAGAAAATCTATTCCAGCTTGTGGTGGTTTGACCCTGGCTGGATGCCAGGGGCCCACCAAAGCTGCTCTATCGCTCCCCTCTAACCTGCAGAGGAGAGAAAAGTGAATCAAAGAGCTTGTGGATAGAGATAAAGGCAGTTTAATAAAGAGAAAAAAAAAAAAAGCAAAGGCCGCGCACGGTAGCAAAAGGAAAGAAAACAAGATTTTATTCTCTGCTTCCCATTAGCAGGCGATGTCCAGCCACTTCCTGGGAAGTAGGGCTTCAGTATACATAGTTGTTCCTTCCCGAAGACTAAACGTCGCAAAAGATGAATGTCCCCCCTCCTCTTCCTTTTCCCTTAGTTTTTATATCTTAGCTGACATCACATGGTATGGAATATCCCTTTGGTTGTTCTGGGTCAGGTGTCTTGCCCCCTTCCAGCCCACTGGTGGTGGTGTTGGGGGAAAATATTGGAGGCACAGCCTTGATGCTGTTCGAGCACTGCTCAGCAGCAGCCAAAACACTGGTGTGTTATCAACCCCTTTCTACATACCAACAGAAAGCACAGCACTATGCTGTGGTTAGGGTTAGTTGTGTTAGCAGTGTGGTTATGGGTGACATGGCATGTGGGAGAATATGGGCAGGTATCTAGAAAGCTTCTCACCTCCAATGGTCTGGAACTTCATCCATGAACCAGTACAATGATTTGAAAAAAGATGCTTTGGCTATTCAAAGAGGCACAACTTACTGCACTGTTACTGGGGCCTGGCCTGCACCTACCAAACACCACTCAACACAATTCAGCTTCCTCAAGGAGAAGAGAGGTTCTCTGGATCTGAAAACATACCAACAGACACTATAGATAAACCAGACACCCAGCCCTCAATTATATCAGTTGCCCCTATAATTGAAACAATGCAAATGGAAGTCAGTTCATTTAGTAAGGGGTGAAGAAGCTTCTCTTAAGAGGAAGCAGCAGAGATGCCCTGGTTTTGGCTGGGATAGCAATCATTTTCTTCCTAGTAGCTGGTATAGTACTGTGTTTAGTATGAGAATCATGTTGATAACACACTGATGTTTTAATTGTTGCTAAGTAGTGCTTACACTAGAAGTCAAGGACTTTTCAGCTTCTCATGGTCTACTGACTTAGAAGGCTGGAGATACATGAGAAGTTGGGAGGGGGCACAGCCAGGACAGCTGACCCCAACTGACCAAAGGGGTATTCTATACCATATGAGATCATGCTCAGCAATAAAAAGGTGGGGGAAGAAGGAGGAAGGGGAGGATGCTTGGAGTTATGGCATTTTGTCTTCCCAAGTAACCGTTAGGTGTGATGGAGCCCTTCTTTCCTGGGGATGGCTGAACACCCGCCTGCCGGTGGGAAGCAGTGAATGAATTTCTTGCTTTGCCTTGCTTGAGTGCATGGCTTTTGCTTTATCTCAACCCATGAGTTTTCTCACTTTTACTCTTTCAGTGCTTTCCCTCATCCCACTGGGTGCAGTGAGTGAGCATCTGTGTGGTGCCTAGTTGCTGGCTAAACCACAAGAGACAATCAGAAGAGGCAGCCTGTTCTGCAGCAGAGCAGTCACAAGAACAGGAGGAGGAAGGGACTGAAATCATAAATGAGACAGAAACTACCCGATCCTTATCCTTAATGAGCTACAAGATAAACAAAAATATTGCCGCAATCAACCAGGTGCAAATTCTCAGCTGGTTACTACAATGCTGGGATATTGGGCCCAATAGTCAGGAGCAGCAGCTGGGATCCCTTGATAGGGATAAGGCCATTGACAAAGGTATTGGAAAAGGGGCAGGAGTCCTCAGTCTTTGACGGTGATTCCTGTTGAGCATGAAGGACAGGTATCCATCCCTTCAAGGAAGATCTTGCAAATTCCCAAAGCAATTGGACCGCCATTAAGGGAGGCAGCCAGTATTTGAGGGAATTAGCCATGGTGGAGGTGATCTGTAACAACCTGGATGATGACCAGGTATCCAAAGACCCAGATGAAATCCATTGCATGTGGTCAACATGGTGAAAGTTTGTATGAAATGCACCAATGTCATACACCCACACCCTGGTGATAATGAGCTGGGCAAACACAGAGGCACCCCAGGGACATTGCCATACCCAGGGGTGGAAACACAGTCCTATCATTTGTTATGGATTGATACAGACTGCACTGGAACAAGGTGAAGCTCCTGCACACCTGCAGTATGTTCATGATATCATTGTGTGGGGCATCACAGCAGAGGAAGCATTTGAGAAAGGCAGAAGAATAATCCAAACAATTTTGAAACCTGGTTTTGCCATAAAAAAAAGTCAGGTTAAAGGACCTGCACAGGAGATCCAGGTTTTAGGAATAAAATGGCAAAATGAGTGTTGTCCATATCCCAATGGATGTGACCAATAAAATAACAGCTCCACCAACTAACAAAACCAAACACACCCACAAGTGTCGTGGGTTTTTGGAGAATGCATATATGTTATAGTCTGATTGTTAGCTGTCTCTATCAAGTGACATGGAGGAAGAACAATTTTGAATGGGGCCCTGAGCAGAGCAAGCATTTGAACAAATTAAATAAGAGCTGGTTTGAGCAGTAACACTTGGGCCAGTCCAGACAGAACAAGATGCGAAAAATGTGCTTTACACCACAGCCAGGGACCATACCCCACCTGGAACCTCTGGCAGAAAGCACCTGGAGAGACTCAAGGTCCACCTCTAGAGCTCTGGAGTTGGAAATATCCAGCATCTGAAACCTGTTACACTGCAGCTGAAAAAGAAATAGCAGCAGCTTATGAAAGAGTTTGAGCTGCTTCAGAAGTAGTTGGTACTGAAGCACAGCTCCTTCAGGCACCTCAATTGCCTGTGCTGGCTGGATCTTCAAAAGGAGGGCCCCCTCTACACATCATGCCACTGAGGCTACGTGGAGTAAGTGGGTCGTACTGACAATGCAATGGGCTTGAATGAGAAATGGCTCAGGAATCCTGGCAGTGACCATGGACTGGCCAGGGAGGCAAATCTTTGACATGTCACCAGAAGAGGTGACTCGTGCTGATGAGGCTCCACTGTATAAGTTACCAGAAAATGGAAAGCAATATGCCCTGTTTACAGATGGATCCTGTTGTACTGTGAAAAATACAGAAGGTGGAAAGATGCTGTGTGGAGTCCAACATAACAAGTCACAGGAACTGCTGGAGAAAAAGATTAATCAAGTCAGTTTGCAAAAGTGAAAGCCATCCAGCTGGCTTTAGATCTTGCTGAACAAGAAAAATGGCCAGTATTTTATATTGATTCATGGATGGTGGCAAATGCTCTGTAGGGGTGACCACAGCAATGGAAGTGGACCAGCTGGCAGTGCAGACGTAAACCCATCTGTACTGCTGAACTGTGGCAAGATATTGCTGGCTGGGAAGAGAACCTGGTTGTAAAAGTATGCCACGTAGATGCTCACGTACCCAAGAGTTGTGCCACTGAAGAACATCAAAACAATGAGCAGGTGGACGTGGCTGGTAGAACTGAAGCGGAACTTCACTGGGAACATAAGGGTGAGCTAGTTATAGCTTGATGGGCCCATGATGCATCAGGATATCTAGGAAGGGCTGCAACATACAAATGTGCTTATGATTGATGCCATTGCAGAGTTTATCCATGAATGTAAAATGTGTGCCATAATCAATCAAGCCAAGCAGCTAAAGCCTTTTTGGTATAGGGGACGATGGCTGAAATATCAGTCATACCAATCAAGCAGATAGATTGATTATATTACACTACCATGAACCTGCAATGGGAAGCACCATGTGTTTACAATGGTGGAATTGATGATTAAAAACACACCCTGTGACCCATGCCACTGCCTGGAATACTGTCTTGCGCCTTGGAAAGCAAGTTTCATGGCAACACAGCACTCCTAAAAGAATTGAATCAGGTAAGGGGACTCACTTCTGAAACAAGCCCATAAATACCTAGGCCAAGGAGCATGACATTGACTGGGTCTATCACATCCCCTGTCATGCACCAGCTTCTGGGAAAACTGAATGATACAATGAACTGTTAAAAACTACACTGAGAGAAATGGGTGCTGGAAAATTCAAGCATCGGGGTACACATTCAGCAGAAGCCACTTGGCTATTTAACACTAGAGGATCTGCCAGTCAACCTGGCCCTGCCCAATCAAAACCCCCAGGCATTGTGGGAGGAGTTAAGGTCCCCATAGTACGTATAAGGAACTGGCTGGGGAGAACATTCCTTTCTCAGGAAAGGGCAAACCTATTCAAGGGCTTGTTTTTGCTCAAGGACCTGGTTGCACTTGGTGGGTAATGCAGAAGGATGGGCAAATCCAATGTGTACTTCAACGTGTTTCAGTCCTGGGTGAAAATAATCCACATTTTGAGTTCTATGATGGCAGTGTCACATGATGCTGTATGTCACCACTGCTGTGGCTGCCCATATGTCACAGGTATTATAGCAGAAACCTCTTGCTGCTAGCCAGCCTAGAGGCAAGAGGAGGAATTCATTGCAATGTTAAACCTTATGGCTTAGTCCAAAGGGAACAGGGGTGGAGACTGTAATGGATATATACCTTTAAACTGTTGTAATCCATTATTTGAGTTGCATGTTATATGAAGTACCACAGCAGAAACCACCTGAACCAATGAAGAATGACCCTCACAAGAAACAGTGCAAGTGCAGCAGTGACCTGACTCCATGCAATGCACCACCTCTCCTGTCCTGAGTGAACACCACAACAGATGAAGCCCAAAGTCATAGACCAGATGAACTCAGTAAACATTTTATGGCTATGTATGGACATTTCACAAACATTTCACAGGGGAAGGGGTGGCTAATGAGGATGTACTGCGATAGTGTGTGACCTGAATGATATAAATGGTATGGAATAAGGGATGCAGAATGTGCTGGCTTTGGCTGGGATAGAGTTAAATTTCTTCGTAGTAGCTTGTATGGGGCTGCATTTTGGATTTGTGGTGAAAATAGTGTTGATAACACTCTGACGTTTTAGTTACTGCTGAGCAGTGCTTACACAGTGCCAAGGCCTTTTCTACTCCTCACACTGCCCCACCAGAGAGTAGGCTAGGGGTGCACAAAAAGTTGGGAGGGGACACTGTTGGGCTAGCTGACCCCAACCAGCCAAAGCCATGTTCCATACCATATGGTGTCATGCTAAGCAATACAACTGTGGGGGAAAAGGTTGACAGTGGGGGGGGAGAGGGGGAGGGCAGGCGTTGTTTGGGGACTGGCTGGGCATCGGTTGGTTGGCGGTGAGCAATTGTTTTCATTTGAACCATTTGTCTTTCTTGGATTTTAATTTTCCTCTCTTTGTTATGTTTTTTCCCCTTCTCAATTATTTTTTTTTAATTATTATTTCTTTTTAGTTATGAAACTGTTCTTAACTCAATCCATGAGTGAGTTTCTCACTTTTACCCTTCATATTCTCCCCCATCCCACGTGGTGGGAGCGAGTGAGCAGGAGTGTGATGTTCAGTTGCTGGCCAGGGTTAAACCACAACACCTGGCCACACCTGTGTGGCAGCCTTAGGTGGTGGGTGTCTGTTTTGGAGCTGGGCTGTGGTGAGGCTGAAGAGGTAGGTGAGAGTTATGTGGTAGAGCAAGCACAGAGCCACAGTGTTGGTGGGGCTGTGAAGGGGCTGCCAAAGGAACATAAAAGCTGCTAACAGCTTTTAGTCCTGGCCATTTCTGTGTCAGATCCATACCTGGCGAATGTGTGATTGGAACCTGGGCTCTGGTTGTGGGGCTGGGGCAGGGCTGCCAGGGGAAGGTGAGGGCTGCCAAAAGCTTTCAGTCTGGCCTTTTCTGTATGGTATACCACTGGTGGCTGTCAGTTTTCCTCAGTTCTTGCCAGAGTGAGGGTATAGGTGAGGGTAAGGTGGTAGAGCATGTTCAGAGCTCCAGTGTCTGTGGGATGCGAAGGGGCCGTCACGTGAAGGTTGCAAACAGCTTTATGTCTGGGAAACATGGCTACTGGGTGTGTATTTGGGACCTGGTCTGAGGCTTGAGTAGAAGGTGTAGGTGAGATACAGGTGGTAGAGCAAACATAGAGCCTGTGTTTCTGGGGCTTTGAATGGGCTGTCAAGGGAAGGTGAGGTGTGTCAAAAGCTTTCAGTCCTAGGCACTTCTGTGTGGGAGTCCTAGCTGGTACGTGCCTGTTTTGAATTTGTTCTCTGGCTATTGTGAGAGTTTAGGTGAGGGTTTGGTTGCAGAGGAAGTGTAAAGACCCATTGTTCGTGGGGCTGTGAAGGGGCTGCAAGTTTCCTGTCCTTGTCCCTTTTTGCCTGGGAGCCATTGCTGGCAAGGCTCTGTTTTGGACATGAGCTTGAAGGGGGTGAAAGAAAAGGCTTAGCATTAGGGTTAAGTGCAAGACAAAGTCCAGAGCCCAAGCATTAGCAGGGAATGCAAAAAGGCTGCTAAGATAAGGTGAGGGCTGCCAAAAGCTTTCAGTCCTAGCCACTTCTGCGTGGGAGCCCTAGCTGTCAAGCGTCTGGTTTGGACCTGGGCTCTGGCTAGGTTGAGAGGTAGGTGATGGTTCTGGTGCTTGAGATGGCACAGAGCCTAAGTGTTTTGGGGCTGTGAGGGGAAGGCCATCCTCAATTTTGCCTTGGGAGACAGAGCTGTCAGAACTGCATGTTTGACCTGTGCTCTGGCAAGGGTGAGGATTAGGAGGAGAATTAATGTTAGCGTTAGGTGGAGGATAAATAATAGAGCCCCAGTGTTTGAGATTATTTGAATGCAATTCCAATAGATGGTAAGCAGTGTCAAATGCTTTCATTCCTGGGGAATTTTTCTTGGGAGTCTTTGCTGGCAAGGCTGGGCTTAGAGTAGAGTTGGGTAGGGTAAGGCTACAGCAGTGGCCAGGAATGAAGCTGTGAGCTCATAGCTTCCCTTGGCAGTCTGTTCACAGCCCCACCAACACTAAAGTTCTGAGCTTGCTCCAGCACTTAATCATATTCCACACCATAACCATAAACCTAGCCAGAGCTCAGCTTCAAAACAGACATGAGCCAGCTATGGCTCCCACACAGAAATGGCTAGGTCTGAAAGCTTTGGCAGCCCTCACCTTCTTTTGGCAGCTTTTTTGCAGTCCCACAAATACTGGGGCTCTGCTCTCTCTCTTGCACCCATGGCTAATTCTCACCCTTGCCCTAACCCTTAACAGGTCCCAGCTCCAACAGGGATGCTACCAGCTATGACTGAAAGCTTTTGACTTCCCTCACGCTCCCTTAGCTATTCCTTCACAGCCCCACAAACACTGGGGCTCTGCTCTTTGTCCTGCACCTATGGCTAAGCTTTACCCTTCAGTAACTGCAATCAGAACCCAGGTATAATGGGACACCCCATGCTCTGCAGCTCTTAGGCAAAAGTGGCCAGGACTGAAAGCTTTTGGCAGCCCTCACCTTCCCTTGGCAGCCTTTTCATGGCTCCCCTAGCACTAGGGCTATACACTTTGTCTTGCACCAAACACTAACTCTATTCCTGACCTTTACCCTACCCTAAGTCCATGTCCAAAATGGAGCCTTGCCAGCAATGGCTGGCTGTCCTGCACGAGGTCTTAGCCATTCCAGTCTTCATCAGTTCCCAATATACTCAAAAAGGGAGGAGTATATTTAGGCACTTCTTGTGGAAGGAGGACTCTAGTGCAATTTTTAATAGGCTTGGAAACTCCATGACAGAAAATAATTTTAAAACCTCTACAACTGACATACCAAAAGTATGCATATGCAACAAGTAGTAAAATGAAAAATTATTCAATAATCCCTGCACAACCTCCCCAGCTTTCCACGTTTTCTTGGTATAGTTTGCTATGTAAGACTCATCTCCATGCTATTTCCTCATAATCATCATGAAAGCAGTTCAATAAAACAGTAGATTTTTAAAATTCCACAGCAGAAATCAGGAGGAAGATGGGATCTTCTTCCACAGTTTCCATTTTAAATTTTATATGCCTCAATACTGCAGTCAGGGATGAGGTAAAACACATGTGAGGGGACAGATGGATAAAAAAGTGAAAGCTTACTACTGACTTCCCATTTAATATGAAGAAGTGACTAGAAAGAAGAGATGACACACACATATATACACGCACACAGAGATAAGCAAAGGTGGAACTAATATTCCTATAGAGATTCCAAAGGTTTAAAATAAAGCAGGTAATGAAGCCATAACAAATGGCAGTACAAAAATTCCAAGAACACACTTAACTACAATTCTAATTCCGTAACTTATAGGGAAGTATGATTTATTTTCAGTGCTCATACTGACAGCTCCTTCTTCAGTGCATGTAATTCATTTATGGGCCTTCTGGGCAAACAAGTATTTCTTAAGATCTAACATTCTTTCTGATAATTTCAAGGTTAAAAATTACATCTGTAATTCTAATGTGAGCTGGAAAATAAGGAATTTCTTTTCCAGGAGTTTTGACAGATATTCTGAAAAGATGGAAAAAGTATGGTATTGGCTTAAGCAATCATAGCTTACAATTTTTACTAACCAAATAAACAGCCAATGCTGCAGTTTCATAAATTAAAGCACTCCATTTGAATTACCCTGTGACAAATACTTAAGTCCATTAATTTAACTCTAATTCAAACCACTATCTTCTTCAGAATTTACCATGGCTGAAACTAAATTAGTTCAATTAGAATAGAACAACTTTTAATTGTTAGTTGCTTTCATTGTATTTTATAGCTGATCACATATCGGATGATCATAAGATAAAAAAAGGTCTGAATCTGCTTGCATGAATCCCCAAAAGGTACTTTGGTAGTGAGATGAATAGGAGAGATCTCCAGATAAAAAGGTATGTTAACTCTTGCATGTGTTGTAAATATATATGCTATTCCTCAAAAATGGCCTTTTTCACTACTTTTTAAAGAGATGCAGATTCTACAGTAGGTATTTCACCTTTTTAATGTAGCATATTAGGATTTTAGATCCTATTCTTTAAAAAACTTTGAAGATTTGTCTTACAAGGTTTTTCACAACAGCAGAAGAACAAATCCTTAAAATGTAAATAAGAAGCTTTCCTAAAGCTAATGTAATAGAGTGAGCAATGTTCACAAATTATACTGTGATATGCGAGCTATCAGGCAAGAAAAAACCCAGAAATTTAACCAAAAGAAGTGGCTGACGTATCTATTAATTGCAGATCCTCTGCAACAAGTGGTGAAATTAAAAATCAGTAGTCAAAAGGGCACAAATCAGTAGTCAGTCTAACAGAAGAACCAACCTGTAAAAATGCAATTTTGTGCAGTTGCTCAGAGATCAATACAGCAAAATCAGTTACAGTCTAATGATTAATGATGAGATACTCAAAAATGTCTAATAAATACAGAGTAAAAGTTCCAAAGTTACATCAGTGTTTCTGGAAATCCCACCTCCAAAACACTTTGTTTTGCTATCTGGTTTTCCTTTTCCATACTCCTACCCAGCCACTTTATATATCAAAGTTTATACTATTAGCATGAGATATTATTTTTTGTGTGTAGTTCCTAAAGAATACTGTGAAAATAAAAAATTAAAACTGAAATGAAATTGGAACCTTATCTACTTTGCCTCAAACTGGTGCACTCTATAAGATCCACTGCGAACGTATTGATTTTGCTTCACAACAGCCTCTATATCTACAAACGTGGAAACTGCCTACAGTTTTGCATTAAAAAAATCTACTGCTCAACGAGCAGTCTGCAAAGAAGTAACAGTTCATGGTAACTCTTCCTTTCTTTCTGACCCTGTCAATATTAACCCACTGCTAAGAAACTACAACACAACTCCAAATGAAAGGGCGTATGTTTCATATATAAAATTATATTTAATCATTTGTGCAGATGTTTGGTCTATAGATGAAAACAGTTCCAGAATAAATACTTACATCTTGCTCATAAATGCTCCAAGGAAAATAAAAATTTATCTGAGACATGCCCTGAGCTATCTAGACTCCTTAATAGTGCAAACAATGTTGCAGTGATGCTTGGTTTCACCCTGGCTTTTGCAAAAGAAACACAGCAACTGCCCACAGAGCTCCTAAATGGCTGACACACCACAGCATTACGCGCGCTACAGCAGTTCTTGTAACTTTGCTAAGTTCCTCTCCATCCACTGGATATTGAGCTGAATTGTGTCAATTGCCTCTTTTACACAACGCAGTTGAGAACTCTCCTCTGATTTTGACTCAAAAAATGACTTCACCTGCACAGCAATAAAAAAGAAAGAAAAATAAAATTTTAATTAAATTCAACGTTGGCCACACAAATAGGTTCAGAAGCAAATGCTACCCACATGTTGCAGGAAATCCATTCCTGAGAATCATTTCTATCAGTAGTAAACCTCTCAAAGGAGTTCCCAAAATGCAAGGAAAGCATTACCAATAAACACTTCACTTATCATATTCATGACAGAGCAATCACAGAGCACTCAAAGTTCTGGAAAAGGAGTCTTGTTCTGTGACAAAGAACTGATTGTTGCAAGCAACCCTCTTCAGTGCTCTGGAATGACCCTCACACCCACTCATCATATTGTCAATGCTAACACTTAAAATACTATAGATCAAACCATAAGCAACTATCTCTACTTAATTATCTGAATAAAAACATTAGACTAAACCATAAATCATTCTTGACACATTAACTTCAAGGCCTTTTTAGGGAAGACAACAGAGATTTCTAACCACTATTAACTGGATCTTAACTGATACTCAACCTCCACAATAGCTCCTTGGGATTGTTGACAGCAAAAATAACATAAAGCAATTTTAATGGCACTCCATCACATTCCACAGATCCAGAAAGCATAGCTTGATTACAAAATCTAGACCAAATTTGATCTAGACCAAATCACTATTTTGGGAGACAGTGTGTCCAATGAACAGGAAAACACAACAGTATAACCCAGTTAGCTGGGTTCAAGCCTATACGCAACTCTACCACAGACTCAGTATGTCATCTTCAACATGTATGTATTTCCCACGTGTGAAATAGAGAAAGCAATAGCTGTATATCCTTGCAAAAGGGCCTCAAGGACAGAAACAACATCCCTCAATTAAATGAAAACAGCACTGGCACTAGAAAATAGCCCTTTCTGGCAGATTAAGCCACCGACCTCAAGTAGATGAGCCTTTGTTGCAAAGTGAGAAGTTGACCAACTAATGATATTCTGGATAGTGTATGAGCCTAGGTGAAACCTGAAATACAAACAAAGAAGATATTTTTAACTAGCAGCCACTTTAAGATGCAGGTTCAGTATAGGCACATATTCTTATTTCTACTTTTTTTTGTTTTAGTAGTTGAAAATAATTAAAAGCACTTAAATTCAAGTTTACATATCTAATTTTTCAGGAGAAATACAAGGTCATAGAAGTCCAAGCCTCTGGTTCCTAATCCCTCTAAAAATTGATCTTCAGACCAAAAGACATAGAAAAATTTTAAACTTCTATCACAGCTCAAATAATAGAGGACTGAGGACACCACACACTAAATACTAAGACCTATATTTGTGCTATATATTCCAAAACTCTACAGTAATTGAATTTGCAACCAGGTTTCATTTCAAGTGAAGTAGTTTTGTAATATTGGTTATTAAGAGCTTGCTAGAGCAGAAATTTTCATCCAGAAGAAGCTTTCTGAGCAATGCGAAACTGTTCCAAATCAAAACTAGGATTTAGAAACACAGTTTTCCACATATTGTTAGCTTTTTGAAGACTTGCAGGCCAGGTCTCCTGCTGGGTACCCTTCAAGGCCAGTTAAGAGGAACATCTATTTCTAAAGCAAGTGGGATTTTTTTGGTTATTAGGTTTTGGGATTGCTGTAAAAAGACAGAAAAAAATGCTGAATGAATTCCCTGGTTCTTCTTTTGAATGCACTTGATCCATATAAATATCCTGCATCTGCAGCACTCATCTTAGAGACAGCATCCTTTTAACAGAAATTCACATCAAGGTTTTTTAGAATTACTATGAGGCTCTAGGAGGCTACAAAGTCCCATCAACCATTGGTGAGACTTCAAAATTTATGTTCCAAGTTATTTTTGTACAATCAGATTTTAAAACAGGCTTTACAATTCTAATACGAATCTTCTTATATGAATCCAACTATTTATTACTTTGTGCTTGAAAGAAACAAGCAGGTGCTTTTGCCACTGTGTGAAGTTTCAGTTACACCAAAAGCCTTACTTCCGTGTAAGCTTTTCCCAGTTCTCTTTGACAAAGTCCCAGGCCAGCAAATATCCAGGCAAACTCTGGCTAACAGTTGCTATGATATGTGAAAGCTCCTGTGCCCTGATGACTTCGCCTTCAAGGCTGTTCTGCATTAACCTAAAAGACAAAGCATATGAAAAGGAAAGGGAAAAAACATCTGTTCATATCTTCACATTATCCTCCTGAATTAGATAGAAAAGACTATGTAATAGATGAAACAACAATCAAATTCTGGCATCTGGAGCACACCGATGCTCCATTTTATAAGCACTGTACTTATATAACTTCAGCTTCCAAGTACCAGGGTGACCTTAGCTGTAAACCAAGTACCTGAATTTTCACTGGTGGTGGAAAAGATTAAGTAAATTCTAACAATTTGTAAAAGAAAACATAATACATTTAAGAGAGGAAAGCTGTAACAAGAACCACCTAGCAGGACAACCTTGGCGTCCTCCATGCAGTACTGAGATTTGGTCTATAGTGTGGTGTTGGAACATAATGGAAGGTCAAAATTTCACCCAAGAAAGAAAAAAAGAAAAAAAACCCCACCTCCAAACCAAAAAAACCCAAGTAGTTATTATCTTGGTTATAAAGATACATCAATCTTTTAAGACTCCATAGAATAATCTGCAATTTTGTTACCTTTACCACAAAACCTGCAAGTTTGAGTTACCAGTAGTGCAAAGCCTTTAATTTCAACTGTTTTCTTTTTCTGTGTATTCAGAATTAGGCCTTTTAAGCTACTCTGTTAAGTAAACTATTTTTAAGTGAAAAATACCAGGTTCTTCATGTTTATGGAAGCCTGTACAAAACATGAGGACACATTTTCCTTAGTGATCAGAAATTTTTTCAACAATACAGAAAAGACAATAAATTTTTTCAAAGAAGGTTTTAACATTTTTATACAGCATACAACTTTTTGGCTCCTTCATACCAGATCAGCTTTCTGACATCTTCTGTGCTGGCCAAGGCTTCAATCATTTTGCTTTTCTCTGCTTCAGAAACTGAAGAGGAATACATCTCTAGGAGGAATTCCCAGCCATCACTAGATTTGGCTCCAGCTGTAAATATGGCTTTCATAACATCACTAGGCAGACTACAGGGGAAAAATAAAACCAACAACAAAACAGAACAACAACAAAACAAACAAAAAAAAGGGGGACATAAAAATGCTCATCTGAGAAAAGAAGGAAGAAAAGTCACAAAACGAAAAGATTAGCTTGAAAAAGATGCCCTTCTCTTGAGCAATTTAATTCTGTAGCAATTCTAAGTTTGCTAGAGTGAATTCATGCCAGTCTCATACTTAAGTCACTGGGAAAAAGCAAATCATATTAGTCACATAAAAGCACAGTAAATTGTACAAAAATCTGAGTAATTTTCTGTGGCTCAGAACGCACATGAATCCAGAGCAGAATGAATTCTGCAAGATAAGAAGGTATGCTTTGACATTGCTACAAAGTAATCCTCCTTGGAAGCAATTTGTGGCTGGTTTTGCAGTCACACTTACTGTGACAGCAGACAAAGTCTTAAATTCTAGTACAGTTCTCCCTCTCATTTTAGAACAGCAATTACTTCCACATGAGGAACAGTAAAAGACAGAATTAAGTGCTTTATCAATATTCAATTGGTGGTGGTGTGGGAATTTTTTTGTTTGTTTGTTTTGTCTGGGTTTTTTTCCCCAAAATAATGGTGTCAAAGTAACAGGAAAACAGGTAGATAAAAGAAGTGGAAGCCCAGTTTTTGTGGTACCTCATTGTTCCATTAGACTTCATCCACTTCTCAAACATCTTGGTGGCAGTTGTTCTACAGTTTCTCATATCATGGGTGCAGGCAAAAGCTAGCAGTGTTGACCGGAGCTCTCGTTCAGACAGGGTCCCATCATCTGTCCAACTCTGTTGATCGATTTTATCTCCAAGCAGGTGCTCTATTCTATTCTAAAGGAGAAAAAATTATTAGCAATAGCTAATTCTTCCTAAGAGGATTTTCTATACACAAAATTAGTTAAAAAAAAAAGAAAAAAAACTTAAGTTTTAGAACTGTGGCAGTTAAAAATAGTAGGTTTTCATCTACATATACCATATCTTATCTGTATGAAGAAATACCAGATACCACATAGATCTGAAAGATGTGCCAGGTCTACATCTTAAGTTGCATGTAGGAACTGAAGACTACTCTTCAAGCTACAGTTCAGACTTGCATGTAGTCAGCTTACTATCTCAACTGACTACAACTCCTGTATGTTGATCTGCTTTTAACTCCATCAAGTGACAGTTAATACATCTTAGTTCAGAACATAAAAACAAACCAGCCTTTATCTATAGGCTGAACACCTTTTGTAGCTTGCCAAAACCACAGCTACGTGCCTGACCAGCTACCACATCGCAGCTGAAACACCTGAACTTAAATATAACCTCATAGACACTGCATCACAAAGCATAGTAGCTTGGGCTATTTATCACAGTACATCCATAAAACCTTTGAAGACTAAATAAGGAAAATTATTATAGTAGTGCTTTTTGTTTCTTGTAAGTTTCCCTAAGCACTCATTGATTACTCTTACCTAGTATAAAGAAAAACATCTGCTATTTTACCTAATAATTTAATAATTTTCCCTCCAGACTAAAGCCCTTTGCTGATGTTCTACAATGTAAAGCAGCAAAGATCATTTTAAACCTGTAGATCACTATAGAAAGGAAGCTTCATAATAAGAAGGTAAACAAAGAAATGAAAGACATTTCCTCAGCAAGAACTGAGGCTACGATGTTCATTTCATTGCTAAGTCTGTAGCACTGTGTTGTGTTAATCTATTGCACACCTGGAATGGGACAATGACAATCATTCATGTGTTCCTATTTTTACAGAGAACAGTTTTGTTTTTTACCACTGGCTCCAGACAAAGCAATTAGATCTATGATCTCCAGTCACTCTAATAATTTTAGAAATAAGTTTTCTGTACTTGAAAAATGTCATGAATTCTTTTTAATTACATATCTGTACTACATTGGCCTTTGTAGCCAGTATAGCAAATCTCCAGCCACCACTGTGTTCCCACTGCATTACATTCCCCAGAAAACAGTGCAGGGGAGGGTGGAGGTCGATCCAAAAATTTTAGCATTTCAGTAAGAGATCATTACTACTTAACAAAAGCAGGCAAGACTGGCAACTACCTCGTATCCCCGTCCAACTTAGTGAGATTACTGAATATGTTCAACAGCCAACACTTAAAAAGATAACTATAAAGAACATTGCAGCTAATTATTTCAAACTATAATTTATAGAAAATGAAGACATACCATGACTCGTGCTGCCAGTTGTTGTTCACCCTTTTTCTCTAAAAGGCTGTATATAAGACTCAGCTGAAACAAAGCTTGAGTGAGTGGTGCAGTGCTGCTCTCTTTGTTAAGGTAATCTATCAGATCAAACGCCTTTTCCAGAGATTCTTTTCCTAGGCTATAGGTCAATGAACACAAACATTAAAATGGCTTCCAGAACAAAAGCACTCCCTGAAATAAGATCAGAAGTGATGCTCTCCATTACCTTAACAGAGGGGTAGGTGGATAGAGGGAATAACATAAGAAACACTTAGATGTAGAGATTTTTATATTATAGCATTAGTAAGATAGCAACAAAGCAACAATGGCCACTAACATGTTTTCACTTAATGAAATGAAAATAGGTAAGGAAGTGTGACAATGATGTCTGAAAATGTTTATTGTAAATGAGGGTACTCGGATACAGGAAGCAGCTGTCAAAGAGGCCATCCAGAATGCTCAGCCTCACCTGCTCTGACGGCAGTGGTGAAAGACAAGAGAGGGAGCCAGTAAAATTCTCAGGGGCAAATAGCTTACTTCTCTAAAGAGGAGCACTCATTGACAGAGTACAGGAAAACAGTCAGCTAAGCAGTTTATCAGACTCTAAAGAAAACAGTGCCTTCCAGAAATGGAAGCTATCATGTGGCTCTTTGGGATGCAAATAAATGGATGCTGCTATAAAGAACAGGGAGATAACATCTAACACCAATAGTGAAGCATTAGTGAAATAACTTAGTGAATGGTGAACAGTTTTAATAGGTTAATGAAGACTGAATTAAAACTTCTCTGAAGCAGTCTTCTCTAGAATCTAAGTTTGATCTTCTCTAAACACATTTTAACTATGATTTCCAATATTGTCTTACCCTGCAAGGTTGAAGATATTGTTGATCAAATTGGCTCTGTCTTTAGGACTCAAAGCAGTGTGATTTTTTTTCAAGAGCTCAATCAGCGTTTTCCAGTCTTCAGCATAGTGTACTATGTAATAGCCGTTCATGTCCACATTGAATTTTATCCATTCCACCTCTTCTGGAAGTTCAATAACAGCTAATGGGCAGATAATCAGTTAGCAGCAGAAACAAATCTTTAGCAACTGTTCATTCAAATCTAAATGTATGAAGTAAGACTAGGTCCAGAGAGTTACTAAAACCTTTTCTACCCACTAGTTTCCCCCTATTATGAAGAAGGAATCGCCAGTACAAAGGTTCCACAAGAAGGCTCCAAAATTCCAGTTTGTACTACTTCCTCCTTCTTCCTACATCTGATTGAAGGAACAGTATCACAACCTGCCCTGAGTTGTATCTATGAGGTTAATTACTTAGTACAGTAATTTTTCTCCTTCTGTCCAGTCCTCCTTTCAAAGCACCCCATCTCCTCTCTGCCCATTTTTGTATGCATATAAGGAGCAGTTACATCATATAAAGAAACATATAGAGAAATGAAGGCAGTATTAAGCAGATGAAAGGACACACTCTAGTTTCACAGTCAAACTAGATACAAGAAGAGAGGCTCTGAGAAAAAAAGTTGCTGATTCTATAACTACTGCCGAAATCATCAATTTTCATAGCACCTACAATGCCTTTGAAATTTAGTAAATACTCTACCCCAAACTCTTTCGTGCATGTCATATCACATCATATACTCTCATATGCTCCACATCCAAGTTTCTACAGCAGGTGAGGAATTAGTATGATGAACATGAGACCACTAACAGGGTCATTTAAGTTGAAAGAAAAATGATTAAATCAGGCTACTTACCTATTAGTTCTAGTAAGATAAAGAACACATTGAATTAAACAGCTTTGGTTTTCCATTCTAATAAATTGTAGTATTTTTTTCTAAAACTCCAACTCAAATGAAAAAGGCCAGGAATAACTTGAAGGCTTTGTAAAACCAATGTCAGAATGACATAATTTAATTAGAGCACTTCTAAAGTAATTTTACAGGGCTGGCAGTTCATAAAAATCAGTAAACAGTACAAATGTCAAGATCAGCTGTAAGAATTTGATTTTAAATCGGTATGGTTTTATTTCAAGAAGTAGAGGTGCAAGATAGGTTTATGAATTAAAAATAATTGCCAGTTAGAGGTACTGAATAGTAACTTTAACGGGGGAGAAGAAAACACATCAGTAGACATAAGATGATGAGTCATACCAGCTTCAATAAAATGGAAAAACCTATTCACAGCTGTGGAGAGAGATAGCCAAAGTGATTTTAGCACAATACTACGTAAGAGTTTATAGTAACTGTTCACTTAGTAAGGAAAAAACCAGGGCTGAATAAAAAACCCCTCATAAACTAGCAATTTAGGATTCAAACTAGCCACTGCAGCAAAAGCAGTGAGTTTATGTGAAAAGATTGAAGGGTTTGAATTTCTACAACAGCATTCTCAATAACTTAATCTCTTCCAGATTCAATATTTTCTTATACCATTAAAGAAAATAAATAATATTTCAGTGGAAAGTGACTTCCTCACTTTCCTCTCCCATTACTCACTCTCTAAAGGACATGCAGTTTGAGAGATTTTGTGCATGCACTGGGATGAAAACAGTGAACGAAACAGGCTTTTATATATTTCAAACACGTGCTTTTGCCCCAGTTCCTGCCATTTACTTGTACATAACATACTATAGGGAACCAACTCTCTAATGATCATACCACCAGCAGTGCTTGGCTCCATATCTCTGTCATTATTTTGTACTATGTATGGCTTTATCTTCACATCTTATGCAAGTGTGTGCTCAGAAAGATCAGTAATCTATAACACTTAAGTACTGCTATCAAAGTTTTGAGTCACATACCTGACTTTTGGTCCAGTAAATATGCATTAGTACAATGGGTAAAGTTGCAGCTACTAGTTATGTAGGTGAGAGGAATATGCCATAGATAACTGCAAAAGAAAGCAAATGTTTACTGACATACACATACATAACTTGTCTTGAAGGGTTTGTTTGGGTTTTGGGGTTTGTTTTTTTTAAATTTAAGCATTTTAATATATTAGTAGTACACTGCATGTTGTGTAAAATAATAAAGTATAAATCTCACTCATATAATCAGAATACAATAAAAGTATACATGTACAACATGTACAGCAATTATTTTTTTTATTCCCACAATATTGAGAAGTGGGAAAATCTCACACAATCATAGAATCATAGAATGGTTTGGGTTGGAAGGGACCTTTAAAGGTCATCTCGTCCAATCCCCATCCTGCCATGGGCAGGGACATCTTTCACTAGGTCAGGTTGCTCAAAGACCTGTCCAACCAGAATTTGAATGTTTCCAGGAATGAAGCATCCACAACCTCTCTGGGCAACCTGTTCCAGTGTCTCACTACACTCATAATAAAAAAGTTCTTCCTTATATCTAGTCTGAATCTACTCTCCTTTAGTTTAAAACCATTACCCCTTGTCCTATTACTACAGGATCTATTAAAAAGTCTGTCTCCATCTTTCCTTTAAGTACTGAAAGGCTGCAATCAGGTCTCCCCGCAGCCTTCTCTTCTCCAGGCTGAACAAGCCCAACTCTCTCAGCCTGTCCTCATAAGAGAGGTATTCCATCCCTCTGATCATTTTTGTGATCCTCCTTGGACCTGCTCCAACAGGTCCAAGTCTTTCCTGTGCTGAGGACTCCAGAGCTGGATGCAGTACTCCAGGTCTCACCAGAGCGGAGTAGAGGGACAGAACCTCCCTTGACCTACTGGCCACGCTGCTTTTGATGCAGCCCAGGATACGGCTGGCTTTCTGGGCTGTGAGTGCACATTGCCAGCTCATGACCAGCTTTTCATTCACCAGTTACCCCCATGTGGGGCTGCTCTCAACACCTTCACCCTCCAGTCTGTATTGATACCACGGGTTGTCCTGACCTAGGTGCAGGACATCATGCTTGGCCTTGTTGAACTGTATGAGGTTCACCTGGGCCCACTTCTTGAGCTTGTTCAGGTCCCTCTGAATGGCATCCCATCCCTCAGGCATGTCAACAGCACCACTCAGCTTGGTGTCATCTACAAATGTGCTGAGGATACACTTGATCCCGGTGTCTATGTCACTGATGAAGACATTAAACAGTACTTGTCCCAGTATGGACCCCTGAGGGACACATTTCCTAGTACTTCTTCCTCAGTTCCAGCATGCTAAGTAGCTTGTGAAAAGTAACATGGACAGGAAATCTCTGGCTGTATCAGAAATTTAGCCACTATTATTTTCACCTCAGTTCAATGTTCTGTCTTCCTGAAATTTTAATAAATGATTTATGTTGATTCAAGTAGAAGACTCAAATTCCGAATCATGGTAATAGAAACCAAAATTGATTGCATACCACAAAGACTATCTCAAGTGAGCTGCAAGCTGGAAGAATAAATGCTAAGGTTGCTCATAATGATGATAAGGACTTGGCTATTTAGATTGTGTATGACTCACACAGAGTGCTCTTCAAAAGCATTTCACGCACTCCCTGAATTGACATCAACCGGAAAGAAGAATTAAGCCTAACGATTCTTCCCTTCTTCCCTTACCTTTCAAAAACAGATCACTTTCCTTCCTCCACATAACAAAAATAAAACAAAGCCCTGTAACTTTCAACATTTCAAGAGACAAATTCCTTTCATAGTCCTGATTCTGCAGGATGATGCAAAGGACTCAGTTCCTGTTAAGGCTTTAAACAACTGAAAAAAACCACCAACATCTCAAAAGGATTCAAATCTACACATTTTGGTTTGTTACAGAATACAGTAAAGATCATAATACAAGACATATTTGCAGGAAATTAATTTTTACAACTAGCAACTGCCACGTCTTTGCTTCTTCAGCATTTGCATATGTACTTCCTTTTAGTTTTTGGTACCACAGTATTGCCTCTCTCATATATTCAGTCATTTGCTGTCATGCATTAGTGCCATCTTAAAATTTTTAAGCCAAGAAAGATTTGATTCTAGCTTCTCTACTTTCCTCCAACAAAGCCCAAGATGTACACTGAATTTTGGCAGGAAGGAGCAGAGGTTCTAAACTAAGACATATGCATCTGTAACTCTTGCAGACTTCTGCAACTTGCCTTTCTACAGCTTCTCATTAACCAGACAAAAGTTTCTGAAAAGAAAACTTTACCTGTGAGATCTTCCTTTTGGTATTAAAAAACCTCAAGAATTCATTCTATTTACCACAAATCATCATCTCAAGCTTAAAAGCTTCAGAAAAGGATGGAAGCAAGAAACTCAGCTTACAAAGGATGCCACAGATTTTTACCAGTTGTTTGGGCAGAAAGACATGGACCTTCAGGCAGATATTAGATGTGTGAATTTCTGTGCCAATTCTCTATTTACTACCTGCCTTCAAAGAAAATACTAGAACCCCTGAACACAAGTGAGAAGAGTACAAGATATAAAAAAGATATTTACAGGTAGATTTTAATGGATAAAAAATATTAAGAAGGTAGTAACCTTGCATCTGATGTCCAATTTTCTGGTTCCACGCGATACAAAAATTTCTCTTGTTGTACAGAAATAATCTTTCCCTTTCGGACAACAGTGACTAAAGGAAATCCTTTATGCAGAATCCAAGTTTTCATCAACTTTTTTACATCTAGTGTTCCATTGGTAATCTGTAAAACATGATCATAACATAACATGAAAATGGCACATGGAGAACATTTTTAAACCTTCCTCCTTAATTTACAAAGTAAGTAGTAGCATGATTCTGCATCTGTAAACAATCACTTTGACACTGAGCTTGTAAATTTCATAAGCAACAATTTAGGGGAGCAAGTGGGCTTTATTTTCTTAAGTTGAGGGATTCCTAGCTAATCAGTGGAAAGACAAATTGGAAACATCAGGTAGGTTGAAATGGTATGTCATGAAAATGGAGAAGAGACTGTTACAGAAAAGAAAGTTATGGTAACCTCCCAAGCTCCCCCCTTCCCTTTCTCTTTCCTTATTGGTATTCTGATATTATGTGGGTGTTTCAGGTTAAAGATCTTCTTTTAATTCTGAAATGAATATTAGAAATTTAATTAAAGCAACAGTATTTGTATAACAAAACCAACAACATATCCTTTATATTAAGCACTCTGTCTCTTCCCCCCGCCCTGCCACTTACCATAGCCTTTGCATAGCTTAACCTCCAACCTCTTCCAATCTTTCAGGAACTGTTTTTCTACAACATCCCCACTGAGGCACTGAGGGACAAGTACTTTAAAATGCCTACATATCACTGCCTCTTTATTAGCAGAGATGATAAGCCAACCAATATGTTCCCTAAATTATGAAAATGAGTTTTAGGTTGAGCCATCAGAACAGAAAGAAATTAATATATCATTCAAATTACATCTAACTTTTACCAACCTAAGCTGTGTCTTTCTCTAGTTTACCTCATCAGCAACTTACTGCCCACTGTTCTCCATTCAAACCAACAAAAACATGTACAGTTTAGTCACATGAAAAAATACTGTATTATTTATGTAGAGAATGACCATAAACTTCAGATAGGGGGTTTCAATTCCAGGGAAAGAGTTGTCTATCAAAAGTTTAAAATTTACAGAATTTGAAGTCCACGTGGCTTTTACGTTTTACATACTCCCCAAACCCATTCCTGGCTAAATACTCTTCCTCTGTCTTGTTATCACAAGCTATTTTTGTACTACAACGTTACATTATACAATCCCTTCATAAATTGCCCAAGATGTGCTGAATGCATGCTCTCACTTTCGTTTGCCACTAATCTTTTCCTTTCCTTCCTGTTACACTTTGGCACCATCAAGAAATCTATGAGATCAATGCCAGCCATTCAAAAAAACCCAAACAAAAAAACCCCAAACCCAAGATGAGAAGAATGTTAAAAGATCAGGAAACTAATTAAATCTAGAATCTGCACCTTGACAACTTGCTTGTTCTGCATCTCAGACTTTTGCACTAACACTGTGAGCCACCTAAAGACTGGCAGATTTGTATCTAAACTGTACAGAGACATAAGTAATTCTGAAATTTAATCCACTGAAATAATTCTATTCCAAAATAGAACCCTTCCCAATCACTTGAGATTAAACCAATTGTTTGGAAATTATAGGTTCATAGTTTCACCATAGCAAAAATTTTATTGACATTAATTGATTTTATTGACATATCTTTGAACAGCAGCTCCCAACTCCAATGAAAGCAATGCATGAAAATGACTTCATCCTTCTTCCCTCAAGGTATACAAAAAGTTTCTGTGTTACAGATTTTTCTTTTAATTCACATGCAGTTTTCTCATCCTCACTCCAACCACAATTGTTGATTTTCACAGAGAAGGTTACAACTTAAGAAATTATTGTCCATTTTGCTGTGTGGACAGTAAAAATTTATTATCAAAGAAAAGGCCACTTTTACAGTTGTAATTTTCAAACACATTCAGCCCAGGCATAATTAATGGGAGCAAAAATAAAAAGAGACAGTCAGTTTGCTGAATACCACAGATTTGGTTTTACTATTACCATAAATAGGGGGAACAACCGAAAAGGATAGCAAAGATCTCAGTACATGATAATACTAATTATTTAATTGTCATAAGGGAGATTCAATTAAATAGTTCACATCTAAAACGGAGAAGAATTAAGAAGTCCAGACAGAGATATGGCCTCTTGTATTACAAAGATCTGGGCACTGGCTAGAGTCCAAGGGCACTACTAATAGTATCAGTCAACTCAAAGATGAGATAGGTACACAATATTTTGTGTGAGCTACCCAGATTCACCTAGTTCATATAGTTTTAATTATTCAGACATCTACGGGGGGAAAATATTATTGAGCAAAGACTTTCCATCAAGTTAATAAAATGGATGCAATTTTGACACCAAGGGCGTAGCAAGTAATCAGAGATATGAGCCTGTCTAGATTTGACTGCTAACCAACAGTGTGGCTGAGAATCTGAAGGTGAAAGATCGTCAGAAAGCAAGAGAAAGTAAGAATTCAAGATACAAAACCAGTAAGACAGAAAGAATACCAAACCAAAGGAAAATGGACACAGGGACAGTACATTTCATTAAAATAAAAGAGGCAATAGGTGAAAATCAGTGGTAAGAAAGTAGTGCAGAAAATGCGTTACCTTCTCAGGGAAGTAAAATAATAAAATCCCAAATGTAAACTAACGCATTGCCATACAAGACCAGTCCAGCTAAACCAAGAGTCTTTGGAAAAAGACAATATGAAAGTGTACAAAAGTGCAGGCTATGTGAAAGCACAAAATTAACAGCATTAACACTTACATGCAAACAAACCACAAAACAAACCAAAGACTCAGGCACAAAGTGAGGTGCAGCCAGAAATGGACAACAGGGGAAAAGGCAAACATTGTAAGCAGCATCAAAAAACATCTAAGGAACCAGTTCCTGAGTTCCTCCACATGGAAGGGCAACTTCTGGCAGATAATGCTGTTAAATACCTGGTGTCAGCAGGAATTTGGCAACTACTAAATTAGCACCAACCAAAGGGTTGTTTCTCATTGAAATAGGAAATTCACACTGAGTTCTGATGTTAGATGTTACTAAGTTGATTGGATGTGATTCACTTAACAATACTAATACAGGTGGGCGAAGCAATCCCAAAGTTTATAACAATTACTTTGACTCTTAAAAGATGATGACTGAGGTTCCAAAAGACTGGAGAAAGCAGCCTGCTGAGTTTGCAGAAAAGCTGAATTTGTCCCATGGACAGTAGGGTTATAATAAAAAAAAAAGTTATTTTCTGAGCTAAGCAAGTAATCTAAAGTTTTGAGAATGGCTCTTTTCCCATGCTCTAGTAACAGTTAAGCCCTGCATCTAGTAACAGTTAAGCCCTCACATTAATTAAATGTGAAGCATCTGTGTGGTCTCCCTAGCCATCTCTCTGTGGTATGTTCTCTATGTGCACATGACTGAAGACAGTTGGTCAGGAGGCTCCATTTTGCAGAGGTTGAGGACAGGAAAGCCTGTTTTACGCTATAAAAATCACTATACAAACCAGAAGAGTTCTTTGTCGTAAGAGTCACAGTCTGATATCAGTAATAAACCATCACTGGCTGGCAAACTAGTGACTGTGTATGACTAAACACACAAATTTACAGCCACCTGCAACAGCTGACAATAACTAACAGCAGCTCCAGTTCTGCAGAAGTTCAAATATCATAAGGTAGATGCCAAGAACCAAAAATAAACATTAAGTTGTTATTCTGCCTAGCACTCACTTCTGTGAGGGAACCTCACATGTATTTCAGAGACTTTAATACAAACTATGCTGTACACATATCCACAGGGAAATCTGTTCCCTTCCCTTACACAACTATGTTGACACTCCCTGGGGATACTCAGCAGCTCTTTCTTGTTGGGACCACTCTCACTCTCTCTCGAACACAACCTCCCTCTTGCACAGTCTACCCCTTACACTCTCTCCCCCACTCTCTCCCTGTCATGTACTCTCTCCCTTGCACTCTTATCCCACCTTGCTCTCTCTCCCTCCTTCTCCCTTTCTCTCTCCCTCCCTCTCTCCTCCCTGCCGTCTCACCTCCCTCCTTCACATGCACCCTCTCACCCCCACCCTCCCCAGCTCCCCCTGCTCGTGTCCTTGTTTTCTTGCACCCTTGCTCTCTCCCCCCGCACGCACTTTAATCAGACACAGCCTTACGCCTGCCTTACCATTTAAGAGCTGCTAAACGAAATTGTCCCCTACAATCCGTTTTCCTTCTGTTGAAACAGAAAGCTATCACTGAAACAAAGTTACACCAGTAGAGAGTATCCCAAGACCTCTACAGGAGTTGGATTCAGCTATTTCTTGAAAGTAAAGATTTGTCCTGCATTTAAGATTAATATTTTTATTCTGGTCTTATCACACTAATGATGCATCTCTAGAGAGGACACGTACATACTGACGTGTCCACACATGGATGTGCATGGTAGTGCTTACCCACTTCCAGCACTTCTTTGGGATGATACTTAATGGAGTCCTAGAAGCTACAGGAATCTCCATACCTATATGAGCAAGAACTTCAGAGTATTTACCAGCAGTGTATAACCTTATTTCTTTTATAAACAAGGAAATAAATAAAAATTTGCAACAGATTTAGAAAAGTAAAAAACCAAGAACAGCGTATCAAAAGTGGATACCTCATTCATGCTGTCCCACAAGTCATCACTCTGGGCAGATCCATAGTTGTGATTATGCAAGTATACCTCAATACCAGCTTGGAAAACATCCGTAGTGAGATAGTGCTTCAGCATCAAAAGAAGTGAAGCCCCCTTTAAGGAGGAAAAAAAAAAGAAAAAGAATTGGCAAATTAAAGTACTTGTTGAAGCATATGCATATGACACCTCTTTTACAGTACAAGAATAACTCAGAAGCTGTCAGATTTTATCCCAAATGATGTAATTTGAATAATTACCTTAATGCCTTGGAAAAAAATCTTTTTAATATTTCATAAACTCCGAACACAGTTACAAAAAAGGTTAGTACAGCTTGAAATTTTTTCTGCTGTGGAAAAAAATATTTTTCAATATTTCAAAGGCTCAAAATACAGTTACAAAACAGCTTGACATTTTTTCCAATTAACGTAATCTCAAAAGTAGTGTCTTCTTACTGATAAGTCTCTGATGGCTGCCATATTTCTTTAGCAATACTCTTCTTTGTGGTACAGAACTGCATTTGTGAGACAGTGTTTAACAATGATATGATTTGCAGTTATATAAAAAAACTAAAATTACAGGAAAAAGATGAGATACACTTAGTAGGCTGGAATTGACTGTAGAAGGACAAGTGTATTTTGACAGTGTTACTGTTACTGTATCAAGTTACCTTGATATAAGAAAGTGCATCAAACATTTCTTCAATTTGCTCTGAAGACTGAACAGCAGAAGAGACTGGACGTGAAGAATTCAAGGAATCCTTCATCATAGCCTTAAAAATCAAATTAAGGAAATCTTCATCCTAGAAGAGAAACACCTGTAAGTGTCTGAGAAGTTGGAAGATATATGGTAAGCAGAACAATAAAAGTTGTCTCTGCTTTGTCCTTCCGTTGGTCTAACATGCCATTGCTCGCCTTCCTGCCAATGAAGAAAGAATTGTCAGGGAAGCATTTGTAAAATCTAGTCTTTCCCTGCCACGTTTTAGCAGTGGAATCTCTGTCTTGAGTTTACATCATTACCCAGACCCTTAAGCTCCTGTCCCAGGTAAATGCATCATTGGCACTAAAGAAATAAATGTACCTACTAAGTAAGTATGTGACCAATTTCAGATTTGGCTCACTAATGTTTTCCGTTCATTTACAAGAAGCAGGGAATACAAAAGCATGACTACTTTAATATTAAAGCATGAAATCTAGGGAAATTACTCACTACAGTGACCTTTGCGTGAATGTAAACACCGCCCTAGTGATCCTAGTACCAAACACTCTTCCTTCTTTTCTTCTAGAGTGAAGACATTTGAATTTAATACATTGTTACCAGAACGAGACAACCCCAAACACTGAAAAGCAGCTGATTGTCCTGGTATTTGTCCATTTAATTCCACTGAGACTCGAGCAAACAATTCTCTGTACAGTTTCCCCTATACAGTAGAGGGTTAAGAAAAAAAAAAACAAAACAGGTAAGACCTGTGTATGATACCATAAAGACACCCTTTGAAGTTTAACATTTTAAAGCTATTCTTGAATGCAGAAGTTTGGAGTGTTTTTTACTTTTACCAAAACACAGTTTGGCACCACCAAGTGGTGAAATGAGATGTTGGTGAAGGCACCTTGTCAGGCACCCTTTAGAATGAAGCATAAAAGTGTTAGATGTGTCATTGTTAAAATATTAGACTAGGTTTGTGTCCTCCCCTCACTACACATGCATCCAACACGCAGAATGGCTAATACAAACATACTTTCAGTGTCCATCAAACTCAACAACCAAGCTAGGCCAAATGAAAAACTATTTAAACACTCAGCACCAAGAAAGAATCTACTGAACCAAGTTAGCAATCCAAGTTTCTTAACGCAGTAATAAGGGTGAATTAAGAACTCAAAACTCACACTCAGTCAGAATGCTGACAACACCACAATCCAGCAAGCAGGAAACAGTCAGTACCTGTCACGTTTTTAATACTATGACTAATGCAAATCACATAAATACTCCTGGAAGCTGGTTCCACAGCCCAGGTGTCTCCTCTCCTAGGAGATACCTTTACCCAAGATGCAAAATCAGTCTCTCCACAGCCCCCTCCATTTAGTTCCACTAATCTTTCTCTGCCTGCATTCAGTGACAGGGATGCTTTACAGCAGTAACTGGTATCCCTTCCTTGGGGAGGAAAGATGAAGTTTGAATCTTTCATGTTTTCCAGAGTCTGAGAAGCTAGGTCACTTAGTACCTGACTGAGTTTTTAAATGATCACTAGGTTATTACATCAAAAAGATTCTATCTTTCAGTCATATGTGTAAACAGAAGTGCCAGTGGGAGCAGTGCTTTGTACTATTAGTGTAACTCAGTGCTTTCAGAATCCATGGGGTGGGACTGTATGATACTTTTATACCAGGTCCCCTGATTTGTGAATCCCAAACTCAGACACAAGCAAGTACCACAGTGATGGGAAGACAGGAATTAATCCAGACATACTTAGTAACATAAAGTTCTGGTGCTTCCTAAGTCTATTAGGAAGAGTAGAGATAGATAAAGTTGGTCAACAACATGCCTGGACTTCCTGCGTAAAGATTTTAAGTTACAATTTGACATAAAGATACCTACGCCTTTTAACACCTGCTATTTTGCACGCAATGCTTTAACCACAAAGACTGCATGTAGACTACTACCAAATTAAAAAAAACCCACAAAACCAACATGCCCTCCCCAAAGTCCCCCCCAAACCCACTTCCAATATAATGAAAGTGCCAAAGCAGAGGAGACATAGTATAATCTCAATGGTGCCCAAAGTGAAGTTCAATGTAAGTTTATAAGTATCAGTCCTTCATAGTTGGCATTAAAAAACAGATCTTAGCAAAGGTACAGTAAGTGTAGTTACAGAAAGTACTTACTGAATGTAATTCTGGAAAAATCTTCTCCATGGCAAAGTACTCCATGAAAGTGGCAAATCCCTCATTCAGCCAGAGATCGTTCCACCATTCCATAGTTACTAGATTGCCAAACCACTATAAAAGACCAAAACCATAATTCTTTTTCAGAAATAAAATCAAATGAGTACAGTAACACTCCATCCATCCTCAGCTTTATCTTGAGGCAAAATCAAGCTCTGTCAAAACCACAGTAATGCTTTTGCATGAACAACTCCCTAAGTACATCAAGACAGAGTTGCACTCTGCCTGTTGTACTGGAGAAAATACACCTGCAGGAGTTCTGCACAGATTCAATGCACAATTCAGTCACAATGAGGGCCTAGGGAGAATTTAAGAGCAGAATTGCCTTTGAAAAAAACCCCACCACATTTAAAGAATGACCTCCCTGATATAGTACCTGATGGGCAAGCTCATGTGCTATCACTGCAGTTATTAACTTTTTATCCCTTGCTGAAGAAGTATTACTGTCAAACAAGAGTGTTGTTTCTCGGAAGGTGATCAAGCCCCAGTTTTCCATTGCACCAGACTGAAAATCAGGAATTGCAACCAGATCTGGAAAAGATTTGAAAGAAGCTTTTGAAAACAGCTAGTTAAAGCAATTCTGTATTTCAAGTCTACCTATTCTATCACATAATCCCTAAAAACCTCATTATTTAAATCCTGTGGTGTGGACATGCTCACATCTCAAGCATAGAAACCCCACAGATTTATAGCCATGTTTCTCTAGCAGTACTCTTACACAAACAGCTTAAAGCACTACACAGACACTGCCTATAGATCTTGCATGCACACAAGTAATGAGGAAATGGGGCTGCCCATACTGAAAGTAATGTCTTAGAAGACTGTATTTCACTATCTTTCCAGTCAAACTAATACATGCAGAGAAGTCAGGCTGCAAATTTTGCACTGGTGAACATTATTCACAGACTGAGAATTCTGTACCTTCCTACCAAGGCACATCACGTTAAATTTACACCCAATATTTTTTTTGGTGTAATGTACAAGCATAAGCAATCCAGTGTCAAAAGCTCACAAAAATTTTCCAGCTTGGAAATCACTTAATACTCGTACTCAAACATGTAATGATTTTTTTTTTAAATAATCTTGGGAGAACCTTATTTCACAAATGTTTTATGCTATCTTTTTTTCCTTAAGCATACCTTTTCAGAATGAAAGTTTCCCTGCATTTCTCAGAACTGACTAGGGCTGCTTCTTCTGTTTACAGACAGTTCAAAAGAACTTACCTAATTTTTCAAGAGGGTAGTTTATTAAAAAGTATTTTTGATAAAATTCCAGAAGTTTCACTGCTGTGTTTAGAGCATATCCAACTTGGTTTAGATGCTGTGGTATGGCATAGACAGATACCTAGTCCAAACAGAGAAAAGATTTTGAAACTTGTAACTACAAAAGCTTTAGAAGTAGAAGAGCTGGCAGAAGTTTCTGAAACAGATAGGACACAGTTTTGGGAGTACACACAGAAGTTACAAACACAGGTTATGAAGCTGTCAATAAAGAGTTAATTTTTTTTTACTACAGCTTATTCACTAGTCAAAATACAGACAGATTGTCCAATGCGTATGCAAGAACAATTCAAGGCTGACACCTTTAGGGAAGGTGTTCAAGAAGGGTCTACAAGAACAGAAATTGATTCATTTCATTTTTTCGTCCCTCATGAGTTATTAAGTGACCCTCCCTGCATACCTCAATTAATCTATAAGTTTAGGCTATCAGTATGATAACACTAGTATCATCTGCAAGAAATCCTCTCAAGAAATAATAACTGGCACAAATCCATTCCCCTACCTGAGGTAGGGTTGCATTAGACATGGTATAAGCAGCATTCATATAAAAATTGAGAGCTTACAGTCTCCCTCTATTCATGCTGAAGTGGCTATATCAAGAAAATAACTTTGAGCACATTACAGGTTGATCCGGGTTTAGGGTGCCCTTTCATACACAAACACAAACCACATTGAGACTCATTTTCCTGTTCTATTAAAAAAACCCAAACAAACCCCAAACATCCCTCTTACTATGCTACAAATCAGTAAACAAATGGATAGAGTGACCTTTTAATTTTTGAGTTTGAACCAAGCACATACCAGTAAGGATCTAATCTAGTGTTCGTGGAAGTACAAAAGTACTATTAGCTACAAATTAGCTCAAAACCAAAACATAAAAGCCCCTTCTAGAGTTGAGAAAAATCTCATTACATTATGAACACAAAGCAACTTTACTTCTACTGTAAGCCATCTTATAACATTCATGACAATAACCTTATTCTGTGTGAACTGGTTAGCTCAAATTGAATCTCCCAGCCACAAATTTCTGGAAGCATTTTGAGATCCTATTTCATGGAATATGTCATTATATGCTTCCTTCCTCTTACAGTCTCCCTTGGCCTACCAGACACTGTTGGCAACAGAACAACCCACTAGCTAGATTCTGGCCTTACTTGGTTTGACCATTCTTATACTCTCTCCCTCTAAGCTGGAAATATTGCTAGATCCCTTGTGTTTGGTGCCTTTTAAAGGTCTGCTGGACTTTCCTGGCTTGGCCAAATCTTGCTTGGTGGTCAGAATGAAGGAGAACCACAGTTAAGAACCACTTCCCTCAGTCTTTTTCTCCTTTCCTACATGCCTTTGCCATAAAATACTTCTAAAGTATTGACAATCCATTTAAGTTAGTCTCACTCTTATGAACAAAACCAGTTTCAGGCTCTCTGCGAATACAAAACGTTTAGTATACTCATCAATTTTGTGCCTGATAAAGAACTGGCTATATGGTTTTACCAGAACACAGTTCAAATACAGACCTGAATAGTAGCCACAAGAAAAAAAAAAAAAAAGTAGTGGTCTAACTTTTCAGGTTAGACCAAAGAGTCTGTCCTATTCAGCTATAATTAGAAATACTTGTCCAAGTCAGAACCAAAGCATCTTTACTTCTGTATATTGGATTAAAAAGAGGGCTGCTTCTCCTGCAGTTCTACTAGCACTATTCCCTCTGGCTCTTTCTAGGTAGGTACTGGCACTTCTGACATTTCACCACAAAGGGGCAGTTCCTGCTAGAGAGTCAGGAAAATCATCTCTTACATGAAACTCCTACACCTCCTAAAATAAGATTAAGAAGCACCTCCTAATATTACCCTGTTTTTCTTTAGTTACTTGAACTGCACACATTGTAGGAACTGCTCACTGATTCTGCAGGCCATATACCTGCAAAAGGACAAAGATGAAACAGGACCAACTGTTTTATTTTTGGAACCTTTGGAAAAACAAAAACCCTACAATGAAATAATTGTATTCAAGTGACTAAATGGAGTTAGTCTAAATTGGCTTTACTGCACGGCACGGTTTTTTTTAGGTAGGTTATCTTTGCAGGTATAGCACATATTTGCAGCACTGCTTGAAATAGTACACAGGATTCCCTGGGAACTCTCCTGTTTCTGTACATCATCTGAACAGCTCTTGGTTTGCATGACATTACTCCCTCACAGATGAAGTATTTAAACTAGAAGTGTACTTTCCAGCTCTGAAAGCTCTTAGGAATTTTACATTTTGTAAATGTCCACAGTTAATAAGACCTGATGCTGAGTCCCTTGTTGTAAGTCTTCTCAACCTGGTGTAAGCCCTGAAGTCAGTCCAACCTATAGCATATGGCTTTTGTCCACTACCTATGATGAGTATCATAAATCCAAGAAAATAAATACATTTAAAAGAGACAGAGTTTGCTTGTTGGTTTGGGGATTTTTTGTTTCGTTTTGGTTGGCTTGTTGGCCTGGGGGGGCGAGGGAGAACTTAAAGTGAAACAAACATACCAGACTCCCATTAGTTTCTCTACTGATGTTTTCCAAGTCTGCAACAACAAAGGCTACTAGGTAGGTGCTCATCTTCAAACTCACAAAAAACTCATCTTCAACAATTCCATTTGTCATGGGAGTACTGGCTTTCTGCAGATGAAAGGAAAACATTGTTATTAATGCAGACCAAAGAACACTAAGACATGCAAGGAATCAATGTTGAATGAAAGAATTACTTCACTATAGGAACAGTTTATAAGCAAACTTGCAAGCAAACCTTTATATTTTGGTTATTTTTTAGTGGGATAGATGATACTCACAACTTACTCACAGTGTAACGAAACTTAAGGAGACATGGAACATTTAAGCCTATATACCCCAAAATTATTTGTCAAGATTTTATTATGCAGTATTATCAGACAAGTGCATTGCTGGAGAAACCATCAATCTAATTCAGTTCATACTTAAACTCCCAGTAAAATCCAAAGTCAACATAAAGGTTAGCGTTAATTCAAGAGAGCTTTAGGCTAGATGAGAGACACAGTTCAACATAGCCTACTAAAAATACTGGTGTTGCATGAGTTAAACCTTTGTCTCTTCCCAGAAGCCTCTTCAAAACTAGATAACCAGATATACTCATTATTTTAAAAAAAACAGAACAGAAAAACCCTCAGACACACCCTTACAAATCAAAAGAAATCACATTTAAAAAAGTGAAGGAAATCTAAGGTTTCAGTTAGTTCAAAGCAAAAACATGATCACCTTAAACATGCACTTCCAAAAGTAACTATCTGCTCAGTCTTCTGAAGTAAAATACTATGGTGTATCTGAAGTTACTTTTAGTGCAGAAGCTTTTCTTTAATATTAATCCTGGAAAGGCATGCTATATGCCTAAAAGTACTTTTCTGCATAGTCCTTCACAAACATAAATTACATATAATACAGCAAAATGTTTAAAACCACTGTAGTGTAGAATAGTAAAGGTCTGGAGACAAGGATGGCAGTTCATGTATCATCTGAAACTTTGTAAATAAGTTTGTTTCCAGAAATCACAAACATTTAAAAAACAACGATAACAGCTTTAGACAAGATCATTTCAAACCAAACAATGATTTAACTGCCACTGAAAATTTAACTGTCAGCCTTAAAGAGGATTAGATTTTTAAGCCTGAAGATACATAATAATCTAGTCTGACTACTGCCTATGAACAGAATGCCATCGTTGGAATTCCTTCAGCAAATACAAAAATTTCTGCCTTTACTACAGCTTCAGCTTCATAAAGAGGTGACAACCCTATTTACAAAAATCTACTGTCATTGCAGACAAATTTGTTCAAAAATCAGTTATCCTCATTAAAAAAACCCCAACCAAACAAAACCACAAAAGAAAACACCACAAGCTCAAAACACACACAGTTTACTTCTAGCCTTAATGTGTCAGCCATTATATATTGCCATATTAGTGATGTACATGCTAGCTGAGAAGGCCTGCTTCTGAGATCTCTTGCTCATGTAGTTATTTATAGAACATGATTAAGTTCACATTTAACCTTCGCTTGGATTGTTACCAAGACCTGCAGTTATTACAGAAGAATCTGTACCACTTCTTTTCCTAACAGGGGTTTGTTTAAGTGTTTATTTTCAGAAGCGAGCTATCCTAGTAATGATCTCACCAACTCAATATACTTCTATACAACATGATCATCTTATTCACTTCTCACATTTCTTCCTTTATGCGTACAAGAATCAACTCAATAGCCTGTACTTATTGTATTGGCAGGCCACACTACCTAACAGGATACCTAATCCAGCCTAAATCTAAAATGTAAGAATTCAGTGTGTGCTAGAGCTTTTGTGAGATCAGGGACAAACCCCATGAAATAAATCATAAAAACATGATTAAAAGAAGCTTCACCTATAAAAATGGGTACCATTACAAGAGAACTCACTGATACAAGAAATGCTGTTGAGGTAGCATACTATTTCACAGAAACTCATGTGTCTAATTTCTTTATTTGTACAGTCACAAAAACAAGGATTTTATTGTAACTCACACATGCAAGTTGTCTTGACAAATTACAAACCCCAAAGGAACCACTTCTGAACGCATTAACAGACTGCATGTTTGGATCTCATACAACAACAAAAGAGGAATTACACAGCATCAAATTGTCGGGGCATAAAGTTGGGGGACAAAAGAGAAGAATACAGTACTGTTTGCAGTATAAACACAAATGAGTGATTATCTTGGAGATACTGTCCATTAGCAAAACTATAAATTAATTTGCTCTGTATGTTCTTACACCTTCTTGATAGATTCTAATTAAACCTGAACTGTTCTTTTGACACAAGAACTCACATTTGATCCCTAGCACTAAACATACAGCTGCATTGCTTTTAATATCTTTTTTTATATTATCTTTGTTCCACCTCTGGAAGCTTTCTTAAATCATTATCAATCATACAGATGGCGTAAAAGCTTGACAGGATGAGAAGGAAGGAGAATTCTCAACTTGAAGGAAGCACAGGACCTTCTGCCTATGGCATCTATAGGTAGCTGAGCAGAAGACATGAAGACATGAAGTATGCAAGGCAGAAGAGGAATAAGCAGATCTGAAGGCAAATCAAGTGGTATGACAAACAGTAGCAGGAATCAAAACACCAAAAAGAGATGCAAGAAAGGTGTCACATAATTTAAAAGGGAATTCGTGGAGCAGGAGTGGTACAAGTAATTGAAAGAACAATTCCATGTAGAGAAAGATGGGTAGGAAAAAGACATTTTTTTCTGTGCAGTACAGGAACAGCCAAACAGTATATATCTAGTGTGATTAATAGGGAAAATTCATAACACCAATGTTTAAGATGATACAAATGGGCAATACCAACCCATTTTTCACAATGATGTCATAAGAGATGAGCAAGAGAACATGCAGAATATACCAGGATTAGGGTAGCAGTAAACATTCTATGGTAGTGTGCTGCAGTAGAACAGCTGAAAACAAAAATACTCTTGGTCTTTCATAGAACCCATCAGTGTCTTCCAGAGTACCCATCATCTATGGATGGTAGACTGAAGAATAGGATAGACTTTTAGCAACTACATGCAGTTAGCTCAGCAATGTCTGCTGCACACATGCAGCAATAGTAAACAATAGTTTACTTTTTGTACATGAAGAGCTATGGAAGCTGTTGAAAGTTGCCTTAGTCACTTGTCCAGCTCCTAGCAGAGGAAAGTGAGTAAGCACCCTTTCTTGTTTACATAAAACAGGGCAGTCGTCCAGCAGAGTCTGTTTCTTCTTTCAGCGAAGAAAAGAGCAGCAAATAAAGTGCTCTTAGGCCTGGACATAAACTAAAGTGTTCCAATCCTGTTAAAGCAATGGTTGAGAATCACCACAAATCCAGGAACTTAAACATTCGTGCACTGTGAGAAGGATATTATTTCACAAGGTTGCAGTTATTAGCTTGGTTTTCAAAAACAGGATAGCTACATCAGCACCTGACCTTTTGACAACCTTCTGAAACCCAAAGTGCACAGTGTACATGTGTGTCCCACCAACACCAAGGGTGCAATTTTTTTCATTACTGTCAATACACTACATTTTTACATTAATGTCAATATTAATGAGTTTCTGTTGGGTGATAAATGGTGGTAATGTTTTGATGAGAGAGGTCCTAGCTCAGATACAGACTGGGTAATAAGTTAGTCTTGTTGGTCTGTGTTCTATAAAGGTTTCTCAAAATGCTTAATGGCATAATGCACTACCATAAAATTCAGATAAGGTCTTACTAAATTTTGCCTGAAAACATCTAGCTGAAGGAATTCCAGATCCCTCATTCGTATTCTGGAGTTGACTCTGTATTCACACCCTAATTCCCCTTGTTTCAGCTCAAAAGTACATCTTTCAAGATCATGCATATCTTTCACAGAGACTGTTGCTAGTTACACAAACTATTGATAAAGATATTCCAGTATTCTTCACCTGTGCACTATCAACAAGCATAGAAAACTCAAAAGAGAATCTTAAGGGCTGTTGAGACTGATGTAGCCGACAAAATAATGATTCATTTAAATTCACCTGGAATCCCTCCTATAGCCATTCAACTGTCCCTACAATAACATCTTCCACTGTGCAGTGCACTGAACAGTTGTTTTCTCCATGTAGTTCAAGTCTCTGAGGAATAGACTGTTGCTTTATTATAAAGTCATACAATTTATAGCTTATCTGTTCAAGTCAATCCCCTGGACCTTAACACAACAAAACCACAAAGCAAAGCAGTTAAACAGATTACCTAGGCAGCAGCTCTACTAAAATTCCTCTACAAAAGCAGGTACCTTTGGCATATTTGACAGAGTGGAAAGTTTCTCATCTCTTCTGATCTTGATTAAAAAAGTAGCTTTAAATGCTGGTTCATCAAAGCATGGAAAAGCAGACCTTGCTGCCAGAGGTTCAAACTGAGTTGCTGCAAACCACCTAATGGGAAGAGCAGAGAAGAGCAAATTAAGAATTACAAAAAGGATAAATGTCAGTTTATTTATGACAGAACAGTCATTTCCCCCCAAAACCTTGTAACAGCTTGTTATGGCAGAAGCTTTCTGAATGGTAGATGACAGGGTTGGTCTAGTCAGAATGAATGTTTCATTAACAAAAGGGTTTTTTAAAACCCAAAAAATGTATTTATTTGAGGACTAATCATCTTGGCTGTTTTTTTTGTGTTCTTAACAAAGAAGAATACATCTGGAATAACGTAATTACAGAACAATCACCAAAATATCAGACAGCCATTTTCCAGTGAGAGGGAACAAAAAGGAGATTGAAAAATTAAATTAGTGGGCAGGCCCACTAAATGAAAGTTTCGAAACCTCAGCAGCCAATGGGACTACAAGGAAGCTTTTTCATTTTTCATTGAGCTGTTGCAGACCTTTTCAGTGAGACTCCTTGAAGAATAAAACAAAGTGTGGCAAACTTTGTCATAATTTTTCTTTCTCCAGTGAGATATGGTAACTATCATAACATTAACAGCGAGATATGATATGCTGTTATGTTTGAATTACTTAAATCCCTCAATGATAGCTCATCTTTAAAAAAATAAAACAAGATACTCAGGGTAAAGATGATTTCATAGACTGCTAAGAAGCTGCATAACGTAAGAAAGATGTATTTCTATTCTATTCTCTAAACAAAAAACCAGATTCAGCAGGTCTCTCTAAGCATTAACAGACCAATTTGAACCAAAACATGTTTATTTTTCTAAAGTTTACTCGCAGATTGCCTTTAAAACTCCTTTTATCTGGATCCTAGTGTGTCTATGACATAGTGCTGAATTGTACAAGAAAATAAGTTAGCTGCAACAGTTCTTTCCAAATATATGCAAAACCTGGTGCATTCAGATGAACTGTGGAATATTCAGTTCTTGAACTGGTGAGCAACCGAGATAATAAGGCATGAATTCTCTTTACTCCCATGTGTTCCTGTTGGTCCTCACATGAGGTAGTCTAAGGGCCTGTCTTTAAGAGGTCAAGAAATAAATTTGGGTTAAAGGATTGCTGATCAGTTTCAGCACCTCTGATGAAGATGGGTGTGTTTTACTGAGGTGCAAATATAGATGACTGTTCAGATCCCCCAGGTAAAGTGCTGTTCCTGAGCATATACTAAAATGTTATAGTGTATGCATGATCATTAGAGAGAATCTGTTGCCACTTGGGAAACTGCTGATAGGCTTCAGAATCCCATCATTAGAACAAAAATGCCACAGAATTGCAGAATGCGTTTGATAATAAAGAATCACAAAGGGTGTAAATTGCATCAGAAGAACATAACCACAAGATGAAATTAAATAGAGCTAAGTAGCTTATCGCAAACATTAAAGACATGCATTACCATGAAGTAAGTGGGAGTAAGCATACAGTAAGGGTAGAAGGCAAAAATCACTTGAATGCTTAGCCTCTTTTTGAATTTCCATGTTTTTTCCTACGCTGACATAGCTAAAGCTTTGTTTTCTCCTTGTATTTACTGTAATAGAAAAAGAGTCTAAGTGTTCACAGAGGAAAAAGATGATCTGTCAGTAAGTTCTTGAATTTTTGTCCCACTTCAGTCCAGCGCTACCTGTTTTTGTTTAGGAACAGGATGTAGCACATGCTTTAACTTATTTGCTTTTCAGCACATCCTTTTCATGTAACTCTTTGCTGGTATCATAATTTCCATCGCCTTGCCTGCCTCTTCTATTTCCAGGGGCTTTGTCTCTGTATGCTTAACATCAGCGGTTTTACAAATGCAGGCTACTTTGACAACCTCTGTTGTTATTGTATTTTCTCTATAAAACTCAAGCCTTCAAGCTGCTTTTGCAAGGCAATGTCTTTTCTCCTAATTTAATTTATTTTCTTTTGAAAGTTTTTTATATTGCCACAAAAACATTAGAATTATCAAATGGCAAAATAACTCTGTTGCAACAGAGTTTGCAACTTGCCAAATGCAAATTTAACAAAAAAAAAAAGTTGGGCCTTATTTATATTTTTATGCAGAATGGTTCTATATGGTTTGTTTTGCTTCTGTAAAATCTTGGGGTGAAGGAAAAAAAGAAAAATAAACTTACTGCACCAACTTGAAGATTTGTCTCTGATGGGGAAAAGGGGAATCCTAGGCAGTAGTTTGGCCAACTTGGTACGGCGGGCTTTAAACTAAAGGACATGGGGGGTGGGGTGCACAGTCAGGTCACTCAGGTAGTTGCATCCGATGCGGGAACAAGTGTGACTGTTCAGAGCAGCAATAAATGTGCCGTAGCTGCTTCCCAACTTAAGAACCAGAAGACCAACTGCCCTAAAAGTGGGCTTGGCTGTGGCAGATCCTCTTTCATCCCTCCAGGGAAACCTAGGTGCTCAATTGCCTCGCTGAAATGCCTCTACACCAATGCACGCAGCATGGGGAATAAGCAGGAAGAGCTAGAGTTCTGTATGTGGTCGCGGGGCCATGATCTCATCGCAATTACAGAGACATGGTGGGACAACACGCATGACTGGAATGCTGCCACTGATGGCTATGTACTTTTCAGGAAAGACAGGCCTACGAGGCGAGGCGGTGGAGCTGCTCTTTATGTGAAGGAGCAACTGGAATGGGAATGTATAGAACTCTACCCAGGAGCGGATGAAGAACAAGTTGAAAGCTTGTGGGTAAAAATTAAAGAGCAGGCCAGCATGGGTGACACTGTGGTGGGTGTTTACTATAGACCACCCAACCAGGATGAGGAAGTAGACGAGGCCTTCTACAGACAGCTAAAAGTAGCCTCACAATCGCAGGCCCTGGTTCTCATGGGAGACTTAAACTATCCTGATAACAACTGGAAGGACCACACGGCAAGGTGCGCACAGTCCACGAGGTTCCTGAAGAACATCGACGATAACTTTTTGACCCAGGTGGTGGAGGAGCCAACAAGAAGTGGAGCGCTACTGGACCTTGTGCTGACAAATAAAGAAGAACTGGTTGAGGATGTGAAGGTAGGGGGCAGTCTTGGCTGCAGTGACCACGAGATGGTGGAGTTCCGGATTCTGCGTGGTGGAAGCAGGACAACAAGTAGGACTGCCACATTGGACTTCAGGAGAGCTAACTTTGGCCTCTTCAGGGACCTACTTGGAAGAATTCCATGGGCTAAGGCTCTTGAAGGTAGGGGAGTCCAAGAGAACTGGCTGCTATTTAAGCAGCTCTTCCTCCATGCTCAGGGTTGGTGCATCCTTGTGCGTAAGAAATCAAGTAAACGAGGCAAGAGGCCTGCATGGATGACCAAGGAGCTTCTAGTGAAACTCAAAGAAAAGAGTAAGATCCATGGAATGCGGAAAGAAGGTCAGGCCACTTGGGAGGCATACAGGAATGCTGCCAGAGCATGTAGGGAAGCGACTAGAAAGGCCAAGGTTCACCTGGAACTAAGTCTGGCAAAGGATATCAAGGATAACAAGAAGGGCTTCTTCAACTATATCAGCAGCAAATGGAAGACTAGGGGAAATGTGGAACCACTGCTGAATGAAATGGGTGCCCTGGTAACAGAAGATACAGAGAAGGTGGAGCTACTGAATGCCTTCTTTGCCTCAGTCTTCACTGCCAAGGCTGGCCCCCAGGCTCCCCAGTCCTGGCAGGTAAGCAAGCAAGCTTGGAGAAAGGACAACCTTCCCTCGGTTGAGGTGGATCAGGTTGGGGATCTTTTAAGGAAGCTGGACACCCACAAATCCATGGGTCCCAATGGAATGAACCCGCGAGTGCTGAGGGAACTGGCAGACAACACTGCTGAGCCACTCTCCATCATCTACGAAAGGTCCTGGAGAACAGGAGAGGTGCCTGAGGACTGGAAGATAGCCAATGTCACTCTAGTCTTCAAAAAGGGCAAGAAGGAGGACCCAGGGAACTACAGACCAGTTAGTCTCACCTCCATCCCTGGAAAGGTGATGGAACAACTCATTTTGGCTGTCCTCTCCAAGCAAGTAGAGGAAAAGAAGATCATCAGGAGTACCCAGCACGGATTCACCAAGGGGAAATCATGCCTGACCAATCTGATAGCCTTCTATGATGGCATGACCAGCTGGGTAGACAAGGGGAGAGTGGTGGATGTTGTCTACCTTGACTTCAGCAAGGCTTTTGATACTGTCTCCCATAACATCCTCATAGGGAAGCTCAAGAAGTGTGGGTTGGATGAGTGGACAGTGAGGTGGATTGGGAACTGGCTGAATGACAGGGCTCAGAGGGTTCTGATCGGCAGGGCAGAGTCCAGTTGGAGGCCAGTAGCTAGTGGAGTTCCCCAGGGCTCAGTACTCGGCCCAGTCTTGTTCAACTTGTTCATCAATGACCTGGATGAGGGGACAGAGTACCATCAGCAAGTTCACTGATGACACAAAACTGGGAGGAGTGGCAGATATGCCGGAAGGCTGCGCTGCCATTCAGTGGGACCTGGACAGGCTGGAGAGTTGGGCGGAGAGGAACCTGATGAAGTTCAACAAGGGCAAGTGTTGAGTGCTCCACCTGGGGAGGCTGAACCCCGTGCACCAGTACAGGCTGGGGGCTGAACTGCTGGAAAGCAGCTCTGCTGAGAGGGACCTGGGAGTCCTGGTGGAGGACAAGCTGACCATGAGCCAGCAGTGTGCCCTTGTTGCCAAGAAGGCCAATGGTATCCTGGGGTGCACTAAGAGGAGTGTGGCCAGCAGGTCGAGGGAGGTCATCCTGCCCCTCTACTCTGCCCTGGTGAGACCCCACCTGGAGTGCCAGTTCAAGAAAGATGAGGAACTCTTAGAAAGAGTTCAGAGGAGAGCAACAAGGATGATAAAGGGACTGGAGCACCTCCCCTATGAGGAAAGGCTGAGAGAGTTGGGCTTGTTCAGCCTGAAGAAGACTGAGAGGGGCTCTCATCAACACATACAAATATCTGAAGGGTGGATGTCACAAGGACGGAGCCAGATGCTTTGCAGTGGTGCTCAGCGACAGGACAAGGGGCAATGGGCACAAACTGAAACATAAGAGGTTTCAGTTGAATATGAGGAAAAACTTCTTCACTTTGAGGGTGACAGAGCACTGGAACAGGCTGCCCAGGGGGGTTGTGGAGTCTCCTTCTCTGGAGATATTCAAAGCCCACCTGGACGAAGTCTTGTGTAACATGCTCTAGGAGAACCTGCTTTAGCAGGAGGGTTGGACTAGATGATCTCCCGAGGTCCCTTCCAACCCTTGCAATTCTGTGAAGAAGTTGAAAGCAGGCATAGAGGTTAATCTTATGAATTGTCAGTGATATGTTTTCTCAGAAAAGTTGTAGGTCCAAAAATATTGGAGTCATGGTGCAGAAGAGAAAAAAAAAAAACCAACAAAAAACCAAAACCAAAAACTTGTGGGTAGTTTGGCAGTCAGTTAAAAAAAAAAAGGGGTCTTGTTTTAAGTAATAATAAAAAAAAACACCCTAAGAAAATAAATACAGTCTCATCGTGATCCTCTTCCCAGAGAATAATTTCAAGTCTATATTGTCAGTTTGTAAAAGGTTGGGTTGGTGGTGCTAATTGTTAAGTTCTGCCCTCTCCTTTCACGAAACAAAATCTGCTTATTAATATTTTGGGAATTCCCATACAAACTCGCTGTTGTTGCAAAGACTTATAACACTCATAACATTGTTTTTTCTTGCTTTTTCCTTTATATTCCTTTTTTTTTTTTTTTTAAGCTTTCAATCTTAGCATTTCTTAGCACAAGCTGGTTAATTTTTATGTCTTTATTTAGGAGTTGTTTTGTGGGTCTTGAAAACTACTTTCCTGTCAGCTGGTCCTGGACTGACCCATACTGCTCTTTCTGTCTTTCTTTAATGCACCACTCTCGTTCTAGAAAACCTACGTGGACAATTACATGCCAATAAAGGCATGAACACTCTTAAGTACATGACCAGTGTAAGGCCCAGCTGAAGCAGGTAGTGGTGGGTAGCGATTTCATTACTCTTCCTGGTAAAAAGCACTGATTTACCCTTTTTAAAAATGAGTGTGATGTTTCCCTTTCCTCCAGTCACTGAGTACTTCACCTGACTGCCATATTCAAATATGATTGATAGCAGCTTGGCAACTACATCTGCCAGTTCCCTTAGGACTGTGGGATGCATCCCATTGGGTCCCATGGACTTGTGTATGTTCAGGTTCCTCAAATGGTCTCAAATCTGATCTTCTCCTATGATAGTGGGACTTTGTTCTTCCAGTCCCTAACTTGAGACTCAGGGACTACAGAGATGTAGGAAGAATTTCCAAAGAGAGAAACTAAAAATTAAAGAAACCAAAATCCCCACTATAGCTATTTACAACCACTATACTGCACTACATGTAACTGATGGAGAGGCTGCCCTGACTTGATAAGCTCATCCATGAAAGACATTTTTCAGGTAGCTTAATCAGAAGATTAAAGATCATCAGATTTGCTCAATAGGAATCAGTTGTACAAAACATCCAGTAGAAAAAGCAACCCTTGTTATTTCTATTATCAAAGCACAATCTAGAAGTGACAGAAGAGAGAAGCTGCATTTGTGGGCATACCTTTGTTTAGAATTCTCATCCTTGTAAGAAATTTTGTAAAAGCCATAATAGGTATCTGATAAATTAGATGAATATTCTATGTTGACAGTATAATTCTGTCCTGCAAGGAGAGCCTCAGGAGCCATAACTGCAATCTGGTCATGCAACGGATATTCCAGGAATTCAACTGGCTTTGCTTGATGTTCTCCTGCTGAAGTAATGGTTGCCTTGGTGATATTGAGTCCTGAGCTGTGAAGTATGATCTTCCAAGTTACCTGGACAATGTTAACCACTATCTTTACAGAGCCTGCAAATTTCAGAGTAGTTAGGTTTGGCTGCAAGAGAAGATCATAATGCAGTGGTACAACATCAGGAGGAAGTCTAATTTTTGCCCATGGAAATAGTTTTCCATTGGTTGCCAAAGGGTATATTAGTTCCATTGTATGATTTTTTTTATGGCAGCCTTCTTTGGTAAAGGTACATTTGGGAAGAAGATAAAGCGCCATTATTAATGAAACTGCAATCACAAGAACAACTGTGCAAACCACCACGGTCCTTGTAGAAGGCACCGAACATGATCCATTTGGATTTTGTCTATAGACAGACATGTTATTCCGGAGACCCGAGCTTCTGTTCATGAAGGACATCCCCAGCAATTTTGCTGATGATTCATAATCCTCTTCATCATCATCCATTTCATGCTCTCCAAGGCCACGCACCAAGAGCCTGGAGCTCCTTGGCTCATATTCCACTTCATCAGGCTCCAGGGGATGTAAACAAGGCTCTTTTGCCAAGTCAACCACATCAGGCTCTTCTTCAAACATACTGTTTTCAATCATATTCCTGGGTAACTGAATTCGATCTGAAAAAAAAAAAGACCATATGTTACATGATAAACAAAAGGCGTGATTATAATATCTCAAAGATAGTTTACTGAATTACAGAATGGGAAACACTCTTATAGCACATAAAGTCAAGAACTCTTCAATTTTTTCTCTCAGGTTTGTTTCCAGAAAACTTTTCTGTGCTTTTCTGTCTACTGTAATTTTTTGTTCAGTATCTTCAAAAGGATGCTTCCGTTGCGCATACTCAATCACGTGTCTTGCACCATAACTGGGGATCAGATACATCAGTGCATAGCACTCACAGTTCATTGATGTCAGTGTCTTGGCCACATTTCCTCTACCCCAGTAAACTATATTTGTATTCAACTAAGTTAAGATGGACTATTCTTTATGTTGCAGGGTATAGCACAGGCAGCCAATACAGTTCTAGAGGTGTTTCTGAATACACTAGTTACTGAATTCTTTAACAGGGGAGAAAATCTGCCAATATGCTGGCAGCTACACAAATAAAATACCCATTTCACATTTTTAAACTTCATTTTTCACACACACCCCAAAAAAGATAAAAAATATTTCTCACATAAAAATGGCAGTATAAAAATTACAGTCCCAATTGACATCTTAATTTATAATCTAGCTCATACAATCCTTGAAACAATCCTTAAAGGTAATAAGTTAAATCAGTGCCAATCAGACTGTTTGTCTCCATAAAATTTGTCCTTAATAGATACAGATCACTGAACATAAAAGAAGAATTTAAATTCATATTAAATTTTAAAATAATGTTATCATATTCTATATGCAGTTATATTTTAGTCAAACTTCTGGTTGTGTCTATAATTACTTATGTGAAAGGTTATCTTTCAGTTAACCCGCTCAGTGGAAAGTGCAAAAAATTAAAAACACTGTTGGAAAGAAGTATATAAAGGGAATGGGACACACACACCCAAAAGTACCTAACTTAGGAGTAAAAAACTTTTTTTCATACTCTTTAATCAAAAGCACTACAGACATCATAGAAAGGATCTTGGCTGGCTTTTGTTAGGACACTACAGTGTTGTCTAGAGAGCAAAAGAACTCAGGTAGAAAAACCATTGGAGATTTCTCTCCCAAAAAGCCAAGAAATCCCATTACCAACATTTTAGAGCCTTGAAATTACAGTTAATTTGAATTAGTCCCCTGTCACAGCTTCTAAGGGACTAGACAAACCTTTTTTCCAACTGCAAGGCTTCAGAAATTAAATTGATCTCTTTCAGACATGAAGGTATAATAATCACATCATGTCTCTATCCTCCACATGCTATGTTTTCAGAATGAGAAAGATAAACTTTTCTTTAGATCTAAACATACTGAAAAGTAGGTTGACTTTTATTAATTTCTAACAAGAATGTACCATTTGCCATTCTATATACCACCTAGAATACCAGTGTTCCTATAATATACTACTGTTTTATCTATATTGCTAAGCTCCCATCCAATAATTGAGGATAAGATTACACAAAAATAAATTATGTTAATAATTGCAGGATTAGAACTATATATAGCCGCTTGATAAGGCTTAAAATGTTGAAACAGACTAACAGAAGATATTGGGAGGAAGATATCATGAGGGTGAAGACTTATGGTTTAGTAGTAGCCTTTTTTTTTCATTTTTTTTTTTTAAAGTCAGGTTTCTGTATGGCTGAAATTTTCAAAGGTGAGAATAAAACATCTTAAAGAAAAGATGGCAGGAATATTTTCAAAACAGGTATACCAGAGTCCTCAACATTTACTCTAAAACTTCCTGTTTCAAGGCCACAAACTCAGAAAACTATAGTGTCAGTAGTCGTTACACTGAAAAGGATGGAGCAAGAATTGTTATTCTAGCTCATGTTCTACCATGCCTTTCTCTTTGTATGATATCCGTGTATTAAACCTCTAATGATACTTGCCTGCTACTTATTTCAGAGACAGACTGACTGACTATACAGATACCTTCAAAACAAGTAAAAGCTTCATGAATCAGCATCTTGCATCTCGAACAAAAAATTACTCTGTTACTTTAAAAAATATAAACCTTGAACATTTCTCTGCAAAGGCAGGCAAGAAAAAAGAAGATAAAAAATCCTACCCCATAAAAGTCAGTAAGAGGAAGGTGTACTGGTCAATCTGAGCAAGCAATATGTCAATGGATGAAAGTAGGGAGTTTGCTGGAATTTGGATCTATCTGCTCACCCTTTGTTCCATTTTAAACATGCTGCTCTGACTACGAACAGGATCATAGGGTCACAGGATACCTGAGGTTAGAAGTGACTTCAGGAGGTCATCTACTCCAACCTCCAGGCAAAAGCAGCTTCTAAAAGTTTCTGTCTTTACAGCGTTTCCCAGTACAGTGCAGCCTTCAGGCTGTGGTTGCAGTTCAGTGGTCCAGCACTATGGTCTCTACATTGGAGCACATACACTCATGATTGGAGTCCTCACAGAGTAAAGAAAGAGGACAGAAAGCTAAGTTGCAACTGAAAACACATAGACAAACTATTGGAGGGAAAAAAGTGGAAAGACAAAGTATTGTGCAACGGAAGCTCTTTTACAATTCCTCTACCCAAGAATAGTTTATCAAGAATTCACTAAACTATTTCCAGCAGAGATTCTTGTTGATTACTCCCTCAGCTGGTTGCTTTTCAAATCTGCTGGCTAACTTCAATCAAATTTGAAAAAGGACTCAAGACCAAATTTCTTTAACTCCCAATACAATCCCACCCCAAAGCAACCAGCTGCTGGTGGAAAACACCCAAATCAATATCTGCTATTTAGAAAAGGCAGGTATTAAGACTCACATCTTAACCACTCCAAAAGGTAGCAGCCAATCAGTACACAGCTCCAACCCCAGCCATGGCATGTGCTGCTGCATGGCCAGCAAAAGAGGTAGAAGACAGGGGAGGCACTGTAGAGGGAAGGAGGAGAAAGGTAAAGAGCATAAAACTGGCAGAAAGTAGGTTTCATCAGCTGTGCTCCTCACAGAACAGTTTGTGTTTTGACAAACTTATTCTCTAATAAGTTTCTTCTAAAGCCAACTATCTTAATATTTTGAAAATCGCATGCAGGCACTAATAACTCTTCTAGTCAAAAAGAATTATACAAAAAAATCTCAGACGGAAGCTAAGATAGAAAAGCTAACCCAAAAGTTAGTTTCAAGGCAATTCACAGTTTTAATACCTGAGACATTAATTTCTAGGAAAACAATAGTATTTGCAAAAATTGGAAGTAATCAAAGTCTTGGTTGTTCTGTAGTGCTGAAAATCTGTAAGACCAGAACTTTACTAAAGATCAAGGGCATCACCAGACTACTATTCTCCACTGGAAAGCACATAGACAAAGTATTGGTTACTGGAGTTATTTATGCTGACATATGCATTCACAGAAGCATTGAAGTCAGGCTACTTTTTGGAAAGGAATTATGGCAAACATGTTCAAAGCTTTTACACTCAGACTCTGGACTGTTTGCTTCCTGATGGTTCACTGGAATTTATAATATGATAGTGTGAGTCATCAATCATGTGAACTTTCAGTTTTAACCCATGAGCTGCTATAATATGAGCTAAAAAGCCTGTAGGAAGGACAAAAAAAGGTATTCTTAAACTGAAAGAAGCTATGGAATAAGCAGCAGCCTGAGGAACACAATTGTAACCATCATATTTCACTGTCATCTTTCACAGTAAGTATGGCCAAGAAGCAAACACACACTGTAAAACATACTAAAAGCACATTACTCAGGTATTAAAGCAGATTACTTCAGATTCCAAATTACACAGGGAAAACTAGTATAACTGCAAGACTAGGGAACTTTAACCTGCAAAGAATTTGCATGGTTCCAGTGAACTACCACGGCCATGCCAGAGGCTGCAGGTGCACTAGAGGCATTTGTGGTCACACTAGTCCACAGTTATGGAAGTATTGATCTGACCTCCTAAAATGCACTACAAAAATTATCTGTCATCAGGCATGGCAATTTAATTCTAAATCTTCACTAAACAAGCTTAGTGTGAGAGTGAAAAAAAGTCATGGGGCTGAGTCTTGTTGCTCCCTAACTGCACTAAAGAAATTAAGCTAAAAATCTTAAAGCAGTGAAAAAAGCTACAGCAGCTAAAATCATACAATCATAGAATGTTTGGGGTTGGAAGGGACCCCTAGAGGTCATCCCCCCTGGAGTGAGCAGGGACACAGCTAACTAGATCAGGTTGCTCAGAGCCCCATCCAACCTGGCCTTGAATGTTTCCAGAGATGGGGCCTCCACTACCTCTCTGGGCAACCTGTTCCAGTGTTTTACCACCCTCATGGTAAAGAATTTCTTCCTTCTATCTAGTCTAAACCTACCCTGGTTTAGTTTAAAACCATTACCCCTTGTCCTGTCACAGCTGGCCCTACTAAAAAGATTTTCCCCATCTTTCCTATAGGCCCCCTTTAGGTACTGAAAGGCCGCAATCAGGTCTCCCCGCAGCCTTCTCTTCTCCAGGCTGAACAAGCCCAACTCTCTCAGCCTGTCCTCATAGGAGAGGTGCTCCAGTCCTCGGATCATTTTTGTAGCCCTCCTCTGGACCCGCTCCAACAGTTCCATGTCCTTCTTGTGCTGAGGGCTCCAGAGCTGGACGCAGGGCTCCAGGTGAGGCCTCACCAGAGCAGAGTAGAGGGGCAGAATCACCTCCCTCGCCCTGCTGGCCACGCTTCTCCTGATGCAGCCCAGAGTACGGTTGGCCTTCTGGGCTGCCAGCGCACATTGCCGGCTCATGTCCAGCTTTTCATCCACCAGCACCCCCAAGTCCCTCTCGGCAGGGCTGCTCTCAATCCTTTCTTCCCCCAGCCTGGATTGATACTGGGGGTTACCCCGACCCAGGTGCAGGACCTTGCACTTGGCCTTGTTGAACCTCATGAGGTTCACACAGGCCCACCTCTCCAGCCTGTCCAGGTCTCTCTGGGTGACATCCTGTCCTTCTGGTGTATCAACCGCACCACTCAGTTTGGTGTCATCCGCAAACTTGCTGAGGGTGCACTCGATCTCGCTGCCTAAGTCATTGATGAAAACATTAAACAGCACCGGTCCCAGTACGGACCCCTGAGGGACACCACTCATCACCGGTCTCCATCCAGACATGGAGCCATTGACCATTACCCTCTGGATGCGACCATCCAGCCAGTTCCTTATCCACCAAACAGTCCACCCATCAAATCCATAGCTCTCCAATTTAGAGAGAAGGATGTTGTGGGGGACCGTGTGAAAGGCTCTGCAGAAATCCAGATAGATGACATCCATTGGTTTTCCTTTGTCCACTGTTGTTGTCACACCATCATAGAAAGTCACTAGGTTCATCAGGCTTAAACACACCCAAGCAAAAGTAATTTTACACAATTCTTCAACGATTTTGTAATCTGAAAATTAGAGATTTTCAATGTCTTCCTCATATATGATCTATTATCACATCTAGCTGAGAACAATGTGAATACTCACAGTTTAGAAACAATCCTGAGAAGAGATGTGAGGTTAAAAACTAAATGTGATAGACTAATCCAGAAAGCCAATCCCCCTAATACTGCAAAGCTGAAGGAAGGCAGGCATTTTTCTCAAAATAGATGGTTTTGAAAAGTTTCTTTAGAGCTGCCTCCTGCAATGCAGATGCCCAAAACCCTGTTGCAATATATCTCCTCAACTGCAATATTCAGGGGACCATAACAAGTCTGGTGTGTTGTTTTCTGTAAAGAGGACAGAATGCTTAGATATGAAATTCAAATGTGGTTTACAACAGGACAAGCCAATAGTACAATAAGCTTGCTGCATGTACTACATCCTTCGCTAACATGAACAGCATAGTCATATCTAGGTGGTAAAAAGTGGCATGACTTAAGGACAGAATGGTGAGTAATTAATCAGACCAAGCTAACCAGAAGGAGGTCCTTTATCTTGTTTCTATAAGACATACATCCTTCACTCCTACACCCTTTCACAAATTAGTGTTTTAACTTACAAAGCAGCTTTACTACAATATTCAAGTTCAGTATAGAACATGATCATGCAGGGACAATCAGGGGCTGCAGTAAAATTGTCTAGCATTTGCTCCAAGTATTTATTTTGTCTGAAGAGCTCCATTCCCATTAACAAGAAGAATGCAAGCTTTCCCCTAAAGTGTAAAAGCCTTAGGCAAAACCATTTAATGAATCTCCGTATGCACAATGATGAAGTATCTTAAGATGTTTTGGTATCCATTACAAATATTTTGTAGAATACAAAAAGTCATTATTCCTTTATTTTTCAGAGTCAGCATCTTCCTATAATGCTATCGATTTCTCTTTATAATGCTAGAAGTGTGTACTTTCGCCTTGCAAAACAAAATCAGTAATCTCTTGGCTATCAGGATTCATGTCTGGGTATTCTGTTTCAGAACTGAAATCTCAATGTTCAAAATTCTTACAGGAATCTAAGCAACCCATTCCTGAAGCTCATTCCCGCCATCATTTCCCGTACACTTCTGTCCAAGATAATGCAGACAGAGTTCCGATTTCCATCCTCCTCTTTGTTCCTCTGCTCCTTTCAGAGTAGCAGCTCTTTGGCTTCCTACTGCTGCTACCCAGCAGAAGATGAAATCATTAAAAACATGAGCAAGCTCTTCCTACTTCTCTTGAGCACTATGTCCACAGATTCACTACAAGGACTTATTTCCAGGAGCAGTTAACACAGGAATTAACTTGTGGTTCCTTACTTTGGAGCCTGGCACAGTCACAAAATCTTAACTAGCTCTTGCCTTACTTTAATTTCCAAGCAAAAGACATAGGATCCACCCTCTCCAACTGCCAGCTCCCCCCCTCTGTCACAGCATGTCTTGTCTTGCCATAGCTTGGAAATAAATGCCTCAAAACTTTGGAGGAAGGAATAAAAAACTTTAAAATGGAAAAAAGTACTTAAATAACAAACATTAATGTTAAAAATTACTTTGTTGCTCTTCTAAAATACCATCCAAAGAAGTTATATAGGTTTTCTTAAATTTTGCCCATGGACAACTGATTTACAGCATAGTCAGTAAATAACCTCTGTTGCTATTTTCATGTGCAGCATGTAGACACAGCTCTCTGGGACACAGAAAGTCACTTTCAGAAAGAGTAGAAGGGCATTGGCACAGACTCTTGATGATCACATGCAAGCCCCCTGAATATACTGAGAATCCTATGCAAAATCCTAACTAGAACCTCGTGCTTCAGTGGGTCAGGGAAGCAGTAATGTTTCTGGTTTCACCACACACATAGAGGAAAGGGAGTGTGAACCTCAAAGAAAAAGTTGTATTTATTCAGCATCTACATGAAAGCAAAATACTCATCTTAAGCGATTTCCGGCCTTGAAGCTTAGAGAAAAATGCTATGCAGTGATACCCTGCATGGATCCTGTAGAAGACGAGCATAACTTCTTAAGTTCAAGACATGCTCAAATCTCTGAGCGCACACATTTACAGGAAAAAAAAAAAGAAACTGCAAACTTACTTATGAAATCTGATATTTGAAAGACATTACACTTTGTTAGTGGAGCACTGTGTAAGTAAAAAATAAATCTCCATAATTTCAAAACTCTTGCTGCAAAATTGCATGTTGCTGGAGCAGCAATTAACTTTATCACCACTTCAATATTGCATTACACTATTTCTTCTTGTGGATAAGTATCAACAGGTACATAAAAAATTACAGAATTCAACAATGCAGTGATTTTTAGAATGACAGGCTTTTAATTTTAAAATCTTTTCAGCTTGCTCTAAACCAGGTACTTCTTGATTTATGATCATTATTTCTTGTCCTATCAATTTAGTTCTTCCTTCTGTAATGCAAAATACTGCCTGCACTGTTATGCTTTGGGCTATCTCCAACTCATCCATAAAAAACTGTATTACTTTTTCGGGGGGGCAGAGGGAAGAGAAAAAACCTCATCTTTTCTAACAAGCTTGTTCAAAAACCAAAGACTGTATCAACAAAAATGTTAGTTATGCTAAGATTCTGACTAAGGGTTTCCTTCTTTTCTACTATGTCTCCCTAATTGTTCCATGCATTTCCAATTCCTTCTGAGCAAGAACATAATTCAATTGTATAGAGAAAAATTATTTGCTGTTACTAAAGGAGAGTACACAATGCCATTCATGTAATTTAAAATCAGCATCCATCCACAGTAAGAAAACATATTTATAACCTCCCCTCAGCTTAGAAACAAGGAGACAACTAGCCAGTGGAATTTCAGGGAAATCAGAAGTCCTCCTTGAAAGCATTTTGCCTTCATTTCACCATGATTTCAACTACCACCTTGGAGCTGGGGCACAGGGATGGCAGAGGGAATTAAAGCCTCCATAACAAAAATCCAGTGAAGTACAGAACACCTGAGAAAAACCTTGGAATCCATCACTCCAAAAGTTACACAACCATCTTAGAAAATCCAGTCTGCCAACAAATTGCTGTTCCCAGCACTATTAGTTGTACACACAAAATGGTGCAATCAGAGGTTCCAAATGCACTCACATGCAACAAGGTAGTTGAAGTCCCTAGTTTCTATGACATTTCCACAGGGACAACTAAAGGTGCAGTGGCTGTACCTGAAGCACCCCTCTCCAGACAAGCCAGATTCAACAAACCAACCCACACTTCCTTTATAAAGGGCTAGCAAAAGCCTGGCAGATTTCCCAGCTCTGTGGGTCTACTACTGCTTCATTTGAATGCAGGGTCCGGCCCACATCTTCCACTTGTGGAAGGAAAATGATGAACCAACAGAATTTTCTAAGAATTAAGTTTTCTACCCAGACAGAAATATGATGAAAATCAGAGATATGCATGAGATTGCATGGGCTCAGTGAAAGCGCAAGCCAACTTTTTAATTATAAATAGGACCAAAGTATGGCTGTAAACATTTGCTTTAGATGGAAACATCTATGGAAACTTTACATGCACTGTTCTGAATTTTCAAGCTGTATGTTTCCTGGAGAAACAGGAATCATTCAGAACTGGACATTAGAGAGTGAGCTTGAATAATTTAAAAAAAACTTAGGGATTTTATTCACTCACAATAGTGGCTTACACGTATTTCACACTCTCTTACAAGTATTTTAGTTGGCTCCACAGGAATACCTACAATCAAGGGCTGTTGATACAGCAGCTCATAAAACAACAAAAAATTACTTGTTCAGTTTTGGTGCAAAGTTAACATTCAAATAACAAAGCAGATATTGCAAGTACCTCCTGAAAACAGTAATACAAGACAGACCCACAGGAGTCTAGTATCAGAAGAGCAGACTCAGTTTGCATATGTCTCCCTTGATTTGTGAATATCTAATGATGTCCCCTGAAAGCCACTTCAGTATGAGTGTCTCGTGTTGGGAAAAATGACCGTGAGTGTCCAGTAGTTATGCCAAGACATTTTGCAAAAGAGCCCTGAAAGTTAAAAAACAAAACAAAACAAAACAAAACAAACAAGTTACAATATACTTCAACTGTGGCCTTCCAAAATTGCAACCGATGCTTTTCTGCTTTCACCACTTGGGATTTGAAGTGTGTTAATTTGAAAGGAAAGAACTGCACAGTTTTAGACCTTTCCAAAGCAGTGCACAGATTTTGGTTCACTTCTCCTGATGACCAGCAAGAGCTGTGCAGCTAAATTCCCACCTGTCTGAGGATCATATATATTCCTCACTACGTTACCTAGTGGCCTAACAGTGACATTCTTGCAACAGTATGTGGGCAACTCAGATTTGCTTCATAATTCTTTTAGTACCAAAGAAAACAATGAAAAAGTCATGAACACTATAGGTAGAAGTTGGGAATAGCAAAAAAATTTTTCCTCCCCACAAGGAAGTAACCAGGAAATGAGAAAGCTGAGAAGCACACGCTTCCTCCCTGCTCCAGCCCCTCCTTAACAGCATTCTTCAGACCTAACGTAAACCTCTCCATTACTGTGACCCTATGCTCCCTTTGCCATTTTAAAAAGTTTACAAAACAGCAGGCTAGTACAGTCCAATGCAATTGCATTAAACCAAACTAAGTGAGACAGCTCTTACAGAAAAGCTAGTGCTGCCATTTTATATATGCTTGCAACTGTTTTTTCATTGTAACACAATATGGCACAATACAAAACCATACACAAATGAAGGGATGATGGAAACATACAGCAGCAGTGTATATATATATAGCACTTTGGCATTAACTCTCAGCATCATATAAATATCACAAATATCTTAATAATTTTACTTATGTTAGTATGCACCTACATAGAATCCATTAATTCAGAGCCTCATGTCTGTGGGGAGTACATTGATCACTGCTAAGGTGTATAAAGCATATGTATCTCTACATAATATTTAGTCCTTTTTTACACCAAAAAGGCAATTGCTTTTCACTGCAAAATTGTCACTGTCTCTTTTTACAGTCCACTGTTTCCTATTGTTCTGTTTTGAAGTAAGTTTCACCCTTCAGCAATGTACTGGTTTGGGCTGGGGTAAAATTAATTTTCTTCATAGTAGCTCCTATAGTGCTGTGTTTTGGACTGTAAACAAAAAAGTGTTGATAACACCCCCATTTTTTAGCTATTGCTGATCAATGCTCACACAGTGTCAAGGCCTATTCTGCTTTTCACACTATGCTGCCAGAAAGCAGGCTGGGGGTGTGCAAAAACAAGTTAAGCTGCTACAAGACAGATGTCACCACTTTCTCTCTTAAATTAATGAATTCAGAAGGCAGAAGCAAATAATCCAATAGAAAAAAAAGCACAGCCAAGAAATATTAGGAAAGACGAAGTATTGCTATGAAAATCTGTGTATCATACATGTGCCTTGCCTGCTTTATAGAGACAGAACAGAAGCAATAGGTAGGCTAACAGCATGTCCTTAATTCCCATGATGCTGCAAGATTACATATGTACATTTTTAATAGATCAAAGCCACAGACATATATGGGTATATACTTTTATATGCTGAATACAATAATTTAAAAAAGAAACAGAAACAATAAAGCCACTTGTGCTTCCTGTTGATAAAGGTCCTAAACCAGCATTTTCTAGTCCTCATAATATTACTTAAGTACAAAAAAAACAGAGAATGGCACACATTGACTGAGACAGAACAACCCCCAAAAAGCCTTACATAAAATAACCTCACTGAAATAAAGTGGGAGTTTTTCTGGTTTGGCTAAGATGTCACTGTCCTTCACTGTCACAGATAATGGCACTTTCATTTGGTGTGGTAGTAAAAACTAAGACAGTCTCTGTTGTTTTTTGCAGTGCCATTACTTACATGCAAACATATATGATGACCCTCTATACCATTTTAATGTAAACTCTTATCAAAAGGCAGGCACTACATGAAGCCTGTCCATGATTTGAAGTACATCCTAGTGACAAATGCCACTTTGCAAGGGTTTGATTTCAGGAGACAAATAAGGCTATAATGGGAAGGGTAATCTAACCAGTAGAGGTTTACAAGAATCTGTCTAGTTAAGCACATATGGCGTCCACAATTAAGTCACAACGGACAGACAAAAAGTGCACAAAACAGATGCTGGTTTGGAAAAAAAAACTTTTTTCACCATTTTTATACCATCCTAACTTGAAAATGAATACTTTTTCCTGTATTGCAAAGCAGGACAAATGCTGCTTTCCTATCCAAAACAGGAAAGGGAACCTAAGTTCCAAGCCATACAAAGTCACTCTCTACTCTACTCCCTACTCTCTACTCTACTCTCTACTCTACTCTCTACTCTACTCTCTACTCCCTCAGCTGGTACTGGAAGGTCTAATCTTCCTGATTTTTAAGGAAAGCACAATTGCATTTTCTTTGGCAGGACCTCAGGCTGGAGAACCACATGGATCAATTACATTTCAACATTTACCAATTAAATTTATAAGTAGATAGCCAGACTATTACTGACACATCTTTTCAAATCTTTACTTTCAACAAAAAGAAAACAGCGTGGAAGGGGAAAAAAGAGTATGATTCATTTACTGAACACTCTACCTATTCAACTGGCAAAAAGTGTAAGTTACTTTTTTCATAACTGTTTCTCTGGAGGTCAATGGAGATAACTGGAGAATTTAAGGCTAACCAATACAAGTTTAGTCTGAATTTTGATATCCAACACAGATCCACTATCATTCACATCTTATCAAATATTTTCAAGTTTCAATCTGGTACCAGTTAGGTTTCCACGGTGAAAAGGGGGAAAGCAGAGGAAAGGGAAGAGGAGGGTGTTGTTTTAAATGACGCTTTGCTCTTTGGGCACTACTGAGAGAGAATACTTTCTACAAGTCCCAACCACATTAAGCCAGTTTTCCACCCTCAGCCAGTGGTTGAACAAAACACTGGATGAGAAAGGGGGCTCTGAACTTTTAGAACATGGGGTTTTAGTTTCCTGTTTCCAGTCTTGATGGAAACAGGAAGGGTATGTTTTGCAATTAAAATGACAGAAGACGTTTAACCACAGGGGTCTAATGAAAAGGCCATGAGTCCTGGGGAAACACAGGAAGTTGTGTCTTAAATTTCTAGAGCTACCGAACTCACATATTCAGGACTGCTGACTATCTTCTTCACTGTATCTGTCCATCTGGCCAATAAATACCAGGCTTATCACAGCTGAAGTTACAAAAGATTTCTCTGCCAGTACCAGTCGTTCTGAGGAAAAATTTTTAGAGAACTTTGTAAAACATCCAACAGACTGTCAGGCATACAATCTGACAGACTGCATACAACCTGATGCTTGCTTGGTCTTTTCCTTTTTTTTTTAAGTAATAAATTCAAATTGTCATATCCTCTCATCTTGAAGTTTCTAAAAAGACAACCCAGTGTGCCTTCCACGCTACTACTGTTACTTAATACACACTTGACAACTCCAGTCATAACACTATACAAAACTATTTGTAGGTCACAAGCAAGTATGCATGCTCACTGTTCGTAACTGGTATTTCAGCTCACAGAAGCAATGCCTAAAGGTTATTGCCTATGACTCACAACACAGTAAATTTGATATGGTCTTAACAAGGCAACAATACATCTCCCTAAATTTTTGTCAGTCTCATTACATAACAAGACAAAGGACTTTGACATAGAAAGAAGTGGTAGTGTGCATGCATGGTAGCTTAAGAAATACTGAGATTGAAATTGCTCCAAAACCCTATCCAGGTATCATATATCAGCTCTGAAATCAGCTTTCATTACAACCACCACCATGGGGGTGGGGACAGCTCAGTTACCAGACACTTTTCAGAAGGTACCCTGGGATCATCTCTTTCACTCATTCTCACTATGGAAAAAGCAGGTGGGAGAGCTGACAGTTAAGGGTATGCCTGTTGCCCTCAGTAGAGTTCGGCTATGCCCACAGAACATGCTCCTGCAACCTCCAATACATTTATACATTGAACAAAACTAACAAAAAGAAAGAAAATATTTTGGAATTGACAGGAACTAGCTGAAATAACTCAATTTTGCAAATGACACTTTTCATTTTGTAAATGACATTACCTAACTTGGTTTATTTCTACCTTCTATGAAAACCCCACTTCTTCCCATGTCTTATGGGAATTTTGTTCATCAGTTTAGTTATGCAATTAATTTCAAAGTTTCCACTTGCTGTGTAAAAAAAAGGATAAAATAATTTAAGAATGTCAGTGAAAGTTAATGTTATTTGCATTTCAGCAGATCATCACAAGTTATCCCTTCTGCAGTTGTAGGTCACCTGTCTTAAGTGAGAAATATTGTAATAACTCACTTCTATATTTTCCTTTCATCTCAAATGGAGAAGTTTCATGTTTAATGTATTAAACAGGAAATGGTGAAACGATCTTTCAGACACACAAACTATCTAAAAATAAAAGCAAAAGGCTTGCAAAATATTTTGTAATATTGTCAAAAAGAGATATGCCCCAAATTACATGACATATCCCCTTTAGTCAGTATTTCACTTTTTTTTTTTAAAGTGAAAATGTTTACATAACAAATGACTAGTCAGACTTAATAAATTCTGCTCATTAATTGGCAGTTGACTTGATGATCCTTATGGGTCCCTTCCAACTAGAGATATTCTATGATTCTATGATAACTCAGCTATTCCAGCTCCTAAAAATAGATCTGCAATTAACTGTTCTTCCAGAGATACGGACCTCACACATTATCTCCAACTAAATTCTTGGGCAGCAGGGAAAGCATAGCAGAGCTCTCTCCAAAGAGGATTGGACCTAAGTTTCCAGTACAGGGGTGGGGACAGTGAAGTCAAAAAAGAAATATTGAGTATTTTTATTTAGGATATTTGAGTATTTCCACTGGAGAAACTATTCAAACAATAAAGAGCTCAGCACACCCACTAATATTTCAAGGAAAGGATAAGGGTTTCTTTGACTTTTGAAATTAATTAAGGCTGTGGTTTTGCTTTTATTTAAAGAAAAGGGTGTTAAATATTGAATTAGTGAACTTCCATATCCACTTTAGTGCATTTGCTGCCTTAAAGACTATTTTAAGATACATATCCATTCTGGCACAGCTCTACATCAGTAAAGCAAAACAAGAAATTGTCATCTTGTCAGTTTGACAAATGGGCATCAGCTTTCCGATTCCAACTGAAATGCTTTTGGAGAATTTTAAGATTCAGTCTGTTCCCTCTGTTTTACAAGGGTAAAAGCCCCAAAGAACTCAGAGAGCTACAAATATATTATTGTAAGCTTCCTGTGCTAGCCATCTTTTCCTCTGAATTTGCACAGCACTTTGCACAGGAAATAAACACACAGACTCACAAACAAAACTCATTACTACTGTGTAAGACAAAACAAAAAATCTTTCAGTTACTATGATGCACAGTTTATTTGAATGATTTAATGATCACCAGCCGTGGAAATGAAAAGTCTATTAAAAAAGCCAATAGTATAAGCATCCACTTCAGATTTTAGCAGCCCTACTGAGCACCAAACACACCTCAAGATTATCAAAATAATGAACCACATCTGTTCTAACATTTGCACATTCACTTTAGTGTCCTTTCCAGCACAGCCAGCTTTCTGAAGGGAATTTATTTTCCAGCTTCAGCTCCAAATTTTCTTCCAAACAGACTCACTATCATCTTGGGGCTTTTCATTTCAGGGAACACAATTAGGAAGCTCTGTGCATGAACATCGCTTCTCTGTAGTAGCACAAAGTAGCTCTTAACTGTATGCTCAGGCCCACACTGCCATGTCTGCCAGTTGCGTGGATAAAGAGCAGAATTTTTTTAATGTTTTATTTCACAATGCAGTATTATGTCAAATAGACTATTAAAGTGATAGCAACATGATGGCTGTCTCCCTCAAAGGGAATGGATTTAACAAGATGACTTAATAAAAAATTCTTCCCAAAACTGCATTACTATTAAAGACAAGGGCTTTTTACGATGCATACAGAAATGCAGATTAGAACTCTGTGATTGTAATAAGCTGTAGTTGAAAGATCTTCTACTAAGGCCAGGATTAAGTGCAAAACAAAAACACCAACTGCTTGCACAAACTGTAATTTTAACATGACCAAAAAAAACCTCCACAGAAGTGTAATTAAAAAAAAAAGGCGGGGGGGGGGGGGGGGGGGGGGGGGGGGGGGAGGAGGGAGGGGGGAGGCGGGGACAGGAGGAAAAGGTCCATCTTGCTAGTTAAACCAACAAAATATGCCCAGAGCTCATAACCCTCAGATTCTAAAACCAGCAGCATATAAAGTATAGGGAATTTTTAGTGTATTTGAGAAGAGGGAAGCACAAGGCAATGACAAAATACTTCTCAGGTGAAACAGAAAATTTTCTTTTTACTGCATGGGTGTTTTCTGAATTTGGCAGAAGTTTTGTACTCTGAATTGGCAGGTCACTGAGGAGTTAAAATTTAATGCAGCAAACTATCTCGTGCTTTAGCTATGGCTGCCCAGCACGCTTGTCATCTAACAGACCAAATCCCACCTGTAATAAAAGTGCTGCACTTTCAACAGGAAGGCTGTTGTTCTACCCAGTGTCTTGTCCTAATTCCATATTTGGCTATGGTCTTGCATCTAACCAAACATACTTTAGTTTCAGTTTGTTCTGAGAGCTTCATTTCCTTCTCTGTCCTGGACGGGTAGAATGTGTTAGTAATACAGAAGCAGTAGGAACATGGACTTCACATGATTTCATTTCAGTCACAAGCGCAGGATGCACAACACTGTTGTATCACGACGTCAACAAACGCTCCTGCATGCTTATCTCAAAGCTGCAACCACATCTTTATTTCAAGCAGTTCTGTCAACACACAGACAATTCTGAAAGCTTCCTGGCTTCCAGGAACACCCTGTTTCAACACATTGTTTCAAACACCCTTGATCCTCCTCTATTTTATTTCTCCTTTCCCTCGCTGGGAGGAGAACACTGTTTAGAGTGCCTTGATCAGGAAAATGGATAAATGGAGGGTCTGGTTCCTCCTTCCCATCAGGCACTCGCGACGCACATAGCTCTTTCCTCAGAGAAACACATAGCGAGAGCACACCTTGGTGCAGAAAGTTGCCCCGGCTTCGTAGCGTCCGTTATCTGCCACGGTGAGACTACGGCCGAGCAATAAAAAGCGCCACAGTATCGAAAAAGAGCGGGAGCCTCCTCTCACCTTCCTAAAGACATGTGTGCCTAATTAACACAGAGAAAAACAAGATCTCGGGCAATTTCCAAGGCACGGACGGCTGCACGACCAAGAAGCCTCCCCTATTCCTCTGCGCAAGCAGCTCCCGCCGGGAGCCCCAGCGGGGCCCGGGCCCTGCGAGGCGGGGCCCGCCCGGGAGCGAAGGCAGGCCCGCCGCGGGGAGGCCGCGCGTCCCCGGCCCGGCTTCCACCGCCGGCTCGGGGTGCGCCCGCTGGCAGCGCGGCGCTGCCGCGGTACTCACCGCTGGGAAACGGCTCCATTTTCCTCCCGGAGTCCGCCCTCAGCCCGCGGGAGCGAAGCCCTGGCAAGGGGGGGGGGGGCGGAGGGGGACAGGCGACGCGGAGGCGCAGCCACGACTCTTCACTCCTCCTCCTGCCGCCGCATGCTCCCAGGACGGGAGCTGCCTCGGGCTCCGCCGGGCTGCCGCGGCCCCCCACGCCACGAGCGGGCTCAGCCCGCGGCTCCCCGCTCGGCAGCTCTCTCAGGGGAGCGAGCCCGCACGGCACATGCCCTGCCCAGGCCCCGGCGCCTGCCTCCCTCTCACCCCCGCCGGCGCCGCGCCGCACCGCCTCCTCCTCACACCGACCCGCCTCCCCGCCCGCCTCACGCCCCGCGCGGCTTGCCGACCCCCGGGGGAGCCAGTCGCTCCTCCGCTCGCCTGGGCTGCTTCGGGCGCGTCCGCCGAATGCCGGCGGCCGCCCTGCCGCCGCAGAGAGGGGGTGGCTGGGCCGCCGTGCGGTGCGGGCGCTGCCATGCCGGCCTGCCTGTGGCTCTGGGTGCCGCGGCCGCCGCACAGAGGCCCCGCAGGCGCTCGACGGCCCTGGCAACGCCGCTGCGCCCGGCCAGGCCAGCTTCGCCGGCGCCTCACCGGCTTACTCCGTTCGTCGCGATTTACCGCATTAATTTTTACTTTTAGCCTTGTTACTGCCTTACCTGCCCCCTCCTCCCTGACCACTACGCTTCTGCTACCCCGTGAGTGACTAATTACCATTTTTTTCTTTAATATGGGAAATTTTTAACTGCTGAATGGGAACAACTGAAATTGGGAGTTGACTAATCCTGAATAACTCAGAATCTAAAGGCCCTGTATTCATTTTGGAAAAAAAAAAGCAAACCCAAAATTAAGTTCTAACTGTTCTTCGGGGGAGGGAGAGGAGGGGTGCCACAGGTCCACAAGGCCCTATTCCCAGATTTGTTCTCACTGTTTCACAAACCTAGAAGTGCACTTTTTTCACACCTTAGTGTAAGTCTTTCACACCCTTAGTTACATTGACGACCCTCTAGCATAAACTAGGCCATAGTTATGTTTCACACTAAGTCCTTGGAGTTTAATACTAGCCCTAATGTTGGGCAGAGAGCTATATGAGTTTTAATGACCATTTACTCCCTGTGTTCTTAGACATTCCTTAACATGTGACAAGAGCCCGTCCTCAGAAGAAAAACTTACGTTATTAAATTATTAAATCAGCAAAGCATTTCTTTTAATAGCATGTGATGTCCTGAGAGCTTTCTTTTCAAAGCACTGACCCTGCCTGGCCTATATTTGAATATATTAAAGAACCATTAATAACCATGTAGCTGACTCTGCAATGCTGGGATCCTGTCATGCAGACTGCAGAGAGGCCTGAATAACCTTTTTTTTTTGAGCTCCTCATCACTTGCTTTCACCATTCTTTATTTTTGCCAATCCAAAATCCTTAATTAGCATGATAAATGTCTGTGAAGCAGAAAAGCTAAAGTAAGATCATGCTCCATTACCTGTGCAGAAATTTCCATATCTGTATTTTCCTATTAAAATCAAGTTTTAAGAGAATATAATGGGAACTATTCATACAGATGAAGTTAGGTACAGAGGTCATTCCATAGTAGCATCTATTTGCATTTGCCCAATATTAGAAGAATAAGGGTTTCCGTGTAATTTTGCATAGCATAATTTAGAAAAGAATTGCACAGAATTGAAGCTCCAGCTTTGTTGGAGTGTTTAAAAAGCTAGAATTTCTACAATATGACAAAAAAAAAATCCATGTCCAAATGTTACAGATTCTTTTCACTAAGAATGTTAAACTGGTTCCTTTTTCAGGCCTAAAGTCAACTATTACCACAATGTCTTATTCTTTTTTTAAGATGCAGAATAAAACATTTCTTTAATTGCTCAAAGCCCTAAATATATCCTTAAAGCATCTGCAGTGATTTATATTTCACCTTTGTTTGGCAGCCTCCATTCAGCAGTATCTTTACTGAGCCTTTTCCAATACGATTGCTCTCAAGTCTGCCTCTTTCTCATCTTTGAAGACCTGCTTTCCCTAAAGGATGCTTAAGATGTTTCAGCTTTCAAACAGCAGGGAACATGTTGTGGTTTAACCTGGCTGGCAACTAAGCACCACGCAGGTGCTTGCTCTCTCTCCCCCTCCCTCTGTGGGATGGGGGAGAGAATTATGGGGAAAAAAAAAGTAAGACCTGTGGGTTGAGATAGAGACAGTTTAATAAGAGAAAAGAATAACAATAGTAAGAATAATAATGGTAAGAGAATATACAGAATATATAAAACAAGTGATGCACAATGCAATTGTTCACCACCCTCTGACTGATGCCCAGCCCATCCCGAACAGCAATCACTCTCCGAACCGCGGTCACTGTACCCCCAACCAACCGACTAACTCCCCCCAGCATGACGTTACATGGTATGGAATAGCTCTTTGGTCAGTTTGGGTCAGCTGTCCTAGCTGTGCCCCCTCCCAGCTTGTTATGCATCTGGCCAAGCAGGAGAAGCTCAAAAAGTCCTTGAGTAATCTAAGCACTATTTAGCAGTAACTAAAAACATCAGTGTGTTATCAACATTCTTCTAGTACTGAATCCAAAACACAGCACTATGCTAGCTACTACGAAGAAAATTAACTCTATCCCAGCCGAAACCAGGACAGCACATGGCTCAGACTTTCTTTCTTCTAGTTTATTTTTCTGATGACAGAAACAGAGAGTTGGCCACATGAACATTACAAGTGTCAGGTAGACACTTGGGTGCCTTTGACACAGTGGAAAGTCTCCAGTTTTTTTCAGCCAGATCTGCACATAAGAACAAGCTACAGCGTAATAGGATGTGACCACTGGTCACAGGTGGTGTTCCCCAGGGCTCAGTACTGGGGACAGTTCTGTTTAACACCTTTATCAATGATCTGGACGAGCAACTGACTGCACCCTCAGCAAGCTTCCAGATGACGCTAAGCTGGGGGGGAGTGTTGATCTGCTTGAGGGTAGGGAGGCTCTACAGAGGGACCTGGACAGGCTGGATTGATGGGCTGTGGCCAATTATGTGAGGTTCAACAAGGTAACGTGCTGGGTCCTGCACTTGAGTCAAAGCAACCCCATGCAACGCTACAGGCTTGGGGAAGAGTGGCTGGAAAGCTGCTTGGCGGAAAAGGACCTGGGGGTATTGATCAACAGCCAACTGAATATGAGCCAGTAGTGTGTCCAGGTGGCCAAGAGGGCCCAAGGTATCCTGACTTGTATCAGAAGCAGTGTGACCAGCAGGACCACAGAAGTCATCCTTCCCCTGTACTTGTCATTGGTGAGGCTGCACCTTAAATTCTGTGTTCAGTTTTGGGCCCCTCACTACAAGAATGGCATTGAGGAACAGGAGCACATCCAGAGAAGGGCAATGAAGCTGATGAAGGGTCTGGAGCACAAGTTTTATGAGGAGGGTCTGAGGGAACTGGGTTTGTTTAGCCTGGAGAAAAGGAGGCTGAGGGTAGACCTCATCGCCCTCTACAACTGCCTGAAAGGAGGCTGTAGCGAGGTGGGGGTGGGCAATAGAACAAGAGGAAATGGCCTCAAGTTGCATCCTTAGACTGGATATTAGGAAAAATTTCTTCACTGAAATAGTTATCAAGCACGCCCAGGGAAGTGGTCGAGTCGCTATCTCTGGAGGTATTTAAAAGGCAGGTGGATAGGTGCTTAAAGACATGGTTTAGTAGTGGACAGGTACAGTCGAACTCGATGATCTTAAAGGTCTTTTCCAAGCAAATGATTCTATGATGATTAATATATCCCTCAGGTAGCACAGAAGTAACCGCCACCTTTTGTGGTCAGAATGCTACAGGCCATGATTCAAAAGCTGCTTTTTCCTTACATGAAATTAGAATACAGTTAAGCACAATAATTTAGGTAGTTCTAACAGCTTGCCACTTGCCAAAATGGCAGTGTCCTTTTCCCTGCTTAGCTCTTCCTCTCTGCCTACACTTGCCTTATGCTCTCACTTCTTACCTTGCACCAGCTCTGATGCTTGTTATAGTCCTCTGCAGGCTGATTCAACTGCCTAATCTGGCAGAAAACTAATTCAGCACAAACAGTGGATAATTTAATTCTTGGTTACAAAATTTTATCAGAATCTGCAAAGGATCTGGATAACATCAGTAAAAGGAGGGCTCATCAACACTCAGCTAAGCAACCTCAGCTCACAGTAAGAGGCAAAGAAGAGAAGGAAGATTCTGCTTTGTTTCCAGTGGTGAGCTGTCTACGGCAACCTCCCCCTTCGGGTTCAGTTCTTCAGCTTTCTACATACATAGATTTGGCCCTCTCTTTCCAGTGATTCCATGCTCAGCTCAGCTCAGGAAATAGACAGTTCCTCTTATCTACCGTTAATTGAAACTTTATAGGATTGAAAATAACTATTCTCATATTGGGAAAAGTGGTAGTAAAGTGATTCACCAAGGCAGAAGCTTTATAAAGTGGGAAATCTGATCAGAATAAATCCACACTGCACATTTTAAAAGCACTTGGGGTTGGCAGGACTCCTTTCTTACTGAAGTCAACATTAAATGACATCAACAGCAGTAAAGCCACAGCAACTGTCATGAATTTTGAGAAATTCAACTACTGTGCTTCATGAATAATTTATAAAAGGGATGCATGAGTGTCGTGGTTTAACCCCGGCTGGCAACTAAGCGTCACGCAGCCACTTGCTTACTCCCCGCACAGTGGGACAGGGGAGTGAATCAGAGGAATAAAAGTGAGAAAACTCATGGGTTGAGATAAAGACAGTTTAATAGGTAAAGCAAAAGCCACGCACACAAGCAAACCAAAGCAAGGAATTCATTCACCACTTCCCATGGGCAGGCAGGTGCTCAGCCGTCTCCCGGAAAGCAGGGATCCACCATGCCCTTTGGTCAGTTGGGGTCAGCGTCCCGGCTGTGTCCCCTCCCAGCTTCTTGTTCACCCAGCAGAGCTGAGAGCTGAAAAGTCCTTGGCCAGTCTAAGCGCTACCCAGCAACAACTAAAAACATCAGTCTGTTATCAACATTCTTCTAGTACTAAATCCAAAACACAGAACTATACCAGCTACTAGGAAAAAAATTAACTCTGTCCCAGCCGAAACCAGGACAATGAGTATCCTATTTTTATAGCCATAATAACTTTGTGGAATTTAAGAAGTCATCCATGCTCACAGCTCATCTCTGAAATACTCCATTAGGTCGCTGACTGGTATTATTTTCTCCTTTTGCAAACTGGAAAACTGCAGAAGAACTATGAACTGAAATTATCAGCCATTTATCAGAAGCAGTGCAAAGCTAGCACCAGGGCTGGGCTCTTATGTATTTATTTTTGTGCTAGTATTACAAAGTTAAATGATGTGAATCATGGAAGTATTTAATTGGAAAATATGAGACTGCTGAATCATTAGGTAATTTGACTTGTGATAGGCATGTTCACAGCGCACAGAATACCAAAGGGTACTATACTGATTGATGTGTTCTTCACCTTACATACAGTGGGAGCAAGCACAAGGCATAGTAGAATGGTCAGGGTACTGCTACAGAACACATATATATTATTGCACATACTTCTCTGAAATGTTCAGTGTTGACATCCCTAATTTGATTCCAGTTGCATAAGGCTTTCATGAGAGCAAAAACTTGCAGTCATCTGGAGAGGATTATAAAAGAAAATTGTAAGAAAACAGTGCAAAGAATACTTCCATAGCAAAGTAATGTTCTTTAGCGATGCTCACTCATAGTCTTCTATCATGTAGGAGGCTGTAGAGCTTTTACTTTCTATGAAGATGTAGCCTTTGGTCAAATAACGCATGTAGCAGGATAGAGATCACAGCATATGGTGAACAAGACGCACATGTCAGTGACATCTTTTGAATGATGAAAATCTAATTTACAGCATGACCATGATAATCTAACTTACATAAAACCTACGTACAATTTACTTACAATCTAAACCATGATAATCTCACTTACAGCATCTCAGGGTAACAAGAACGCAAAGTCTTGCCAATGTTTTTGGGCTCCGATATAAGTATATATTCAGTGGCTAGAGTTCCTTCCACTTGCCTGTGCTGATTTTTCTGGTGTTTTATTTACTTCACTGGAAGTCCATCCATCACATATTGGCAGTGTTCCTTTAAAAACAAATCTTTGAGAAAGGCAGGTAACAAATAGCATGGTAACACTATGTTGAAGAGACATATCAGTATTTCTAATAAAAAACTTTAATTGCTCTGCTATGTTTTTAAATAAAAAGTGAAAACATTTTCAAAGGTTAGTATAACCACTCGTATTCTCTATTTTAAGGAATAATTAATGCTTTTAGCCCCTGTTACCCATTCTAAGCAACAGATTGGACTCAATAGGGCTTGTGTGCTGGTGCTTGATGCTAGTTATGCTTATATTGTGAGAAATTAATTATAGAATTTTTACTGGTATTGAAATTACAGTCTACATCCTGTCCATTGGAAAATCTCTGTCCATACATTTGCTTCACAACCACATTCATAAGAAACAATGATTACATCTGTTTCTTATTTTTAAAGTAGCGGTATTATTACAAGATTTCTGCAGAGAAAGTCAGTTTGAATCACAAAATGATGCAGTCAGTAATCATGGATAAGATACATGTTCGCATACATATGAACTTTGCAGCTAGTGGCAATTGGAAAAAATAGTTCTGGGTGGTGTACAAAACCACTGATTTAAAAATCAACATACCACTTGGTCAGGATAACTTTGGACCAGTAGATGGTATAGATGTGAACAGACAGACAATCCAAATAGCTAAAAAGCAACATGGCTTGCCAGAGGGATGGCACTGTTGGACAGCAAAGTCGGTATGGATGAGAAATTCATCATTCCCATACCGCTGGCTCCTAGGGCAGGGAATAACTTCCACTTATTAAAGCACCAATAATGCACAAAAAAATGTTTGTGGACATAAGACATAGTACTGAATAAAGAAATTTAATCTGGCATGGCTTTTATGCCCTTGCACTAAAAAACAAGTGACTTTGTTGTTCAGCTTTCCTGAGGGGATTTATCCAAAGATCTTATGCTCCTATAAATGGCTGGTGCTCCCTTCTTTTCTTGGCACCTTTCACTCTAGTAGTTCCTTCAAGACGGAGTCATACATTGAAACAGGACTCAAAGAGAAAGAAAGTATAACTTATTTGAGAATCAAATAAATAACATAACGTGTCAGTCCCAAGGGCTCAGAGTTAACCAGTTCTGTCTGGTTTTATTCCTTTATTGCAATGTTTTAAATGCACCAATTTTTGAAAACTTCTCAGATAGGCCCCAATTTTGAAGACTCTCTGGATACCATATATTTTGTTAATGGACCACACTGCTGATATGAATGGGTAGACTGACATAGTTCTATTTGACTTCAGTAGTTTTACAATGAGTTACAAAAGCTAAGAGTCTAACTCCATTGTTTCTAGACTGAAGACTAGTTTTCCGTAGACTGGTATGGAGAAATTGCTATCTTCCCTGGAAATGAAACCATGGAAATGATACACACATACCTGCACACTAATTGTAAGAATGTGTTCCGTTGTCACACTGGTGATTTCTATCCAAGTGTAGAATCATCACCATTATAATGCAATAAAACATCTCCAGCACATATGACAGTTATCAGCTAGGTAGAGAAGAAACAGAGCTTTGTATTTCATCTATTTCATGGCAATTTTCATTGTCATAATTTGGTGAACAAGGGAACCCCACTGCAACAGTATGTTTCCAACTCAGTTTCCAGAAAGACAAAAAAAAAGTAAAAAAAAAAAAAAATTCTCCAGAATAACCAAATGCAAGTATGCATATGCAATTACTAGCCTGCTGTTGCAACATCCTAGCTTCCCACAATACCCACAGGATGTCTGGCACTTATTAGTCCCCATCATAATTAAAATGCCATTCTTTCTATCCTACTCTTTCCACCCTCATTACCCTCATTAGTGCAAGAAACCTAGGCAGAGAACCTAAGGGATAGTTCAGAAACCTTGGACCAAGCTGCTGAAAATGGGGAATGCAAAACAGCTGAAGTATACGGCTTTCAACTTTCCACACTAACCTCTAGTCTTCTTCAGTGACACATCAGCAACAACAATCACCAAATAGCATGTCACCAGGAACTTCATAGTTACTTCAACAGTCTTAGAGAGTGAATCTCTACTGAAAATAAAATATAAGGATGTGAATAACATCTAAGGGTTTTACCATCCTATTTCTGAAGAATTTGCATGACTTTGGTTGTGTGTGCAGCAGCCTTTTTGTACTCACTGTTACGAGAGCCTTAGCAATCACTGGTGCTATCTTGTCTGGGCATTGAAAAATGGCACTCTCTTGAAGGAAAAGAACAGAGTACAGGATAAAAGATGGCTGATAAGACTTTGCTGTAGCTGAAACTTTCAGAGTATTTTTAATGTCTGGAGGGAGTCTTACAAAACAGTGAATACCACCAGATGCACACAGTATTGGAACAGAGCAATGCTTAGGAGGGTGTCTGGCTGGAATGCACAGTATGTGTTTTAAAACATCAGTGTGCTGTGAGCTGATACAAATACTAGAAATATGTAATGAAATCACCACATAACAACATCGAGGTAGTCAGCTGCACATTCAACAACTGCCTTGGATCACTTAGTACTGATACACAGCAGTATGTTTCAAGCATGGATAATGCTTTAAGATTGCCAAATGAAAAGACAAACTACAAACAAAACCAGTCACATTAATATGAGAAGGCTACTAAAAGAAAAGTCATCTCCATAGGCAGCAGACAAGGTATTGCTTCCATATTTTAACAAAAAATTGTGTGAGATGAGTGTGTGCCCAAAGGATGCTGTTATCTAGTAACAGGCTTTTTCTATGGCAGAGGCTTCTGGGCATGCACACATAGAGCAAAGCATTTACATGCAGAGAGATCTGAGCTGCTCATAAACAATTCAGGCTAGGGCTGGGAAGCAGTGGGAGCATACTGCCTCCTCAAGACAGTCAGATCTATGGCACTAATGTGGTACCTGAGCTGCATTAAGTACTTGGGCAATGGTATTCATTCAGAATTGGCAGACCAAATAGACAATGGCCAAGCAGAAAGAACAGCTGTCAACAGGCCTATTTGTACAGACAGAGTCATATATTTCCTAGTCCTCCCAGAGAGGATTATTAGGGCTATTAGGAGGTTTAATTGGCTGTAAATTTTTCATCTTATTAAATGTAAAGAAAAATATTGCTGTATACAGTAGCATTTCTCAAACTCTGGGGCTCTGAACTTCATGGAAAGTGCAAGGTATCATACTGTCAGGGAGCAGCTCCTAAGTGAGGAGAAATGCTCCTTATTTGTTAGCAATTTGCTTTCTCCAGGGCATACAAATGAGAACTGGCTATAATGACTGGCTGTAAGGTTCTGTGCTAACTACCAACCTTTACTTGCTAGTGGCAGAGTACTTCTCCAACAGACGAGAGTGACTGTGATCGCATGCAGCCACCGAACAATAGCCAATTCTCACCTCTTTCCAGCTGATGCTGGAAATGAGGGATAAGCTAAAAGCAGATGAACTTGCAAAACATCTAAAGAACACTGTTTCTGTGTTGGATGTGGCAAAAATAAGATCTTAAAGAAGGAAAACATTTAGCCAAAGCTCATGTGGAAGATGAACTATACATAACAATGTAAAAACCAGCTAGAGATAACAATGTGATCAGGTGGCAGATACAGCATCTCACAGCTCGCAGAAACCCCAGAATGAGCTGTAGTGCTCGTGACTTGGGCAAAAGGATGTTTCGGATTGGGCATCCAGACTGAAGCATATAAAATGCTTTGACATTTTGAAAACCTAGTTGCACAATCTTAGCATTCCATTCTGTGAAGCAGTTGTATACTTCATGAGAGTGTGCATTCACAAGAATAAATCAGTTTCTTTCTACTAAAAACCTCAATATATTAATTTCTAGCAATCTTAAAAGCAAGTGTCAAAGCATTGTAACTCCTAACTAGCTTATATAGTGTATTTTGTTGGCTAAATGCCTTTAAGGCAACATACCTATGAAATGACTGTAGAATGCTGTACTATGAGTTCTTGAATGATCCAGTCATCTTTTTGTGCTTTTACATATTCCTCACTGATCCGGAGTACATGGCAATGGGGGAAAACAGGGTGTGATATTTTACACTGTTATCTCACCTATTAGTGCTTTAACTATTTTGAAAATTCTAAATTAACAAAGTGAGGAAACACACTGTACTTTCAGCTAGGGAAGGAGCTGAATTAAGAATCCACCATGTAGGGAAAAGAGTTAAAATTAGTATACTCTTCTCCCAGGTTTCTGACATTATTAATTCTAGTGAATTTTTCAGGCTACCACTGGGAGGAGAGTCCATTTTAGGCCACTGTTGCAGAGACAGCTTTCAAGCGAAAGTTTAAATAGACTGTGAAATCTTCTCAACAGAAGGAAATGGGAGGGCTTGGGAAGAGATAAATGAAGAAATTATTTGACCTAAAGTCTTACAGCAGGTCAATGACAGAGCCAAAAGTAGAATTAAGATCCTTTGACCCATGGTCATATGTTTTTTACTGGACTACTTCTCTGTAGCAAGTCAATTCTCTATGGAAGCAGCTCTTTTTAATCTACTTTCTGTGTTCTTTATCCTTCCAATTGAGACAATTCAGCCTAGACAAAAAAACTTTTAACAATATCACATTCATTTTCTTGTGTTACCAAACCATAAAATACAAAAATAATAATTAATTTTAACAGTAGAACAAAAAGAAATAGGAAAAAAATGTACAGCTAAGCTGTAAACAAAGTATATCCCCAGGCTGATATTTACAGCATTGTATGATGACAGGACTTTAACCTGTTCATGGCCCTTTTTTTGCAGCATATCCTCTTTCTGAACATACTTACCAGTTTTGAACCAGAGAGAACTTCTCAAATTTCCTTCAGGTTTCCACATATACATTTATTCTTGCCAGCTTCACCAGGTTTGCCTATTTGTCCTCAGTTTTTCTTTCTGAATGAACACTGTACACAAATCATCGCCACCAGTAGAGAAAAGAAACTCTTAATTGCATCCTTTCTCATTCAGATCGTATCTACTGGACATCATGCCACTCTGTTTTCAGCCTCGATTCAGCAGCCAGTTTCTGACGCTGTTGAGATTCTTCTTCAGCCATCTGATGCTCCTAGTGATGGTATCCAACACAATCCCATTGGTTTCCAGCCATGATCCATGGTTATCCAGGGGCTTACAGACAACCTTCATCTCAAAAAGGAAATGTTAATCAATACCTGGCCTGGGTCAGCTTTAGTCAAGCACCTCTACCAGAAGAGCAGTTTCTATCAAATATCTTTGTATCGAGGAACAGAGGAAGTCATCCTATCATATAATAGAGCACCCACTGAATTTTGTACATCACTTTAATGATAATTAAAATAATTGAGTTTTCTCAATAAGAAATTCACTTTTATTCTAATAGGAATTTAATAGTGTGAGAACTATATTTGGTATAAAATCCTCTGGCCCAGTACATGGTCTCTAATGGTAGCCCACTGCCATTGGTTAATGAATAAATGTAAGATACAAATGAGCAATAGATAAAGACATGCACACAGAGACATATAGAAACATACCTTTTCAGCTTCCAGAAAACTTGTGTGACACAGTCATTTTTGATCAGATGCATGTCTGGTTTGTGAACTGCATATGTTTTCCAAAGCAAAGCCAGAATACAAATACAGTTATCATAAGACTAAATCTCCTTCTATATAAATTGAAAAGGGTTACACATACTACGGTAAGAAACGTTGTCTACAGCAATACATTTGGAGGACACTAGCTTGTATCATACTATATAGATAAAGACCTGACTAACACAGAAATTGGACTAAACTGTAACCAACTGATTACTTAATTATCCGAAGTTTGCTTCATCTTCTTTCCTTTTATCATCCAGTCATGACCCAATACCGAGGGATGAAAATGTGATGAGAGGAATTGTCATATTTGGTCCTTTGGGTTTGTTTGTTGGTCTGTCTAAACTTTTTCTAGCTTATTTCCAGAGAAACATTAAGATACATTCCCAGAAAAATTAGTTCTAACAGAGAAAAATGCCAATTCAAATCTGTGAAGGCAAATGTGAATATTTTTCAACAAGAATGTAGAACATTGGAACTGCATCCTCACAGTGTTTCTCATAATTGAGTATATTCTTATTTTCCTTTTACTTAAGGCCAAATCATTCCAGTTAAAAGCCTATGTCTTTACCTTGACAGCCAGTAAGAGTGACTTTTTAAAGAGAGATTTTGTAAACCTAATTTATTTCTTACTATTATAAGAATCACTTTGTGTTATTTTAATCTCTATTCCAAGTAAAAACCTGAATAAAGCCTGCCCCTGTTCTTAGGGGCTGCTGCATATCTTTGAGCTGCCTCTTGATCTCTGTTTTAGTTTTATTACACTGTAGACTTTTGTTTCTGCATCTGAAAAGAAAGTAGGGCGAATCCCATTCTAAACCCTAGCTGTTGTAATTTCTGTTCCTGGGCTTCTGGAAATTATGTTCTAAGATCAGTCCTTCATTAACTTTATTTCAATATTTTTTTTTCTTAAAAATAAAATGTGGGCTCAGTGTTCTTACTGTCTAAGAACAAGATAAAATTCTACATAAAACCCCAACCAAGCTATCAAAACTATGCGTTGGAATTAAGAAATTATTTTTACAACTTTTATTTAAGTCAAACAGTGGATAACTCTTCCATAGAATCCTTGTCCCTTCTAGATTTTACAGAAGAAAGGAAAATCAAGAACTCACGTAAGGAAGAATAGCTTTCATTATCCTTTAAAAAGATCCAACATGTCAGAATTTTTCATTTCCTTCTCAGAAGTCAGATTGTATTCACCACAAAAAGTGTGTCAGATAATTATAAAGATAGAATTCAATAATAATTCATATGAAGTGTTTTCTACCTTGTTAATTCATTGTCATCTCTGATACTTGATAGAGCTTAAGAGATCTTTCTCTCTTCAGCAACAGATATGGACACTTCATATCTATTTAAAGAAAACTCCAGCCAGCAGCTGGTTTGCTTCCAACAGAGTACATAGTTCCCAGGACATTAGAGGGAATGTTACTAAAGAGGAAAGAAAGTTAGTTTCATTTGGAGTTGCAATCTAGTGTTTTTGCTTGCTGAACAACAGTGGGCCTTCAAAACACATTTCTGGTCAAGATCCAGTTTACAGTTTTTGTAAATTTTTGTCACCAGAAACAGTGCATTTTTCTAAATTTTTGTCACCAGAAGCAGGATTTTTTGTCTGGTGTCTCTGATCCATTAGGCTTTTTTTACATTGCTGATTCTGGGGAGGCGGAATACTAGGCAGGGAGAAATTCTGCTCAAGAGGGACTAAGTGCAGTGCTATTTTTCCTGTTAAAATATTTCCTAAGTGTAATTTTATGAGATTGAGAAAAAGAATTTTGGTGATGAAAGTTGTTTTGGTTGGCTTTTGTTTACTTGCTTGCTTGTTTGCTTATTCAAAGAGGGCTTCCCTATGCAATGACTAACAATATTCTGTCTCAAATGACTAACAATATTCTGTCAGTGCCTGCCTGTACATGGAGGTTGTTCCAGGTCAATTTCCAAATGCAGAAGAAAGCATTCGGTAGATGAATAGATGCTCAACTGTGTGTTGAGCCTCAAAAACACAAAGAGAGTGGAATCACACCCTTGGTTATTTTAAAAACATGAGACTGAACAGAAATCATGCACATTAGAGTCAACTGCTTTACGCCTTGTTTCTTCTGAGGTGGTTTTTTTTTTTGCTTGAATGTTGTTTCTAGAACTGTGTAGCACTGAAGGTGTTGTCAGAGAGCTGGAACAGACAGAACAACCAACACAGCATCAATGACCACCCCAGCTGCAGGACAGAGCTCTTCCTTACACCATCCGACATGCTGCAACACAGTCCGTGGAGTTCTTAGGCGCAGCTCTAGTTGCCTTCATTTTCTCAACAATCTGTGAAGCCCAAAGTCTTCCTGAGAACGCACATTGTGACATCATTCTGGGATCACCAACGCTGCGGTGCTGCTGTGGTGTTTTTCAACGTGGAGCCGCTGGCTGCTCATGCGTGCATCCTTTCTTCACGGTTTGCAGTGCTCCAGTGTACAGCCATGTGCCACCCAGCGGCTGAAGAGAGGCTGGTTCATGTGCAAAACGAAGTTTTCCTGCTTTTAGAGAAACGACACGCTGACCAAGCCCAGCGCAGTTATAGCAGTAACTATTGCAATTATTTTGTGCTTTAATTTAAGCTTAATGTTAGCTTAATGTTAACTTAATGTTCATCATAGTGCAGTTTTTCCTTCCTGTTGAGTTGTCGTGTTACTGCATCCTAGCACTTTGGTTATTTCAACAAGAGCAATGAGGAAAACAGAATATGCGTTTAGCATGCTTGTGGTCATTTCAGTTTTTGCAGTTTGTCTCTCCAGCTGCATTTCTCCTTTCCTTCCTTTATCTTAATTTCCCATCCCTCCTCCTTTTGTCACCAAATGGAAAATCTCAAGTCTAAATGCCAAATAATTGGCACCACCCCTAGACCCTGCTGTCCACCTAGGACTGGAGGGAACCCAAGTGTCCCTGCCCCCAAACTCTTATCCCTTAATATTCCAGGTGGAAAAGAAACCACAGTGTCCAGCAAACCCTTGTGTCCTCCACTTTTCAGAGAAACCAGGTGGCCAGGATCTCCCATGCCAGCTCTTCCCCCAGGCTTGTTACATTCCCACTGCTACAAAGAGTCCAGATGTTTTAGATCATCTGTCCTATAGACACATCTTCACCTGGCACATGGCTCCCTCTGTAAAGGAGTGTGTAAAGTCCTCTTTGAGAAGGGCCTGAAGGCGTGCAGAAGAAGACAGTTCCTGTAGCACAGGACGGCCATCCTGGATCCGCTATTCCAGTGTCCTGGCTTCAATAGCACCCTATATGCAGGTGTTATGGAACCTGTAAAAGAAGCTGTGCACATACAGAGTCTTTTTTTTTCTTTGACCAACTTTCTTGGTTTCCAGCAATTAGAGGTTATGAGTCTCCTGACTCCAAAAGTGATTGTGTGCTAGTCAGCTCAATAGCCTGGGAAACTAGCTTCAAGAACATGTTGCATTTATAAACTATTTCCTCTTCCTGTAAGATTTTTTTGTTTGTTTGTCCAGAGTTTTGTTTGTAACAGGCACTGCTGTACACTTCTGAAGTTGAAAAGAAATAGTGAGACTGTCTAATAAAACTTGGGGAAGAGCGAAAGATAATAAGGGCATGAATAAGAGCATGTTCTTCGATCAACATAAGGTAAACTTTTCTTCAGAGTGAAGTACTTGTACTAGAAATGCATTAATTCTATCAGCCTCAACATTTCCCTGTGTTAGCTCTGATGACTAATTCCATCTGATTTATTACAGTCCATACATACAGTACATTTTTCACTAGAAACTTTTAGAAAGAGATCTTACAAAAAAGATCTTACTTCGTCTGTTTCAACATTTAACTATACTTGCCACTAGAAAATTGAGAGCTTTTAATGAGGTGGTGTCCTGATTTCGGCTGGGATAGAGTTAATTTTCTTCATAGAAGCTAGCATAGTGCTGTGTCTTGGATTTAGTACTAGAAGAATGTTGATAACACACTGATGTTTTTAGTTATTGCCAAGTAGTGCTGAGACTACTCAAGGACTTTTTGAGCTTCTCCTGCTCAGCCAGGTGCATAACAAGCTGGGAGTACAGCACAGCCAGGACAGCTGACCCAAACTGACCAAAGAGCTATTCCATACCATAGAACGTCATGCTCAGGGCAGCGGGGTTAATCGGTCGGTTGCGGGGAGAGTGATTGCTGCTTGGGGACTGATAGCGGCTTGGAGAGTGATCGCGGCTTGGGACAGGCTGGGCATCGGTTGGCGGGTGGTGAGCAATTGCATTGTGCATCATTCGTTTTGTATATTCTGTATATTCTCTTACCATTCTCATTATTACTATTATTATTGTTTTCTCTTATTAAACTGTATCTATCTCAGCCCATGGCTCTAACCTTTTTTTTTTCCTTCCCAATTCTCTCCCCCATCCCACTGAGGGAGGGAGGAGTGAGCGAGCGGCTGCATGGTGCTTAGTTGCCAGCCGGGTTAAACCACAACAGGTGGGTAAGTACAGTAACTTCCTCCTTGTATGTACTTCTTTCTAATCAAGAATGTTTTTATTTTGAGAAAAAACTCTTTGTTCAGAGATATATCTAATCAAATTTGGCTGTACTAAAACATACCTGGTGACATTTAAACTAACTGCAACTATTCTGAAACAGTATTCTGTCCTCCTCACAATTGATACTCAGGTAAGCTTTGTGCTTCCTAAAAATTTTGCCATCAACTTCATATCACCATGTGGACTACAGATAAAAGTATACAATAAGATTAACCCAAACCTCACTCTCTCTATTTCAAGACACTCCAGAGTCAAGAAATGTACCAACATGACCATATGCTCATATAAATTACATTCTTGTTTCTTCAAGTCATATTACTGATAAAAAGAAGCATGTTACTCATGACGAATACTGGGCTGATATCTATCCAGAATGCCCTTTAAAATCCTGCATCAAATTCCCCATAAGCAAGCAATAAACACAGCTCTCTTCCCAGAGTCATTTTCATGAAGATTACCACATGGAATTCACTGCATTTTTAATTATAGATCCATCTGTTCTGTTGCTTCAATGGCTCCTTTTCTGTATTTTCACGAGGTAGAAGTTATAGCAAAATCAGGATTATTGAATCACAGCAGCTTCCATGTCTGCTTAATTGCTCTTAGATAGCTGTATCTTAAAACAAACACCTTCCAATGTTAATTAATGCTCCTTTGAAGTTTATTATTAACATAAGCTGCTTCTGACATTTGAAAAAGCAAAACAAACATTTAAAGAGTGACAAGCACTCTATCTATGTAAATTACTTGGAACTTTTCAGTATGGCTCTTCGGTAAATTTTCCAACCAAAACATTGTAATTTTAGTTCCCTTGTGGAAGACAGAAGCATTGATTTTGATATTAAATGCTTGAAGACTAACTTCTAGACATGGAAAGCTTATTTTATATACTAACCCTATTTTTCTTCTTTCTAGTAATACTTACAGAAGCAAGGAGTTCTAGCAATATTCCTCTTGTTGAATGAAACTATTCACATGAATGTTACAGTTGTAATAAAAAAATACGGTTCATTTTTTTTGTTACAATGTAAGCAGCAGTGGGTCTGTATCAATTTTTCTTTGCTTGGTGAATCTCCATGGAGAAGACCAGTCTCCTGGAAGAGCTATTTTGCATTGCTAGAATGTTACATCTTTGCTTTTAATTATACTTCCCTTGGTATGCATTTGGTTAGGTAGTTTCTACAAATTTATTTATTCACCTAGTAAGATGCCTGTAATTTTCTGTAAGCATTGCAACATCCCTCCCTAACAAAACCTCCTAGTTAACTCTTCCTTCTCTGCCTTTTATCTCTTCTACAGAGTTTTTCATGAATGCTTGTGTGTAATCCCTCTTGATAAAATCCAACACATCTGCATTTGTCTTTGAAATGTTCCCCCCAAAATTATTACAATATTGAAAAGGAAATTAAGTATTTGGACAACAGACCAAAGGTTCCTGATTATTTTACTCTGCTAGTCACAGTGAAGTCACGCTGAGTGCATGTTAACAGTATGAACTTGATTGTGGCCCAGCATATTTAATCTATGTGTCAGAAGAACAGCCAGAGACAATTTCTTTTTGAAAGTGCTAAAAAACCCCAGAGATAACAGGTCTGTTTCGTCATTGGTAAAAATATCATAAATCTAAGACTGTGTGTTTAAATTAATGAAAATTTGAACAAGATCAAAAATAAAAGCATTCTAATTACTTGCTTCTTTAAAATAAGAGTAAGATAAATATTAGCCTTTTCAATTTATCAGCATAAAGTCATAACAGTTTTAGTATTGTAATTGTGACACTTTCCTTCCCTACAGTTCTTCTAATAACTTTCAGGCACTACCATTGATTTTGATTTGGTTAAGTTGTTTACAAGAGTTGAATTTCTTTGTGAATATATGTACTGGTTTTGGCTGAGGTAGAGTTAATTCTCTTCATAGCAGCATGTGTGGTATTGTGTGTTTGATTTGTGACCACTGTTGGCAACACAGGGATGTTTTAGCTGTTGCTGAGCAGTACTTGCATGGCGTGAAGGCTTTTTCTGTTTCTCACGCTTCCTCACCAGCGGGTAGATTAGGGGTGCACAAGAAGTTGGAAGGGGACACAGCCAGGACAGTCCCGACCCCAGCTGACCATAGGGATATTCCATAACATACGACATCATGCTCAGCAATGAAAAGCTGGGGGAAGAAGAAGGAAGGAAGGGGGGATATTCAGAGCTAGAGTGTTTGTGTTCCCCAGTAACCACTGTGTGTGTGATGAAGCCCTTCTTTTCTGTTCCTGGCTGAACACCTGCCCACTGATGGGAAGTAGTAAGTGAATTCCTTGTTTTGCTTTGCTTATGCATGCAGCTTTTGCTTTACCTGATAAACTGTCTTTATCTCAATCCACAAGTTTTCTCACTCGCACCTGTCTGATTCTCTCCTCAACCCTTGTTCAAATTCACCTTTACACTGAGTAGAAAGCAAGCAGGCAGCTGTGTGGGGCTTAGCTGCCTACCAGGGTTAACCCACAACCATATGAAATTAGAATAATTAATTATGTTACTACTTTAAGCCAAAGTCTCCAGCTTTTGCATAAGCAGAAACTTTGCTGAAGTGCATACTTATCCCTGAAGCAAAAGTTCTGATGTGAGTAAAGTCTTCAGATCTGACCTTCTGTTACTTAATATATATGTAAATGCTTATTTTGTATTTTTTTATTCACAAATTATATATTAGCATTTAATTCCTTGCATGTTAGCATTGAATATTAGTTAAAAGCAACAAGCAAAAGTTAAGATGAAATTAATGGTAAGTGATAGAATGAAACTATTGTAAGTGAAGTATATGAATTCTGTAAATTAGGAAGAACTAATCTGATTTTTGTATATGTAGGTTCCAGCTGAGATTGTTCAAGAGGAAGAAATTCATAGTTCATACCAGTAGTACTGTAAAGGAGGTTAGAAAAGACTTGATGCAATTAATCAAAGTTGTAACACTGTAATTTTAAATATTTTCACATAAAGAAGTAATACAGTGTGCCATATAAATTGGGGACTGTTTACATTGTATAGGGAAAAGTGAATAACACAGAGTGTTTGGGGTTCTACTTCAGTTTATGCTTCCTTTCATACAGAAGTAAGTAGTACCATATATTCTGTCTTTAAGGTTCTAGTATAAAAGATATTTTCATGGTATCCACATGATATATGGAACAGATTATGAAAATCTAATAAAAATGAGCATAATAAAATACATTTGGAATTTTGTATGAGTACTAATGCCAGATACTTACGTGCAATCACAGTAAATGCAGACAGACCAGCAGTACTGGTTTTTTGCCCCTTTCATTTTTGAAAATGTGACCCTTTTAAAGTTAGTGTTAAGATTACACTTAGTAAGTGGATAATTCAAAGAACAAAATATTGAGGGTTTTAAGTTTGTGTTGTCTGTTGTAGAGAGGATTTGATAGTATATCTCTTTGACAGGAATATCTGTTTTAGAAGCAGCTCTTACTGTACTTACTTTATCAGGTTTATAGTAGCAGAAGTATATGTTTTTTAGACACAGTTTATTCTGATTTCTCAGATGAGGTAAGTTGGAATCGTAAAGGATATTTTTCTGATTTAATTTATTTATACTGGGACTTTTGTTGATATAAAATAACAACATGTCACACTTGCACATAATTTTACAAACTGATGAAGGTATCTTGTGTAGACCACAATGAAAAATACAATTTGTTTTGAAGGCCCTTTCAGATTTAAAATAGGTTATCTTCCTAGTTGCTGATGGTTATTTAGGTAGCTCAAATAGGTACTTCAATGCAGCAGACATTGAAAAACTAGCTATGTGAGCAGTCAAGCTCAAGAAAGGACTGACTAAATTGACATTTTAGTACACTTTTTTGTATTTTAAAAATTTGAATGGACTCTGATGCTATCTAAATCCTTTCTAATTTAGTAACCACTTCCACTGTATGGAAACAGGCCACTTGATGTGAAACAAGTAGTATTCATCCTTTTTTTCCTCTTTCCTTCTTGTTAAATGCCTGAAGAGTATTAAACTCTTCCTGATTTTCATGCTGCTACTTTCTAGACAGTGCACAACAGATCAAGAACATGAACAAGTCTTTCCTGGGGTGCACTGTAGCTCTGAAGCTAGATGCAGGGGAAGATATGCCTATCTGCCAGTCTGTGCTGTTCTTATCAAATGTAGAGTTCATAAATCTTCAGTGTTTGACTGTAGATAGAAAACTGATGAGAGAATCATGCCAAGAACATAGTAATAAAAATACTGCATTTTCATGATTTCTCACCAAGGAAACAGAGTCATATAACCAAGCAGAATATGACTGGATTATACATACATATGAAAGTATACATGTATATATACATGCATAGAAAGTCTGTATGCAAACCACGGTCTGTAATTTATATCAATTATGAGTGTATGATATTTTTAAATTATGTTTTTGTTTTTCATTTAGTTTAGTTTTATATTGAGAGTTTTTTAACAGCTGTTACTTGGTATGCCTTTTTTTTCCCTGCATTCAGTGAAATAGCATACACTCCAAGAACCCAGGTGAATCACTTTAATGGGTATTAATTGTGTTGAATATTCTTGGATGTAGCCTTGACAAATCTTTTGTTGTAGGGAAGAAGAATACTTCTACCATTTTGTCATAGCATAGAACACAAATTCTTACTACTTTTTCATAGAGAATTAAATTAAAAAATTCCTTGAACCAAGACAGAAGGCAGACCTGCAGAAGGTCACACACCCTGTAAATAGTTGCGTATATTCTGGTTCTATACAATATCCTAACAGAGCTTTTATCGAATCTGATGACAACTAATTGTCCTTGGAGTTACAGAAATGTAATACAAAGGAAAAGGAAGAGACAGCCATGATCAGATCACAGTGGCACTTCATAACTCTAAATTATTTATATATTATTGAAATTTTGACTAACAGTTTTATTGACTTTGAATATTGCTCTGTGGAATCTGTGCTTAGACATTACCAGTCTTGTAGAGCTGTGGAGACCCAGATACCTGCTCATTTTTGGAATCACGAAGATCCTGCAGCATACTGGCTTTTCTGGAGAAGTTTCAAATGCTTTTTATTTAACTGCAGGAGAATGGAATAGAAGCAGCATTTTTTCCCAGCTCGTCTGCTATTCTGAGGGGAATGTAAGTAAAAAACTATTCCCAGTGGCATTTTTCACTCCTACTATATGTGTAGTCTCACTGAAACTTAACTCTCCTTTCTTTTTTAATCTCCAGTTTTTGCTTTTAGCAAAGGTGGCTACTAACTTAAAATTAAATAAGAGGTAGTATTTTAAATAACATCACAACCCCAAATTTATTTTAAATAGTATGTTATGAATACTGTGAACATGGATGAATATGAATAAGGAGAACTATGAATAGGAGAAAATTGCTTGCTATATTAAAATTGATCTGCTATAAAAAGGCATTAGGGAGACTTATTTTACAGTTTTTCTGTCAAATAACAAAGGTCAAACTGAAAAAAAAACCTGAAGAATAACGTGAAGATGAAAAAGACAGCTAAAGTGATCCCAAATTCTGTGTCTTCTATTATACAGGTAGGACTGGAAGTTGACTAGTACATTTTTTTTCCCTGTATGTTTCTTCTTTACTGTTTGTAAGATAGCCTGGATTTTGGGTGATAGCTATGGTTTTAAAAGAAAAAAACCTGTCTCTTTACCACAACACAAAACAAGCAAAACAGAAACTGCCTGGAATTTGTCTCTGCTATGGAGAGAATTGATAGTCTCTAAGCTAAGTATTGACTTAAGCTGGTTGTCTGTGTTCTTTGTGTAGACACTAAATCTTATCTATTTTAGATCCCAACATTAAAATGGGGCAAATCCATCTCTGGAGATGCCTCTCTCTATTTAAGTATAGAAAAAGCTAAGATAAACAAATGCTAAATATTTAAATGGCTGAAATTAGTCAAAATAAATCTCACTTTGCCTGTTGAAACAAACTCAATGGCATGAGCCACGTGGATGGTTGTGTAATGCTGTACCTAGAGATGAGATAGAAAAACACACGTAATTCTACTAAAATATTTCATGGTAGTTTATAAGCATTCTGGTCTTGATGCTTTTTGCTAATCTTCTCATATTCAGAATTCACATAAAAGTTGAAAGCTAGCTTTATACTCTTTATGGATAATAGTCTTTATCTATTTAAACTTACATGACTTTGTTTTTTAAAAAGCACCACCTCTATCTTCATGTTATACTTCATGTTGCAGCATATAAGATGATATTCTGCTGATGTGAATAAGAGAGTGATTTGAACTTTTTCATAGCTGTATACTCCTAGATACCTTGAGACATGATTACAGTAAGCATTGCCTAGTGACAGGTATAGTGAATTAGAACCCCAGAGATTTGGCTATGGCTTTTGGTTTAACTCCCAACTCAGTTTGTATTCCTTCACTCACCTGCAAAAGGTATAATGATAATACCCATCTGTGTGTAAAATTACCCTGAGATTCTTGAATGGAAGGCATAGCTGACATGCTGCTGAGCATTAGCTTTCTGGCACTGAACTATGAATTGAGACATAATTCAGCACTAAGCATCACCTAAATGTATGTGTATACATCTAGGTGTCTATTTGTCCAGTAGCTATTCAAGTTCAATTATGAATATTTCCAGTGGACATTCAGTCAGTAGATCTACTGACTTCTAACAACTGCTGACTGTTAATAGCAGCTCAGACACGAACGTTGATTCACTTTGGTAAAGGTGAATCTAGTGTGAGTTGAAATTCTCCTGGGTATTTTACCTACCCTCCAGTTAGAGATGCAGAAGAACAAGGTCCTTGTGTCCTAGGCCAGTTCTGTGAGGGTGTCTGTGTCAATATCCTGTGGATTCCTGAGTCTCATGTGCCAATATTCTGTGGATGCCTAAGTTACTGTAAAGCAACTGAATTATGCCTGTGATGAAACTGAAGACATCTAAATGTTTAAATTAATCTTGTCAAACTGTTGGGAATCTGACATTTATTCAGTAAGCTAAATGAACTCTTCAATGTCTGGCAGTGATAGTTTTTCTTTGCCCCTTCTAATAGGGACATCTATCCCCTAATTTATAGACCCTTTGCTATGAATGAAATCTTTTTTGCATTGAAGTCTGACATGGTGACCTGGAGGAACAGAGCTTTGGGCCTAAATCATGCAGACATCTCTGTGGAAGATTAACTTCACACACTGAGTAGCGCAATGGAAGTTAGTACATGTGTGTATATGTGCATTTGCTTGCAAGATCAGGTCTTCAGCTTCTGAAGAATTGTTTGGAAATTTGCTGTTCAATCCATCTGTTACACAGACTGTTAAAAGAGTCATCTACATTTTAATACTGTCTTTTAATTTTTCCATTTTTGAATTTTAATATAGCAAATAAATTAAGAAACAAATTTATATTGCAGGGGGCTGTCTTCCACACCATCAGTTAAAACAGTTTTAAAGAAACAAGCAAAAAATTACCCATCTTTCTTGCAGAATTCAATATATAAACCCTGAGTGAGTGGTTATATGATTTCTGTTCTGTATTGACACTTAACTTCCTCACTTCCTATTAGCTTGGGTGGATACATTTGCAAATTAATGCATTTAATTATTTAGTGGTTGCTGAATACTGTCATTTTTATGCTGGATGTTGGTGCTGATTAATTATTTTTGTATTTTCTGATCAATTATTTTGGTTTCTGCCCAACCAGCAGACATACTGTGAAATATAATTGCACTTGAAGGAAAAATAGTCTCATGAGGTGACTAAGTTTGATGCTTAAGTACGTAAAATAAATAATGATATTCACATACCCAAGCAGGATGACATACTCATCCTTTGTTGTGTTTTGATGACCTTTATAGAAAACAGAGAATCTTTTTAGAAACAGATGTATTTCAAGACAGAATACGTGAAAAGAAATTTGAAGAATCCTAAATAAGTCATAAATATTCTCATGGAAAATGTGCACATTTCACCTCCTAAATTAAAGCATAATGCCAAATCATGTAAGCTGGCAAAAGCCCTTGAAAACATTTTTGCTGCTAAAGATGATTACTAGATTTTATCAGAAATAAGCTTGCAGCCTGGCATTCAGATCAACAGGAATAAGACTTCAGTAAAAACAAGAAATAGCTGTTGTTCTTATACACAGACATCAAGTTATTTTTACCTACATTTTCTGTAATGATAAACCCCAGTTTTTAGCTGTATTTTTATAGAATGCAGTAATCATGAACACTAAGCTATTCTTTCGTGACACAAACATGTGATTTAGGACCATCACATATGTTTGAAGACAAGAAAAAAAAAAGTCCAGTAGTATTAGTCTTTGATTGTATGAGACAAAAGCCCTGTGTTTGTACTTAAGCACATGCGTATGCAGACCTAAAGAGGGAAGTTCATCATGAGCAAAGCCTGTACTGTTAATACTTGCATATTGTTGTGACTGAATATGTCTTTGTTTCAAGATGGATTCGTGGTCTCTCTCTATCCCAAAATTTATGTTGGGGAGGAGGAGAACACATTAATCCATATATAAAGTATTGTGAATTTCTGGGCCTTTATGTCCAAAGGGCCATTCCAAATTAAGAATAAAGTTTGCAATGTTGAATCATGTTCTTCCCAAATGGGTGGCAAGGGTTGCAAAAAAGGCTTGACCTTGGGGTAATGTCCTATTGTGGCCAGCTGGTCTTATATACAAGAAATATTGTGCAAGTAGTTTCCCTCCCTGAATGATGCTTCTTAACAAAAGTTACCCTACTCTCAACCCCCTATAGAGAAATGCTGCTATGTCTGTATGCAGAGGTAAACAGACACAAATTATTCACTTGGGTCTACCCATCCTTGTTCTATAGGAAAAAAGGAAGAAGCTTTACTGAGGAGAACTTCAGTGGAAGATAATTATAGTGAAGCAAATATCTACCATAAGTTCTTGCTTGCCTAGGGTCTGCAGTCAGGAAATGCAGATTGGAAGTGGGTAACTGAAAGGATATATAAAGAAACAGAGTTACCATGTTCTCTGTGAAGCATAAAATAGTCAGAATGGTTTGTGTTTACACTGAAAAAATTTTTTTTTGTTGGGATGTCATCCCAAAGTGTTCTCAGTAGAAAACAGGGAAGTTCATTTGTTTTAGTTGTATGTTTTTGAAGACTTATTGATTCTTGAGGATTCAGAAACTTGCTGTATGATTCTAAGCATGGCCTAATCACTGATGAGTGGAAAGAAAACATGGAATGCACTTGTCATTGTTTACCTGAGGCAAAAATCTTAAAATGCAGACAAACTCTGCTGTCTTCAAATCTGTGCCTGTTGCCTATTGTACGGTGTGACTGGAAGAGTCTGTCTCTCTTTTTCACACACACACACAAACACACTCTCCCTCTCCCTCCCATTAGGAGAGATACACACATTGGTAAGACCCCTTGAGCTTTCTCTTCTCTAGGCTTAACAGTCCTAGCTGATTCACCTGCTCCTCATAATGACACATACTCCAAATCCTTCATGGCCCTGAACAAAACAATTGAGGAAAAAGCAGTATAAATAACATAGCTGGAGAACAGTGAACAAGCNATGTAGCTCTTCTCACAGCTGCCTGATTCCTGACTACATTGCTGCACTGTGCCAGAGCTGGCCTTGAGCCTGGGCAGCCAATCCCTTGGCAGAGGGATAGAGTTTGGTGCAGCCAGGGCCCTGACATTAAGTTTATATGATTCATGTCCTCTATAAGAAAATAACTGAGATGTTGCTTATATACAATATAATGTAATGATTAATTAATATGTAATCATTTGGCTATTAAATAATAATTGGTATCAAATGTTATTGCAAATATTAAATAAATGTTATTAAAATAATTAAGATAGTTCTAGCTTTAGAAGTATAAAATTATTCAAAAATTATTTTATAAATACAAGCATTACTTTTAAATTTGCAAAATAATCAGTATTGACTCTTTGTAACTAATAAATTATAAATAAATAACTACTCAAATAATTAAAAATTATGTGCAATATTTTGAAAATATTGCCTATGTGGAAAATAAAGACATTTCCCTTTTTGCAAGGACGCATTCATCACAGAAGAAAAACTAAGCTGATGAGTGTTAGGGCTTTGCCAATGCCTTGCCGGCTGTAGGTGACACTGAATGGTTTTGATATCTTTGCTGCTATAGGAACTGCTCACCAGCACAGGTGAACTATGTCTACCAGTTGGGGAGCACAGACAGCTGAGAGAAGAAGGAACATCAGATCTTCCAGAGTGACACAGCAGCTCAACCAGCCGAAGAAATTCCTGCTCTTGGTGAAAGACTGTACTTCTATCTGAGTGTGTAATGCAGCTGGCTGGATACACAGCTTGGTAGGTGTGTGCAGAGAGATCTACAACCTGGCCAGACACAGGGATGAGAAACATTTGTATTCTGTTTGTGTTGCCAGCCTGAACAAAGAAGCCAAAAATTCAAACCTAAAGCTTCTAAGCAATCCAAGAACACCTCTGAACAATTAAACAAAATTAATTTGGGGAAAGTGGAGGTAAAAAGAGCTAATTGACATAAAGGAAGCAAGAAAAGACATAAACATATAACCATAATACAAGAGGTAAGTTTCAAGGATCAGTCTCTTCTTTCAAGCAACATTCAGCTAATAAACTTCACATTGTGAAGGACCTTCAGTAATAGGTCTGCACATTTTTCCTGCACATTCTGGTCTGTTCAAATACCCATTGGCAGCATAAAGGTAATGATCAATCCCCAAGACATACAAGTGACACTTAACCATGTGAAATTTAACAAGAGCAAGTGCCAGATTCTACACTTGGTAAGGGGTGATCCTGACTATACACACAAACCGGGGGATAAGAAGCTGGAGAGCAGCCCTGCAGAAAGAGATCTGCAGGCTTGTATTGAGAGCAAGTTAAATATGAGTCAGCAGTGTGCCCTGGCAGCCAAAAGGGCCAACCATCTCCTGGGGTGCAAGAAGCACAGCATCGCTAGCTGGTCGAGGGAGGTGCTTGTCCCACTCTACACTGCACCGGTGTGGCCCCACCTCAAGTACTGTGTGCAGTTTTGGACACCTCAACACAAGGACATCAAACTGTTAGAGTGTGTCCAGAGGAGAGTGACCAGGATGGTGAAAGGTTTTGAGGGCAAGACAGGAGGAACAGCTGAGGTCACTTGGTTTGTTCATCTTGGAGAAGAGAAGGCTCGGGGTGACCCCATCACAGTTTATGAATTCCTCAAGAGGGGCAGCAGAGGGGGGAGATGCTGATCTCCTCTCTCTGGTGACCAGAGACAGGACATGAGGAAATGGAATGAAGCTGCATCAGGGTAAGTTCAGACTGGACATTAGGAGAAGGTTCCTCACTGAGAGGGGGGTGGGTCACTGGAACAAGCTTCCCAGTGAAGTGGTCGTGGCACCAAGCCTGTTAGAGTTCAAAGAGCTCTTAGTCACATGATTTAGTTTTAGGTAGGAGCAGGAAGTTGAACTCGATGATTCTTCTGGGTCCCTTCCAACTTGAACTATTGTATGATTCTATGATTCTTCACCAAGAGTGAAGTGCTTGGCAATAAATCCTGGTCAAAACAGTAATTTTTACCTCAGTGCAATTAGTACCAGCAGCTTGGAATAAAAAGGTCAAAAAAACTTGCTTTCTGTAATTAGCAGTCTAGTCAGAACTATCAGAATTACTCACAGTAATTTCCAAAATGGAATTTGGAGTTACATCTTTTTCTATCTATCTTCTTAAAGAATCTTGGAGTATTTTGTATCATACTTCCAAGCAATGCTGTATGATGTGAAGGAAACTGAAAAACCTGAATAAATTGACAGTGTTGGCTGCAATGCAGCTTTACTTAAATAAATACTTCTTTGGTTATATTTTAATACAGAATTCAATATGGGTAGCCAGATATTCAGCTGGTGTAGGTCACTGAACATAGTAGTACATTGTTAGTATATATAAATGCTAGTATATATAAATGGTTTTGTATATGCTCCCAGAGCATTGTCAATGAGCAGCAATGTCTAATAGAAGTGCATTATGCTGTGGTCTCCAGGCCAATGAGATTTAAATCACTAACAGCATATATACAGCAGCTATCTCCTAAAACCAAAACAAAGAGAATAAAACAATTACATTTTACTTTCAGTGCCCTAGAGGTATCTGGCCTGATGCCAGGAGTGGTTAAATCTTTTCTGTGAATCATCCTTTATTGGTTTAGGCTGATCAGATAATGTAGGAACATTCTAATTTTTTGTAACCAAGACAGATATTTTTCATTACAAGTCTCTCAGCTTTTCTGGCTAACAAAAATGGAGGCAGTGTGAAGGGATCACTAGAGCCTGATGGGGGAGTTCAGGGAGCTGTGGCAGCTCAGCCAGAAATGAGATTACATTTGACGTAATAAATCACTTTGAAAAGTAATTCATAGTGGTGAAGAACATTTGAAATATTTGTCTATTTTGTTTAACTAGATGTAGCATCCTACCATGTTGTCCTACAGCTAACAGAAGCCAGCCAGATGTATGGGAGATGATTCAATAGTGCCTCCATTGGTGTGTTAAATATGCACATACTTGGGATTTAATTATAGGCATAATAAGCAAAACCCTTGAGACCATTGAAATTATCTGTGTTTCGCAAGCAAGGCTGGAGCAACACCAATGGAGTAAGAGAGAAGGACCATTTTTTATGTGTAGAGAGGTAGGAAACTACATTTCAATGAATGTTCTCTGCTGTGTCAGTGATGTGCAAACTTACCAAGTGTCCTGTACATGAATGTCATGTACCTGGTTTACAAAATAATCTTCAAAAGCAGATGAGTGGTGAATCTAAAAACACGATTAGTCCTAGATATCTTACAGGAAGAGGGCAATTATTGCAAAGCGACTTGTTCAGCACACACACAGAACACTCAAGAGTCTACTGGGATGTTAAGGCTGTGGCTGCCAATTGCCCTTCAAGGGACACATACAAATATCTTAAGGGTGGATGTCACGAGGATGGAGCCAGACTCTTCGCAGTGGTGCTCAGCGACAGGACAAGGGGCAACGGGCACAAACTGAGACATAAGAGGTTTCAGTTGAGCATGAGGAAAAACTTGTTCACTTTGAGGGTGACAGAGCACTGGAACAGGCTGCCCAGGGGGGCTGTGGAGTCTCCTTCTCTGGAGATATTCAAAGCCCGCCTGGACGAAGTCTTGTGTAACATGCTCTAGGAGAACCTGCTTTAGCACGGGGATTGGACTAGATGATCTCCCGAGGTCCCTTCCAACCCTTGCGATTCTGTGATTCTGTGACACCTGTACTGGTCAGCTTCATCATTTTCACTTTGATATGTTCATCTTGGCTGAACCAAACTAGAGAAGAGGGATAAAAAAACATGCCACCAATACTTGGAGACTGAGCAGAAGAGAAAAGAAGCCATTTCAGTATGGTATGATGGACAGAACTAAAAGACAGGAGGCTGTCAATTAATTTCTTCTCATTCTTTACCTCCACTAGCCCCTTCTGTGCTGAACTCACAGAGCAACCCTTGGGATCTGCATAGAATTCACTTGTTGGTGTAGTAAATAGAAGCCTGTTGAGCCATCTCACAGGCCTGGCTGGTGATCTCAGATAACTTGCGGGTAAATGCCACGTTCAGGCTTTAGATAACAAAATGGTCAATTCAATGAAGAACACCAATTTAAGAAACACCATGCTAGTAATAGACTTTCTTTCAGAACCTTTACCTCTGTGGGGTTGGGAATGTAAGTGCTTCCAAATCATTATGGTACTGTATGCACTGTGTGGAAGATGTTAATTCTCTTAACTAGTCCCACTGTACACAGCAAAAGGAGTTGTATTTTACTGCAGTCACTGTAATTTACATCAACAGACATGACTGGGCTTTCCTTGGAGCACGAGAGGGTTACATGGAAACTGACAGGCTTCCAATTTACTCTGGGATGTCACTCCATACAATGTACTGCAAGAGGCATGACCACAGCTGTTCACTTGCCCCCTGAACCTTTAGCATCTCTAGTTCAACAGTACTCTTGACCCTATGAAAGGATGTCATTTTGCTGGAGGCACATGAGCTGAGTACAGCCAACAAGCAGAGTATGAACAGCAGTCAAATTCATGCAACAGCTCACATATCCCTCAGACTCAAAATCTTTATTTGCATGTGAGCATCACAGTTTGTCCACACAGCCTCTGGAAATGGCCAAGAGAGCTCTCCTGCTCCCATGAACAGGTGATAAAGAGAAGCAAAGCCTTGAGAGAAATTAACATCTCCAAGCTCTTATGAGACCTAAGAGCTCTTCTGGATGAGTGGGCTACAAGAGGAAATGACACATATGTGGTGGCCTTAGAGGGATATGCTTTCCTCTAACACATTTCGAAAGGGAATGTTAGGCCAACAGGCAGTATGAGATTTTGTCTGCTATCTCAAGCCCAGTGACTTATGTTCAGATGAGATCAGGGGCTTCTTACTGCGGAGGTATTTATGGAATAAGTCTCTATACAAATTACATGGAGACATCATCTGAGGATTGATTATTCCCTCCAGACATGAGTTTTTCACTAGCATTAGTCCATCTGGCCACATTGGTCTACCATTGACATTACAGGCAGGTGGGAGACAAGATATACCTCTGCATGGTCCCAACAGCCAATCAGTTCTCCACACATGCATGTCCAGCAACTTTCTTCCTTCTGCTCCCAGCAGGTGCATCTTAACACAGATTAACACATGAGTTCACTGAGATTCAATAAATGGAGATTTGCAAGTACGGCAACTCCAGTTATGACTGTTCTCTTCCTCTATTCCACATTTTCCCAAGTTTTCTTTTCTCCAGAGACAGGATTAGACCCTGTGCATAATCACACACTTTCAACAAAAGACAGATATAGATGGGCAGATAACATCTCACTGTCATGTTAGGACAAGGAAGTCCTATCGTGCTTTAGCTTTCATGCAGTTTTTATATCTGATCAAGCAAAGAAGCAAAGTTCAGAAGGAGGCTTTAAGAATCTTTTCTGCCCCAGTGCTCCAAGTGCCTCTAGTACTTCCCACATTCCGAGGTATGACTGGTCACCACATTTCATAGTCACGTCTTCCAGATATGCCTGGAGGCCACTGGCATAATACAGTATGTGCAGAAGGCAGAAGGTCAGACAAGACATCTGCAAATACCACACATGAGTCTCCATCTCTTTGCAAACGACCCCAGTGAGACTGAGATTAAGCAATGATCTGGTGTCTATGAAACAACTTCAGTAAGAAACATTTTTGTTACCTTAAGCAAAGGAGGAGCAGGGCGTGCTAGAATGTCTCTTGGCCTTTGTAATTTGTGTCTTTTCATACCTTTGTCACTGTAATCTTTTTACTTTTTTTGTCGAGCTTTCACAAGGTCTCATAGGAGTTTTTCTCTCAGGTTTACAGAATATCCCTGGGAATATTTGTTGTCATTTGCACTAGCAAGTACTTTGGATTAAACCATTGCCAGCATGGATTCCAGTGCATTTTATAGTGCTACTCAGCCCTGCCGGAGTGGGGAACCCTCCATAAAATAAAACTTAAAAGCAGCTTTGTTCTATGTCTAAGTTGAATGTCTAGCATAGCAGGACATGGATTTATACTGCTCCACACACAAGAGACTCAGACAGAGACAATTCAGAAGCTAGAAGACATTGGAACCCATGAAGCCTATCGGCAGAAGTTCAAGAGCTCAGAATCAGTCTAGTAGACTGCTAGCTGAGTAGTTTGAGAAAGGACAGATGATACTTTCAAGAGTCTGTGTGTCACCTAACAACCAATGTAGGAGGTGAGAGCAGACTTACATTGGTTTTGATTCATTTAATGCTCCTCCCAACAATATTGAATGAATACAACTAATGTTTAGAGCCTCTCATTCTTACCAGTCTCCAGTGTAGGACTGTTGACTAGCTAGATGTGGTATTCAGCCAGATATATATGAAAATGTAGGACTGTGAGATGTTTATGGGATCACCAAAGTCCATTCTCAGCTAAAAAAGCAATTGTGTCACTGAATCACCCCTATTTCTATGAAGAAAAATTTTCTGCAGGGAAGTATGGATTAAATCTATTTATTTTCTATTTTTCTTCCAATTATTATTATTACTTTTTTAAAAAATAATTTTTATACCAATAATTTGAGATGGAATTTATTTGCTTACTTAATTTACTGCTTATTTGCCTGTCCTTTACAGCTGATATTTCAGGGATGTTTTGGCTTTTCACTATGATTCATAAAATAATGCAACTAAGAAATTGCAGCATTTCCTGTGAAAAGAAAATTTTACTTTTCTACCATTCTTCTGTTACTAGAAAGGCAGCAATTAGACTATTTTGATTAGTCAAAACGTACATTGATTTAGTTTTGTAAGTATGTAAGGATTGTTCCTCCCTTGATACCACATGTCAATTTGGGAAAGCAGCAGATGAGTACATGAGATTACAATGAGACAGAATTTTCTTTGTTTTTTCTATTCAGTAAAAATATAAATATTCAGGCCTCATTATCATTACTGGAAAATCAATGCCAATTAAAGACATAATGGCTATTCCACACTTTGAGTCAAGCATGTTCATAGAACAGACCCCTGTAAACATCTGGACTCACAATCATGAATTCAAAGGATATTAAGCTCTGGTACCCTGAATAATGATATTTTATTGAGTCAGTGTAAAAGACAAAGTGGACATTTTTTAAGGGAATGCATGAAAGGGTGATAAACAAACTGGTTAACATGTTAAAGGGTCTTCCAAGTTGCAACTTGAAAGACAAGTATATCTGTATTCTTTCCTGTTTATTTTGGTGGCAAAAGTTGTTTCTCAAAGCTGGATTCAGTCATTGAAGACTCACACATATGATGCTTTTTCCAGGAGTTGTAGTAGGTAGGTCTGTGTGCCAGGAACCTCTGTGGGTGTCCAAAATCCAGCCCCACTCTATAATCCTCTGAAAATCTCATTTGTGACAGACAGCAAGCAGGTTCACAAGCCCAGCCACTACTGCTGTGCAGCAGGCAAGCTGTTTGGGCATGTGGTCAGTCAGCTTTCCAGTGGCCTGTGGGCAGAAGTCTTACTGAGGAGAAGAAAGGTGCAGTGTGGATGCAGACCATGCCTTCCCTTCAGCCATGCTGTTCCACCCTGGTGCTAGAGTACAGCAGATCTACCACCCTGTCCATGTATTCCTGTTTTCCCCTACCTGCTACATCAGTGATCAACTGCGGTTTGATGGAGTGAATGGAACGCAGCCAGGACACCCTTCTTGGTCAGGGGAGAAGGAGGAACTCGAGATGATATTCATTGTAGGGTTAGAAATGATACTTTATGGATACATTTACAGTTGTATTTTCTTTAAAGACAGCCCCAAGTGGTAAACTTGGATTAGGTACTTCAGTATGTGTACTTGAATACCTGCACTTGAAATCTGCTGGTCAGGTATGCCAGGCTAAAGTAAAAGGCCTGCCTACAAACTGACTGAATTTGAAACTTACCAGGTAGCCAAAGCATAAGTTAGAGCCAGGCCTTTAGCTGATGTGTATTACCATATTCCTCTAGTCCCATTCACATTACATCCTTATCTATTTCACTAGTAGCAAACTTGAGTCCTAGCTCACAGTCTTTTCTCAGGAACTGTCTATCTCTGACAGCAAAATGAAACAATATGAAAGCAAATTCTGCCAACCAGCAATGAAAAATGACAGCCAAGACAACCTGCTTTCTGAGATTTCTGCAGCATTTGACACCTGGACGAGATCAGAATGGACAAGAAACAAGAAACGTCCTCTGTTCCCTGTGACTGTCTCAGATGGGGCTTTTCTTCACTACGACTAAGAAATCTTTAATTTCTTTCCTGGACTAGAACAGACCTCTTTTTGACTTATTACTGATGAATGTATGTGAGACTAATGCAAAGTGGTTAGGTCTCCAAGCTCTTACTTACCCAAAACTGCCTGCTTTCTTCTGTTTTGTAAACTGCTGTATTCTTACTTGTGATGGATAATTGGTGGGAAACCAAATCCTCAATAACTGAAAAGCACCTTGTCCCTGTTCAGAGCAACAAATCAATCTCAGCCACAGATGGCAAGGCAGGTAGAAGTGCCAGCAGAGGTCAAAATATAAGAAGAGAAGAACAGGCATGTGCATGTGGGAGCACTTTCACTGTGGGAGTCTACATTTCCAGGTCTTGATCAACCTACTTCTGGAGCTCTTAAATGCACAACCATTTTCACAGCATCAGCCTTAGCTCTGAACATGTTATCTTCTGTCTTTCCCAGTCTCCAAAGGAAGCTACATCTTCTAAGGTCCTTGGTAACATATTCACACAAAGGCCAGGGGTGGTCTGTACACAGATTTCAAAAGTCCAGCAAGAGCATTACTATCCAGGAAAGAGTGCCAGCTGATAAAATCTATTAGCCCTGCCAGCTTTAATGGGAAATGCATACCCAGCTTTGCCCCCTTTAAAAGCAAAGGGAAAAACAGTTGGGAATTGAAAAGTCAGAAATGTACAGTGAACATCCCGTCTTCCAGGCAGCTGCATTATGGCCACAGTTGTCACACTGCCTCCTCTGGGCAACAAATGGCACATTTTTTATGTTTGTTCATGTAGGGAATAGTAGCAAGGTCTATCCTTCTTCATTGCTGTTTGCCATTCTTTCTGCAAACATCTAGTAATGTCAAAACAAATGCCTGGAGTAGTGTGGAGCACAGAATATCCACCATGAGATACACAGCCTGAAGAGAAAGCTTCTTCTCCAGTTCACTTTGAAAGTTTTTGTTCCACCCTACTCCCTGCTTTGAGAAGATGAATAGCTGATTATTTGAGAAAGCAAGAGTGGGTAAATTATTTGTCGCTTAACAGCTGCAGTGTGCCTGTAGACTCTGATGTCCTGCTGATTTCTCTCCATAGAGCCCTATGTCTCATGGGTAGCAACAGGTAGGAATAAGTCTTGTTCTGGTAGGTCTGTCCTTTGAAAGTAGATGACTGTTAGCACTCACAGCTGGAATTTTGCCAAAACTGTAACATAGTAACTGATATACATAATACTCACTGCTTACCGTTTCAGTACATAATATTTTCTATGTGATTGAGCTATTTAATGAAATAGAGTACTCAGGAAAATTTTTGCCAATACTAGTTTTTTGCTTTGGTCCATCTCATTAGTGGTCAGGTTGGACAGGGCTCTGAACAACCTGATCTAGTTGAAAACGTTGCTGCTCATTGTAGGAGGGTTGGAGTAGATGACTTTAAAGGTTCCTTCCAGGCCAAACCATTCTATGATTCTATCATTTGTGTTAACTTGTTGAAGAAGAGTCTGATCTTAATTCTTTCAAAGTATCATTTGCCTTTGTTCAGGGAAAGCATTTCACCATTCCTTATTAAAATGACCATGGACCTCAGCTGACATACCTAATCATCATCCATGTGAATTTGCAATTGATATTTTAAAGGGAAATACAGAGAGTTGCCAATATTTTTTCTCAAAAAAAAAAAAAAAATTTCTTTGCCCAAGATGGATGCATGTGCAGTGAGCACTATGGATTGTTATGAAGTGCATAATCAGTTGCTGATGATCTGAGACCTGCTTGGATGAAATGAATTTCCTAATGCTGTGTATTGGCTGGGCTCTTGCATCTTTCCCTGTGCTTTATCAAGGATTTCTACTGAATCTATGGGTTTGGGTTATTACATAAGATAAGTGGTACCATGCTATGGGAGGGGGGAAGAAACTTCTCCACGGGCAGGATCTGTACAGTGTCATGGGAAAACCTATCTGGGGTTTGTCCAATGTTGCATGAAAGTGGAGCTCCCAGCATCTGAAGGGACATAAGACTGACTTGTTATCTATATTCCTCTTTTTATGCTATCTTATTAAAATGGCTATTTTATCACACCCTTTTTTGTTAGGTCTTCCTGAGATCTGGAAAGAACCATGTGCTGTGTCTGCTGCCCCACTCCTGTGCAGAACAGTACCCAACTTACATGTGATTTCTGTTGCTGCACCCATCACTGTTCTGCTGAAGGAAGCCTTTGATGATGATACAGCACAATGGATACTTGTTGCTTTTTTTTTTCTTTTGTACTTGCATGGCAAACACATAACCTGTTGTGACCTGTGTGTCTCAGCACATGCAGCTTCATACAATGAGATATTGTTCTTAACTCCAAGTCCCATACATCTTCTTTTATATTATTCTACTGAAGGCTCCAGTTCTATCATCTTTAATCTAAGAGGAGAGACTATTATTTTTTGCAAGTATTTTTCCCTCTCTGATGCTAACCATGCTTTACTCTTATCACTTCTCCAAAATCCAGATCTGTAGTTCAGCTGAAAAATTTCATATTGTTCACTTTCCTTTTCTACTCTGTATTTAGAAAACACACCTTTCAGGTGTTAGTTTTTTACTCTAGGTGACATATTCCTTGATAATTTGAATCTCACTTTTGAAGTTAAGCTTCTTTTGCCATGCAATAATGAAACCTGTTTTATGTAACAGCAGCCCAGATGCAATTTATATCAGAAGCAAGATCATCTTCTGTTATATTCTACCCCACTGTCTCTTTCACGCTAACCATTTTGCTCCCCAGAATTTTCTTTGCCTGCTCAGTGAGGACAAGACTGAGTCAATCATTCATATGTTTACGGATCAACACACATCAGCTGTAGACTAAACCCCATTCTCTGTATATCCTTAAAGGACCTGTAGACACCTAGCTCAAGAGAAATTTGGTTCTCACAGTGTCCTAAAAACAAATACCTGGAATAAAAATCAGGGATGTGGCTTTACATTGGGAACCCTTCTGCAAATAGCTAGCATTAATGTGGACATATGCAAATCTGGTTATAAAATACCAAGCAAAAAAAGACAAATAATGAAAAGGCTCAGAAATACACATGTAAACCTTGGAATGTGCTCCCAACCTAGCTTATTCTAGAAAATCCTGGAAGTTCTTAAGGCTCCTAGACCACTTAAAAATTATCCTCTGGGCTCATAAGCCTATTATAAGGAGAGAGACACCAGGAGCTGGTTGACTTTACTGTACAGTGTTGCTGCTGCTTTTTCTGAGATGCTGAATTTATTGTAGAAGGAAGTCTTCATAGTCTTATCCTGAAACCGGAAAGCTGTGTTATTTATCTTAGGGACTTGGTACATAGTCAGAGGAGAACAGAGATGCAAGATATCCTCAAAAACAGGAGTGGAAACTCACTTAGACCCTACACTGAGGCAGGTTCTTGCACACAGGGACACCCAGCTTGGGTGAGGTCAAACAGGGAAGGACCGAGAAGTTATTGAGAGCCATGTACACAAAGGTGAGGGAAAGGATTGGATCTAATACTGCAGAAGCTGTTCCAATTTCCCAAGTACTTCAGTTTTAGAGAATAAGTCACATACATAGACTTAATCTCAAGCATACTTTACATTTGCTTAGCATTTAAACCAAGTGCTTTTAAAATTAGACAGAAGTTTTATATGAACACTACTTAAATATCAAAAGATGAGTTATGGAAATTTACTTCCACAATAGTTTTCACCTTTCTGAAAGAAGTTCAGGTAGTATCACCATAGATAGCCATCTTTGGATATTGGAATATATCCCATAGTTATCAGAGTACCCCAAATATGGCATATTGTCTTTGGGTCTGATAGCCCAGCATACAAGGAGGTAAGAACCTTGTAAAGTGACCATGAATTGACATTAACTTAACTATCTTGATTCTTTGAATTACATCCTTATGGACATCATGACTGTGTCACTGACTGCAGTGGCAGGGAAGGATGGTCTCTTCCAAGTGACACCAGCTGCAACACTCACTCCTCCCGTCACACCAGGAGCTAGCAAGCCTGGCTGCTTTTCTTCTGGTCTATATTCTTTATGTATATACTGACCACAGGACTTCAATTCAAGCACCTTTTTCAGCAGGTGGTATTTGATCCTGTTGTCTTCAGACAATGACAGAGAGACAAAAATCAAATACCACATTACCCCAATGTAGTGCTAAGGAAGAAGAGATCTGCCAGTGACTCTGCTTCAGCTGGAAGCTGGGCTGGAAACAGTTGGGCTGGAAGCACATGGTTTACCCCTTTTGTAACCATTTGATGGGAAAAGTTGCAGACAAGTGATTTGGGACAGCTAGGCTCTTGCCCTCCAAAGACGTGTGACATAGTGCTCTGTTACCTAGGGGGTAGCTGCATCCATGTTCTTTGGCTTTCTCCAGTTGTTTCATATCCCTTCCATGCCACCTGATTAGTAGGCATTGCTAACTGGAAAAAACAGACTCCAGGTTTTACCCAAGGCTCTTCCTGAAGAGCCAGAACTTCCTGTGAATGTATGCCAGAGTCACAGGTTCTTCTTGCATTCCAAAACTAATCTTTTAAGGTAAATGCTGTAGTTAATAACTTGGTGCTGGTTTAGACCACAAGAAAATCCCACTGAGTTTATTCCACCCCAAATTTGTATTCAATAAGGCTTGCTTTTCTATAAGCTGAGTGGACTGACAGTGGTTTGCTAGCCTCTCTTTCTTATAGCACAACTGCCTTTTACATGCCAATACAATGTGAACACAGGAACACATTTTGGTTTTTTAATTCCATCTCTCAGCTCTTTCATTCTCTCCATAGATACTAATTTGTGTTATTGCACCAGAATTACATGGCTCCACTTCTTTTGGATGGTGAGCGAATAGCTCCTACCCTCTATATTCACCACCTGCAACACTAGGGGCTAAGGACTACAACTGATTTACAAAACTGAACAGGTAAGAGAATTAACCAAATTCATGGTATGACACAGATTTTCCAATAGAGCAGAAATTTGCCTAGAATAATAATGAATAAAAATTACAGAGAAACAGGATAATATATTTCTATCAGTAAAATGTGTTACTGCAAATTATTCGGATGCCATGACACTAACAACAAATTACAGTGTTACTGAGTAACCTGGATGATCTCCCTGCCAGAGGGAGACATTACCAGAGGAGGTAACGTTATCAGCACTTGGCAGCAAACACATCTCCCCCAAACACATAGGGAGGTGGCTGAGGTCATGGTTTGCCAGTTCCAGTGTTTGATCTTTGCAGAGCCCAGATATCTTTATTTGGAGGGGGAGCTGTCAACCAATCTGGTTTTCTTGGTCTCCTAATTTTTTTCCAGGTGAAGCTCATGGAAGAACAATGTGGCGGAATGAAGACAATTTTTTTTCTTGCCTTAACCTAGGCTAATCTTTATTACAAATGGTGTGTAGGGGAAAAAAAAAATCAATCAAATCATAGCTGCATTTTCCTGGAACTGAAGCCTAGACAAAAACTAGCTCATAAGTTTGAGCCACTATTACTTAGCTCTTGTTTCCCTCTCTGTCATTGAAAGGGTACTCTGCCAGCTACAGTACAGAGCAAACTACAGTGTCCTTCAGTGTCACCCCCAGAATAATATAACCAATAGTATTTTTATATGGATTCAATACTACACAGGAAACTCAGTAAACTAATTGACAAAGCATGGTCTAATTTGTATTCTAGCTACAACGTGCTCTAATAAAACTGATATGGTGGATTTTGTAATTCATCAGACTGCAAAGAATTCTGTTAAGTCTCTTTTGAAAACAGCATGATTAGGAAGAACTAAGTATCTTTAAATCCCAAAGCGAATCACGTAATATGAACATGCACAGATCAATGTAAAAAGCAGGTTTGGAAGGTGAAGCCCTGCTTTTCTACTGTTAAAATTCTTAAAAAAGTTCAAGTGCTGGATAAAGAATAAACTGAGGATAGGAGGTTAGGCTTTCAAAAGGCTTCTGATACTGTTTCTCACAGGATACCACCAAGGAAATGAAGTAACAAAAGAATAGCAGTTAAAGTCCTGCGATGCATTAAAAACTGGTTAAGAGATTGAAAGTTAAGAGAAGGCATAAATGGCCAACTCTCACCTCTGAAGGAGGCTAACAGCAATATGTCTGCGGGATCCATGCTAGGATTGCTGAGGTTCACTGACTTACAATTACTTGGAAGAGAGTCTGCACTGTGAGCTGGCAAAATATTCTGGTGACTTAAATTTATGTAGGTTACCTACAGATCAGGAAGAGTTTGAGGATATCTCAAGAGGACCTAGGAAAACTAGATAGAGCGAGAAGCACTGACATAGTCAACTGCAAAGCAACACACAGTGGGAACACTGTAAAGTAGTGTGACTGGTAACCCCTGCTCCTGACCACTGGTAATGTGGTTAGTATAACTAACATGATTTTATAAGGCATTTGGTCATTCTCTGTGACTGAGCTGGTCATGTATCAGGCCCCTTTCCCCTCCTCTCATCAGGTCTTGAAGGTCCTGCACACCAGGCAGACTTCTTCTCCACCTCCATATCCGCCTCAAAGTTCCTAGGTGCCAGGTTACCTTCTTCCCTCATTACTGGCCTTGAAGGTTCCAGACACCCAGATTGTGATAACCCCATCACAGAAAGATGAAGCATAACAGTACACAGAGAACTGTCTATAAAATACATCAGTTACAAGACTTAAGTGGTACTTGGACCAGAACTGCTGCTCAGTGGCAAAACCCATGATCCCCCAGTGGCCACAGACACCTGCAATGCTGTCTGCTTCCTCTGAGGACAAATTGGTTGGACTTAAACAACCAAAACATGATGGGATGGATGATGGGAATAATCTCCCCAGGGAAGCAGTGGATTCCCCAACACTGGACACTTTCAAGATTCAGCTAAACAGGATGCTGGGCCATCTTGTCTATACTGTGCTTTTTCCAAGAAAGGTTAGACCAGATAATCCTTGAGATCCCTTCCAACCTGGTATTCTATGATTCTGTTATGATCACAGTATCACAGGAGCACTTCTCCTTCCCAGTTGCTGGAACATGTCATTTTGGAAAGTAGAAGAATCAGATCTCCCTATTAATTCCATGTTCTGCCTTACACATACACAAAAAGGAAAATACTCCAAATTTTGATAGCCTGTGGGTAACAAATTGATCTGTAATCATTACCCAAGTATGATGCAATATGTGCAAATAGGAGGAATCCAAATACATTATAGATGCTGCACACCCTTTCTGAACTATCAGACATTAGTCACCAAGAAAGAAGTGTATCAAAAAAGAGAACATTTCTCTGGTTTGTGATAGCAGGTCTTAACGTGATGAATGACTGTGATTTTTTGCCTAGCCCAAAGACACAATAACCAAAAATATTTTCCTCCTTCCCATTTTATTGTGGATATTTCAATGTGAAGAACTGATCAACACTAAAAGTGCTGGACTTGTTTTCTTGTAGAATAACTGCAAAGTTAGATATGGCAGTGCTGCTTGAGTATTTATTAATCCAGAAAGTTCTTTTTTCTGTATGTCACTTGCAACTTTTTCTTCTTTATCTTAATTGGAAATGCACTGCAGCACTGCAACACTTATTACACATAAAAACCAGAAGCATGAGAGGAAACAAATGTCTTGTAAATTCCAGAGTAGTTGCTACTTAACTTCATTATTTAATTAAATTAGTATGATTAGGAGCATGTATACTTAGTCAGCAAAAATGAATGATTTGTGTGCAATAATATACATTTATCAAATGCCAGCTCTTCCTTTGGCCTCAGTGGACGTGAGAATCTACTACTCATTCTTAAGTCGGAACAAATTGCAATTGGTACTTCTACTTCAAGAGATACAGAGCCAACCATAAGCAGATGTTCAATTCAGATCATAACATTTTAGGATTTGTCGTTTCTCAAAGAAGTTTCAAGAATGTTGTCTTTCAACCACTACCCCTCCATCCCTATGCTTGGGGATATGCCAGAAACCAACCAACTGGAACTTAGAACTCCAGTCAAAGCTCTGAAAAGATGAAGCCTGGTCCCTCCAAAAAGCCGTGTGAAAATGACTCAGAGCAGGAACTAGGAGTGCTGCAGGTGCAGATATAACCTGCATGAGCAGGCTGGGGTTGGAAAGCAGCCTGTGCACATCCAAGAGTGCTGCGGTCCTTGTGGACTCGGGCTGGAACAACCTCTGAGATTGGCAGGCTCCACAGGCAATAGAAATATTAATCTCATTTTTCTGCTATGTCTGTCTTGCAGAATCTTCTATGTTCATTCATAGGTATTATCCAGGTTTGGCTTCTCCGACCTTCCTATCCTCCCGCATTGCTGAGATTTGATAGTAGGTAAATTAAGAGAACCTCTGAAACATTAGAGAAGCTGCCCTGCATTGGCAGAATTTTGCTTGCCTGTCACTCCAAGCTGCCTGTCAACACAGCCGAGAAAATGCAGTTCCCCACAAAGTCACAAGGGACAGTATTGGCCTGAGTTTGGGGTACTCTAGGGCCCTTCCTGCCCCTCCTACACCTCCATGCTGGAACCAAATTGTTGGTGGAAAGACTAGCAGAACAGGAATTAGGGAGCTGCTAGACTTCCGAGTAATAAGAGCTTTAAAGAAATTGAAACTCATCTTACTGCAGGGCAAAAATTCGCCTCTGCATAAAGGGCCATTCCTAGAAACAGCAACTGTTGGGAGTCTTGCAGTCCCCTGAAAAAACCTGGCACTAGCCAGCCAAGCAACAGGACACTTCTCAGGCTTTAGCTGAAAAAATAAAAAAAAAAAAAAAAAAAAGAAGAAAAGAAAAAAAAAAAAAAACCAAAAAAAAAAAAAGAAAAAAAGAAAAAAAAACAAAAAAAATTACCAATAAACAAAAAAAAAAAAGGAAAAAAAAAAACATAATTACAAAAAAAACAAAAGAAAAAAAAAAAGAAAAACAAACAAGAAAGAAATAAAAATAAAACCAAAAAAAAAAAAAGAAAAAACCAAAAACCAAAAAGAAAAAAAAAAAAAAAAAAAAAAATAACATAAAAAAAAATAAAAAAAAAATAACAAAAAAAAAGAAACCCATTAAAATAAAAAAAAAAAAAAAAGATTACAAAAAAAAAAAAAAAGACAAAAAAAAGAAAAAAAAAAAAAAAAAACAAAAAAACAAGAAAAAAAATTAAAAGAAAACCAAAACAACATTAAAAAAAAAAAAAAAATAAAAAAAAAAAAAAACCAAAACAATAAAACCAAAAAAATAAAAAAAAGGGGAAAAGAAAGAAAAAAAAAAAAAGGCAACAAATAAAATGCACTCCCGCCCCCTCACGGCGGTAGCTCCGCTCCCGCGCCCTTTCACAGCGGCAGGGCGGAGGCCTCGGCAGGCCCCACCCGCCGCAGCACCGGCCCGGCGCGGCCCGGCGCGCACCCGCCTCCTCCTTTCTGCCGCGGAGCGCAGGAGAAGGCCGGACCCACGCCTCCCCGCCCGCCGGAGCCGCTTGCTGCCGCCGCCGCTGCGCGCCCTGCCCCTCCCAGGGCTTCCGAGGAGGCAGCGCTGACCCCGCAGCGAGGTCCCCGCCCCGCCCCGCCCCCGCCCGCCGGCACCTGGTCCGGCCCCGCCCGGCTCCCCCCGCCCCCGGTGGGCGGGCCGCGGCGGCGGGGCCTGCATGCAGATGCGTCCCCCGCCTCCCCGGTGCGTGCTGAGGTCAGGCCGGGCTGCGCTGCGAGCGCGGCGGCGTGGGGGCTGCGCTCGCGAGAGCGCCGGAGCCGCGGGGGAGGGCGCGGAGCGGCGGCGGGTGCCTGGCGCCGGCCGGGAGCGGCTCCGTCCCGCTGGGAAGTCGGGGGCCTAAGCGGGGCCCTTCCCGTCGCTGGCAGCGGCGGAGCAGCGTGTGCGGGGCGGGGGGGGGAGGCGGCTGGCCCGCCCCGCCGCCCTGCTTCTCCATGAGGGCGGCGGCGGCGAGCGGGGCTGGGGCGCGGAGCGCCGGGGGCAGCCCGCGGTGCTGAGAGGCCGCGGCCGGGAGGGACGATGGCCAAATGGCTGAACAAGTACTTCAGCCTGGGCAATAACAAGACCAAGAGTCCCCCGCAGCCTCCGCGGCCCGACTACCGAGAGAAACGCAACGGTGCCGGCGGCGCGCCTCGCCCCGACGGGCCCCCGCACCTCCACCTTCACCACCACACCTCGCCCGGCTTTCCGCACCGCCGCCTGCGCGACGACACCAGCGACCTGCTCCGTGCCTACCGCGCCCAGAAGGACCGCGACTTCGAGGACCCCTACAGCGGGCCCGGCTCGTCCCTGCGCAAGTTGCGCGCCATGTGCCGCCCAGACTACTCTGCGCCCGAGGACCTGGGCGAGGCAGCCCCCAAGGCTTTCTCCTCCTCGTCGTGCTGCGCCGCGCCCCCCGCCCCCTGTGCGGCCGGCTCCCCGCTCCTCTTCCGCAGCCACAGCGAGCGCCGCCCGGCGACGCCGCCCGAGGTGAAGTACATCTCCCCCAAGCACCGGCTTATCAAGGTCGAGAGCGGCAGCGGCAGTGATGGCGCAGGCAAGAAGCTCAACAAGGGCTCCAAGCAGCTGGTGACCTCTGCCCCCTCTGCCATGAAAGATAAAGTAAGTGGTGTGCTCCTGCTCCTGCCCCGTAGACTAGGTAGCGTTGCTGGGGCAGCGTCAGCCCCTGGAAGGACTTTTTTGGTGAGGGGACTAGCTCCTGTCTGAGTGCATCTGGAGTGGCCACTGCTCTCCACCATGCTTCACTGGGTGGCCTGGCCCTTTTTCTCGGGGCAAGGCAGGGCGTGTGTATGGCTGGCACATGAAGTAGTGGTGCCTTGTCCTCTGGGCTTTCAAACTCACCTCCCTTCTGATGGGGCAGGTCTCCAGGTGTGCCTAGCCCTGCACTGGGGCACCTGAGGTTGGCACTGCCAGCCTCATGGCTGGTACCAAGGATCCATGGGTTGGCATGCTCCTGCAGAACAGGATGTAAGTCTTTGACCGGGTGCTTGGGGAGTCGCTTCAGAAGCCCCGTGCTCGTGACCCAAAGTTGTGGCCTCAGCCCCACTGCGTGTGGAATGGAGTGGTCATATACAAAAAAATTAAGGAGAAAAAAAAAACCCCACAAACCGATGCCATCCCGAGTCAGACTGCCTGTTTTTAAGGAGACAGTTTGTCATGTGTTCAGTAATTTCTTTGCCTTCTAGTTCAGTGTCGAAGGTGAAGTAGTTCAAAGTCCTGTGTTACAACAGCACCACAACTTTCATGATAACTGTTTTTCCAACAGGCAGGTACCGGAAGCGAACTCTATAGCTACTGGCTCAGTTGCAAATGTCCTCTTATCTTTTACTGGTTGTTCTCTACAAATATTAACAAAATACTGTAGACACAGCACTAGAAATTGCTGGGCTCAGGAATTCAGGTTACAGCTGGGAAGCTTTGCAGAGGGAATTAGCTTTAATTATTTTGTAAGCACAGCACATATCCCCTCACCTCTGTTGGTCCTGTGAGTATAGCTTAGTTTTTTCATATATTAGTATTTCTCCATTTTGTAAATTGGCATTTACAACTTCGGTGTAATAGTCACATCACAGGAATTCTAAGTATGTTCTGAATGTTATCAGTTTAAATGATCTGTGTGTACATGTTTAAATATGTAACGTGATTGCATTGAGTGGTGATACATTTCCATGACAACTTGATAAATCATATCCTGTTCAGCTGGAATTCCAAATAAATCAGCTTGTGATAGTGATAATACAAGATTAAAAGTGTAGAGTTTATTACATTGTCTGTCACTTTAGGTGTAGTTCCTCACTGGAAGCAACTTCTTTTGTAGAAGTGAATGATTAAAGTTAGAGTCTCAGTATATTCAGTCTTCTTTCAATTGCCTGCGTTGGTACCATGTATCTGCTCTTTGGCAAATACTTTCAACAACTTCATCCTTCAGAGACAATAACTGCTTTGGGCACAATGCTTCCAAGTGCAACTGCTTTTTTTTTTTTTTTTTAAATAGGGCATGATTTTTTTTAATTATTATCTTCCAATTTTAGACCCTGCTGAAACAATTTTCAAAGCAGAAACTACATCTGTGGCTAGGTAGCCTGCTACCTTGTGTGATCGTAAGCCTGTGTGCTGCTCCCAAGCCCTTGTTGCAGGTTCTAAAACTTGTCTTGAATGAGCAGCCTACAATTTTTTTTTTTAAGAAAAGATACACAACACTCATGTCGTAGTCACATTCTTTCTTTTTTTGAGAGAACTATATGTGACAAGCAGGAAATTTTAACATGTCTGCAAAATAAAATTATCCCTGTCCCTCAAAAGGTAAGTGTGCCTGCCCCACCCACAGCAGAATTTGGTTGTGAGGAGCTACATAGCTTGCTTTTTGTTCAATTGTGTTATTTCCTCCCCACAATGGAGATGAAATTTCTCTTATTTCACAGCCCTGAAATGCAAAGCCTGACAGGTGAACCCAGTAAGCAGTGGTCGTAGTGGGCAGGCAGAGAACTGCTTCTCACGTACTCCTGTTATTCACTGAGGAGAAAAATTGAGGAATTTAGTTAATAGCATGTGTCTAGTTCAGTGGCAAATAAAGCAAATGGAAATAAACTTCTATAAGAAGGATATAGTAGAGGGGACAGTAAAGATGGTATAAAAAAACCCTAGAGGTCTGACATTCAGAAGAGTTGATAGAAATGTTAAAAATGTCAAGGGGAAAAAAATCTGAGCAGCATAGCTTAAGCTAGTGAGTACCTTGGGAGTGAAAAAAGATCTAGTTGCCATATAGGCCTGTCATCATAGAAATATTTTAGTGTTTAATGATCCAATGGTTTGCTAAGTGCTTGTGTTCCGTTCTAGCACCTGTTTTTTTCTTTTCCACATACAAGGATAGAGTGCTCTTTTTTTTTTTTTCCTGTGTTGACTAAGAAGTGGGAAGTATGGCTCAGTGAGCAATTTTGTAACTTCTGTGAGTGGTCATCAGTAAACAGTTGGCTGAAGAGCTCAGTTGTGTGTTGAACTTGAAAGAGTTACTTGAATGGGAAGGAGATTCAGGAAGGTGCTTGTTTAGTGTGGTTACTTATAAAGGACAAATGCCAAAGTATGAATAATGACAGACTGGTTAGTCAGAATTCCCAGGAAAAAAATTATAGACTAGCTGATTCGGGAAGTAAAGGAGATAGAGATTAAAAGCAATGGCAGGCATGATTGTATTTTGCAAGATTCCAGGCATAGGCTGTAAAAGTAATCACAGAGATGTAATGTGTCTGGGGTTCAGGAAGCTTTGACATGTAGATGTAGAAGTACCAACTAAAGTTGAAGCAGATAGATAAACCCAAATTGCCATGCATCTTTAATAGTGGGGTGACTGACCTTTATAACAGATGCCCAAGTCACTGTTGCCAGATTTCTTTGAATTCAAATTGATGGGTGGATTTTTTTACTTAGGTAGTACCATTGGGCAGGTTTTGGGGCTTTAACAGTGACGTTCATCTTCAAACAAGGGAGAGCAGGCTGTGTTAGAATTCGTGGCAGAAACAGCTCAGTTCCTCCAGTGTGGAGGATAAGAAATACTGGCTTCCATCTTTAGTGCTTGCCTGGGAGATGTGAACTGCTTAGCTCTCCAGCAGCAGACAAATGGGCGTGGGCAAGCCAGAACAATAGGTGGCTATATGCCAGAACAACTTGGCAGATTTCTGTAAGAATAAATGTGAGACTTGGCTTAACATCAACTCAGTAGACAAACCACTTGGTGAACTGGGGATTAGAAGGAGTTGAAGTCTTCCTGAATGACTCTCCTCTATCTGACATTGTGTGGTATGTGTAAATCCATGAACATAGTAACAGTTGAGGGGAAAGTGTCTGTGTATTTTCTAACCTACTACGCTTTTTTGAACCTAAATGTTTCTCTGCCTGGCTTTTCAGCTAAAGAACCCGGAACAGTATTCAAAGAGCAACTGTATCATACTCTGTTGTTGGAAGTTCTTACAATTTAAAAGCTGGGTTTGTAGTTTACTTGTCCTTAAAAAATATATACTTATTTAATAATAAGCAGCATTTTGCACTCCCTCTGTGCAGTGGAGGCAGAACTGTGCACCAGTTCTGGATATTGAATACAGAAGACACTGCAAGTTACAAGATCCATTTCCACAGGACAGGACATATCTGATGCTGTAGAAAATATCTCAGTTCTGCACAGGCAGAGCTGATCCAGTGCAAAAGCGTGTAACTGTTGTGTGGCAGCAGCAATCAGGCAGGAAACTGTCAGGGCAGCATTGTTGCTGACTCGATTTACAAAGGTCTGAAAACAATGTCTGTGCGTGAATTCTTTACTTGTATAAGAAAAAACCCTGCTTTATTTCCATGGGATCCACCTCAGAAGTGTGTGGTGCAGAGATCTGGCTGCTAGCTAAGCATGAGGGCTAAACCTGTTTGCCTAGAAAGCTTCCCCCTCCTTCCACCATCATTCCCCCCCCCCCCCCCGCCCGCACCTTCCTGACTTTGCAATAGACTACGGAAATGCTGTTTGAACTTTTAAGGTCTTGTATAAAGGTGCTTAGGCTCCGTGGAACATTATTAATGTCTATATATAATTAAAACCTTGTAGTAAACATTGAGAAAATGTTTGTCTTATTTCTGTATATGGAAGGTCTTGATATTGCAAGTGAGAACAAGTCAGGTGTTTTTAACAGAGTCTTGCAGCTGGTATTTCAAGGTGCACTGAGAAAACACTTGAAAGATGTCTAAACAGTGTGGGGGTTATTTTTATCAAAGTATATGTTTTCTAGAGATCCTAAACTACAAATGTAACTCTGTCTTATTCCCATGTTTAATTCATTGCAACAGGGTGTCAGGACACCACTCTTTACAATTGGTTCTACTCTGAAACAGTCTTCCTCTCTGCCTGTGGTTCCCATTGGCATATGGCTCTGCCTTTGAGTCAAAGGTCTCCAGAAAAAGATACCAGTGGCCACTAGTCTTGTGAACCTGCATGAATGGCTTAGGCAAGGCCACACATAAAAGCAGCAAGCTGCATTTTTTCCATGTAAGTCATGTTGCTATAGTGCAGCTATAATGCAGCTAGAAATGCATTTTTCCATATATATCAGTCTCACAATTAAGGGACTATCACGATCTTATGAATGGGAAGGTATCCAGTTATTACCTGAGCCTGTGGAGTCTTAGTGACTTTACGGCTGTTCAAATTGATGTGGTAGGCTGTTCAGTTACAAGTATGCCTGGCATCTGCAGTGTATTGCACAGCTTGGAACAGTCTTGGCTGTGGGAACCATCCAGATTTTCACACTTGGACTCAGAGAGATCCAAGCAGAGAAAGGTTATCAGGAAGGAGTATAAAGCAATTGGATGTATGAGAGAGGGATTGGTAGTCTTCTGGAAGAGTGTATCATGTATAACCTTGCAGTAAGTGCATCCAAACCGTTGAAAGAAAATACCTCAGTTACTGGATTCAAGCAAAGAGGCTGGCTTGCCCCTTCTGGGCTAAGATCTGTTGTTTATTGAACTATTTACTGGGAGACTGTAACTGACCATATTCCACATGACTTTATTCTGAAAAAGGCTAATATGGCAGTACAAATGCCTGTAAGGAAACTGGGCACCTGTTTCCACCCCTTTCCATGCAACCAGTGTATCTAATGTCTATGAACCATGCTCACCTGGTCCCCAGTGAGCAAAAACACATGCTTGCACCACTCTTTCATGTGTACCCTCTCTTGCTTCACAGGAGAGCGTGCAAGATGAACATTGTTCTGTGCTCGCAAATCTTCCAAATCCAAGAGATTCACACTGCTCCTGGGAACACAGGCTTTGAGCTGTCACATGCTTAACTTCTGGGCTCATTGTGTGGTACAAAGCGCTCATTCCTTTTGGACTGAGAGGGTGAGGGATACAAGATATTATGTATGAGGTTAAAAGTTCTAGGCAAAAACTCAAAGGGGCTTGTTTTTCTTTTTAAAAATGCCTGTGTTACTCTTTCCTAGAATTGTCCAGCTGTAACCTGTTTGGTTGCATCTGTAATCATAGACGCTTCAATCTTGATGCTGTGTCCCTGTCCTACTCCTGGACAACAAGAATTAACATGTGTTTTTCTGTCTCTTCAACATGTATTGTGAGCATTCTGTGGCATGAGAGGTGGCTGGTATGTGTTCTGGAGCAGACTTAGTCTGAGCTTGGTGCTTTAACTTTTGTCTCGCCATTTGTATCCAAAGTCGTATTTTGAAATGGTTAACAAAAGACATTTGGTAATGACTGAGACTGGCACAAGGGGCTTAGCCTATTTACTGCATGGACAGAATCACAAAATTGCAGAATGGTTGAGGTTGGAAGGGACCTCTGGAGATTGTCTTGTGCAGCCCGCCTTGCTTAAGCAGAGCCATTTGCCCAGGACTCTGTCCACACAGCTTTTGAATATCTGCAAGGGTGGAGACTCCACAACCTCTCTGGGCAACCCATGCCAGTGTTCAGTCACCTTCACAGTGGATAAAGTGTTTCCCGAGGTTCAGATGAAAGCTCTTGTGTTCTAGTCTGTGCCCATTGCTTCTTATTCTGTCACTGTGTACCATTGAAAAAAGCCTGGCTCTGTCCTCTTTGCACGCTCCCTTCAGTTATTTATACACATTGATAAGATCCCCCCCTGGGCTTTCTCTCATCTAGGCTGAACAGTTCCAGCTCACTCAGTCTTTCCTCATACATGAGGTTCTCCATTCCCTCCATCTTCTTTGTGGTCCAGCAAAGGACTCTCTCCAGTATGTCCATGTCTCTTTTGTACTGATCATCCCAAAACTGGACCCAGCACTCCAGCTGTGGCCTCACCAGTGCTGAGGAGAGGGGAAGGATTGCCGTCCTCAACCTGCTGGCAATGCTTTGCCTAATGCAGCCTAGAATGCCATTTTCCTTCTTTGCAGCAAGGACACATTGCTGACTCATACTCAACTTGATGTCTATTAGGTCCTTTTCTGCCAAGCTGCTTTCCAGCTGGGTGGCCCCTGGCATGTGCTGGTGCATGGGGTTCTTCTCCCCAGGTGCAGGACTTTGCACTTCTTGATGAACTTCATGTCAGCCCATTTTTCCAGGCTGTAGAGGTCCCTCTGGATGGCAGTATGACTCACTAGTATCTCAGCCACTCCTCCCAGTTTGGCATTCTCTGCAAACTGGCTGAGGGTACACTCTTCCCCCATCATCCAGATCATTAATGAAGATGTTAAACAGGCTTGGACCCCATATTGGCCCCTAGGGGCCCACTGCGCTACAACTAGACTTTGTGCCACTGATCACCACCCTCTAGACCTCGTTGTTCAGCCAGATTTCAGTCCACTTCACTGTCTGCTCATCCAGCCTATATATCAACAGCTTGTACACAAGGGTCTTACTGAAGTCTAGGTAGACAGTATCTGCTGCTCTCCTGTCATCTACCAGGCCAGACATTTGGACTTCCTGACCATAGTTTTCATTTCTAGCTAAAAAACTAACAGAACACTCATGGCTGCAAGTACTTGGGATGTTTTCCACTGGAGCAATGGAAGGCCAGCTTAAAGTTAATTGCTTGTTCATATTTGACTCTAGAAAATAGCTACAGTCTGTTTGATCTGGATTAAAAAAAAGCCAAACCAAACCAAAAAAAACCCAACAAAACCTGAAGAGCTGCTTTGTTTTAGTAGCTGAATTCCATACATTGATGTCAAACAGTAATGCCTGAATTCTTGTGTTGTTTCTATGTGGCTTTGCAAAAATACTAGATCTTGGATTATCAGTGGCTATATTTCCAAAGGATTTAAAAGCATTTCACAGGCTTTATGTGTGAGAATGATAGCGACCACTGGGGGACTTCAGCCACTTAGAATTTACAACATGATATTTCCTTATGACTGTGGACTAAAGGCTCCTGAAGGGAACGGCAGGAGTGTGTGTGAACCGACTACCCTCCTGGAATTCAGATCTTGCTCTTCTGAGATGTTTCAAGATCTATTTTGCATCTTGCAAGGTTTAAAAAAACCATAAACCCCAAAGCAACAAAAGATAGTCTGAGATCTTCAAATAAAAGTCACAAGTGTCCCAAATGTAGTTTTAAAGGTTAGTATGTACACCCTGAATGAGATACAAATGGCCTACAGCTGTGCTACATATTCTGTGGGTAGTTTCTGTGTAGGAACCTTATGAAGACTGTAGACTGCAGTGGGACTGCAGAGTAAATTTGTTATGGAAGGTGTTACATCCAAGAGGTTCTCTCCAAGTGAAGTTTCCAGGCAGTCTTTTTCTTTGAAGAAAGTGCTTCTTTTCAGATACAGCCTTTCTTCCCTAGTTTCAACAAATACTGTTCCAGAAGAGAGATTTTTGTCCTAGAATAGAACAGAATATTTTCCGTTGCAAGGGACCTGCGACAATCATCTAGTCCAACTACTTGACCACTTCAGCTGACCAAAAGTTAAACCATATTATTAACAGCATTGTCTGAATGCCTCTTAAACACTGTTAGGCAGGGGTCATTGACCACCTCTCTAGGAAGCCTGTTCCAGTGTTTGACCACCCTCCCAGTAAAAAAAAAATGTTTCCTAATGTCAAGTCTGAACCTCCTCCGATGCAGCTTTGAACCATTCCCAGGTGTCCTATCACTGATCCCAGGGAGAAGAGATTTGCACTTCCCTCTTCGCTTCCCCTCCTCAGGAAGCTGTAGAGAGCAATGAAGCCATGCCCCAGGCCCCTTTTATCCAAAGACCTTAGCTGCTCCTCACAGGACATGCATTCCAGCCCTTTCACCAGCTTTGTTGCTCTCCTCTGGATGCATGTACCTTAACACCCTTTTTAAATTGTGGGACCCAGAACTGCACACAGTACTTAAGGTGAGGCTGCGCCAATGCTGAATACAGTGGGACAATCACCTCTTTGACCAGCTGGCTGTGCTGTGTTTGATGCACCCCAGGATGGGGTTTGCCCTCCTGGCTGCTGAGGCACGCAGATGACTCCTACTGAGCCTGCTGCCAACCAGCACCCCCAGATCCTTTTCTGCAGCCACTCCTCTCCCAGTTTATACTTGTGCCTGGCGTTACTCCATCTGAGGTGCAGAATCCGGCTTTTGGACTTGTTAAATTTCATGCTTGTTAGATTTCATGTCTTCTGTGTAACTCTGCCTGTGATGGGGGTAGAAGGGAGTAAATGCTTGGTTAGTGTTAAACTGGGAGAATATCCTGCCAATCAATGAGAAAACATTGGTCCAGCTCGCTGTGGATTTTGTGATCTGTGACTTATTTCTCTCTGTTTCAGATTAGAGACACACTCCTTTGCCTCCACCTTCAGTGCTCCTCTCATCTCCTGTACCCTGACATGTCTACATTAAAGAAATAAGCTGGTTAGACATAGTGATTAGCATGATTGCACTGCCAGAGATCTGCAGGGGATATTGAAGAATGAAGGGCCACTGCAGGCAGTTTAAAACCTGAAATTCATTTGAGCAGTGCTGCTGTGGCTGACAGACATATATCTCTGGTAAAGGCAGTGCAAAGTTACTGAGATTGCAGCAGCAATGAAGGTGAGCTGGCTGATTTGGTAAATCCTGGGAGCGATTTTTCTACTGTGAGGATTAGACAAATGACTCAAAGGCAGCTAAGGATCAGAAGTCTGCAGCCTAGGAGAAACTGAAAGCTGCCACATGCTCTGAGATTGTAATAGGAAGGTTGAGAGCTGCCTAGAATGCTTGTTGCATTCTCTTTTGGGAAGAACAAGCATCCCTAAGGCTGCAGACAAATGCCTGCCTTCCCCTGGCTGCCTTGTTTTGAAGCTCACACAGGGGAAGTTCCAGTGTGGCACCCAGAGAGGTCTTTGGCTGTGGGCTGTGGCTGTTACATGTAACACTACACTCTGTGAATCAATGGATGGTTGATTTGACCTGTACATGATTGTAATGCTATGTGTATTGAAATGGATGACTCTGGGTTCACTGAACTGCACAGGTGTTGCTGACAGGTTTCCAGCTGGCTTTCAAGGATGATAGAAAGAATTGGAGGCAACACAGGTGCTGCTGAGTTGGGCTTGCTGTCACCATACCTCTGAGGATGATTGGTGATATATATGTCTGCTAAATACTGAAATAATTTTAACTGCTGATCTGGCATGAGGGAAGAGATGCTGAATTATGGCATACAGGGAGATGTCAAGTCCAGGGGGATATATCAGTTGGAGTCCTGAGTGGTGATGTAGGGATCCTGGCTCATCAGGGAGTGAAGTTTGTCTTAGGATTGTTTTTCCCTGGTCCAGTATGGGCTGAGTGCTGGGCTATAATGTCTGTCTGCTCCATGAAACAGGCTTGAGTAAGCTGAACACCAGACTGAAGGGTGGGGAGTTCTGGAGTCACTTTCTACCCATGATAATGCAACTCAGTGAGTCCTGAGCTGTGCGGGAGAACAAGCTAATCATACAGACTTTTCCACCACCATTATGTTATTAGGAAATTGTCAGGGTGCGGGGGAGGGGGGCTGTGGTTAGTCACTTTTTGGCACTAAGTCTAGAGAAGCCTTATGGTTATAGACAGCTGTTCCTGGCTTGATATATTCAGGTTGTTGTATTGATCTTCCGTCTGTAGCATAATATCGTGGAGTGGCTCTATTGCAGCTGGAAAGCCTGCACAGAGGGGCTCCTACTGGTCTGAAGTTAGAGCATTAAGTGTGTTGGAGGAGTCGACACGATCCTGTTGCTGAAGGGAAGGTGGAAGGGGGCACAAACAGTTTGCAATGGCAGCTAGAGGTGAGACTGAAACACCCTGACTTCAGAAGTGGCCAGCTGCATGCAGACCTCTGGGCAGAACAGCAGGATGCTGGCTGTGTTTCTCTTTACAGGGTGACAGGCTGGAGTTACACAGCTGGGTCTCTGAGCTGGCAGAAGGGTGCACCTCTTTCTCCCCTCCCCTCAGCTTTCTGGTGCAGAAAAAGGAGCCATGTGGCCCTACTGCTGCTCAGCAGGTTGGTGCCTTATCTTTGAGAGATGAAGTGGGCTGCAAGGATGCTCCTGGAAGGACACCACTGCATGCAGTAGCCTTCCAGGCTGTAGCACTAGCATGCCCATTACAAGCTTGCTTGGTGTGTTTCACAGTTCATTTACCTCTTAATGCTTCCGCTTAAGTTCACCACTTAATTTTTCTATCTGTTAATTGCTATGAGGATTTATACTCAAAATAGCCAGCTGTGGGAGACAGGGAAGTAATCCATTGCTTTTACATGTCTTTGCTGATTCAGTAGTGATGACCTGGTTCCAGCAGCTGACAACTTCACGGAGACAGAAGAGAAAGCTGCATGTTGTAGGCGCAGTTCATGCTTTTGGAATATTTAGATTGCTATATCACATATGAAGACCCTGGAGCATTCCTTGTAAAAGTTAAATTTGTAGCTATGAACAATCATTAGCATACCAAAAGCATTAGAGGAACAAATAATATTGATATTAGTAGTGAGATATGTCCCTATGATTACACTTCCTTTTGTCATTTTGTTTTTATGTTCAGCCAGCTATTCTAATTAAAGTCTTCAGCCTGACAAAGCCAGTAACTGTAGGAGACAAGGAGGAGGTATATTGCTTAATCTCAAAAGATAGTAACAATTTGCGTATGTCTAACTGTTGGATAAGGCTACATTGGATAGAGAAAGAAAAAAAAATTACCTAAAAACGAATGCAGTGTTGGAGTTTGCATGGATGCAAAGACAAGTGAAAAGAGTCAGAATGCCAACAGCAGATTTATTGTGTTACAGGTTCTGACTTTAAATACAAGTGAAAACTACTTGGTGGATACCACATAATGCCTGTGGAAGGATTTTTCTAAATTGTTGAGCTGAGTCCAGAGCAGTCCATCAGTGTAGCACTTGCACATCTTCCATCTTCATGGGAACCATAATATCTATCAATCAATCCAAATGTCTGCTTAATCACATCCTCTGGTTTGGAATATTTAGATTGCTATGTCACATAGGAAGACCCTGGAGCATTCCTTGTAAAAGTTAAATTTGTAGCTATGAACAATCTCATTTTCTGTCTCTATGGTCTATGCATCTTTTGTCTGACCTCAAACTGTTGATGTAGTCTACCAATTTTATTTAAGTAAATTTAGGTTTTCTTGTTACATATGTTTAAATTATCTGTTAAGTTCTGAAATCTACATTATATGTATGTACATACACATAAATATAAAAAAATACGCTAAATATATTAAATATATAGTTATAATTATTTTGTTAATTTATATGCATAAGCATGTGTATTGCTGAGAAAGAGGTATTGCTGAAAAAGGACCTTCTGTCTTTAGAGACTTTCAAAACTTGTGTGGGCAAGACCCTGAACAACCTGGTCTAGCTTTCATATTACCCCTGTTTTGAGCAAAAGAGTGGTTTAATTGTTGTCAGAGATCTCATGGAAACTGAGTCTTAATGTAACTCTGATGTTCAGAAACTGCACTGGAGCCTGAGTGTTGCTGACAGACTTATGTTAATGTAGTGCATTCCTGTAAGGACAGTCATACAGGATCTAAGGTACAGCTCTGTCAAGCTGGAGTGCTTTTCCCCATTCTGTAAATGAATCTGTGCAGCAAGTGAATGTGGAGTTAGTCTGACAAAAGTCTGTAAAGCATACAAGCATACTTTCTGCAAAAGCATGAAAGAATGAATAGGGCTTTGTTCAGACCCAAGTGCATGGGTATACAGTTGGGCATGGCTGGGTGAGTCAATGGGAGAGAATGATACTGTGACAACACTAAAGCAGGGCTGAATGCTGGTGCTGATCAGCAAGAAGGAATGAATTGTGCTTACATCTATAGATTGTCCTCCAAATTTTCACATGGATGTGGGTTAGTTAAGTCTGCATGTGAACATGTAACTACTGAGACACCAAGCATAGCATAAGCATTAAACAATTCTGTTTCAACAGCTTGGCCAGCATAAATCCAGATTCTTACTATTGCATGATAGATTCTTACTATTGCAGACTGTCTCTGCTGACAGTCACATGTTCTTGTCTATGATATTGATGGACTGAATTGCCAGTCAGCAAAAGCCAAGAGAGGACCATATGGTCTGCCTTTTTTTTTTAATTTAAGTATCTATTAAGAATATATTTATAATATATCATATTTAATAATAAATGTCCTCCCCAAAAAAGAGTCTTCCGTAATAAGTCTCCCCAAGGTTTGGCTGGCTGGAGAGGTCTTTTGGGTTTTTGATTCATGTTATTTACCATAATTCCTCTTGGATTATTCCAGAACAGCGTGTCCTTAATCACAATAGTCACTAAATCGGTCCAAATAAGATACAATTTTGTGCTGAAGTTGCTGTTTCAAGGATAGATCTTTTGTATTTCCTTTCAGTTCAAAAAAGGGTTATCCCTAAAGACTTGGTTTATTTCAGTGTGGTGAATTCTCATTGGTTTCTTTTTTGGTTTTTTTTTCCTTTAAGAAGTGTTTTTAGACAGATAGGCATATCTGCAAAATTATGCATTTAGGTATGTTCTTTGTTTTCTTTCCATGGCTGCATATGCAAAACATCTGCATTTGCATATGCAAATACTCATTTGAACTTACATTTAATATAATACTATAAGTAGGTCTTAAATGGCATTTTTTAAGACTGTAGAAGAACAAAGATTATGCATCAACAGTGTAATATATATTAGAGGTGTAAACCAGAATGTCAGCTTGTATTTAATTTTCAGGGGAGTTTTGTTGTTGTTGGGGTTTTTTTTGTTCTTGTATCTGCTAGCTGACTTTTCAGCTAGAGCTATGGTTTTGAATTTGTCATCTTGTCTGGAACTGAGCCATAATCCTTTTCTTTTGCCTCTGAGTTTTAACAGACAGCATGCTAGGGAGAACTCCTGTGAGTGTTCCTTAAATTCTTATCCTCTCTGATCACAGAAGCTCAGACACAGGTTTCACTTACTTTTGATCAGTGCATTTCTATTAATGTTTTGGAGTTTCTTTTGCTTGAAGTTACTTGTGCCTCAAGTTACTATTACTAGATCTGCATGATAGAAAATAGCATCATATGTGTGTGGGGTGCCATAGGATGGGCTTGTATAGAACAGGAATCAGTTGTAGGAGCTCACATTACAGTCTGGTAATCTTGCATTCTGATAGGAGATAAGCCACAGGTTTTTAACAATAGCCCTGACAAATGCAGCCAATCGAGACATGAATTTGGAATCTGAATGGCTGCCTGAGGCCTTCTGAGGAGTTCCTGATAGCTGTGATTAATTTTGACAGGTAGGACCCACAAGAAACTGGGTTTGGCAGAGAGGAGAGGCAAGTTAACTGTGTCCCGCTCCACCGGTCAGACCCTGTGTGTGAATACTCTCTCTAGCCTGCAGTTACAAAACTTCGGCATGTTGCCACTCTATGTCTAAGGCAGATGTACAGCATTACATCCTGGGTAGCCTGGCTAGTTGAGACTTCTAGGAGGGATGCATTGGTAGATGATGGATGGCATCCATTCACTTCTTTTTCCTGTCCTATGTTTGTCAGTCACTAACATTAAAGATCAGTTTGGAGGCCCATTGAACAAGTGTAGCCATTTGCCTTGGAAGTGCACTTAACCCTAGATGTTGGAAGGGCACTGTATGCAGGCTGTAAGCTGGGATCTCCTGTGCTGGCCTTGGCCTCTGGACCACAGAAAACAAATGACAGACTGAAGCCAGTTTGCTGGGCAGTGGCTGAAAGTTTTTGGGAGAAAAAAAAAAAAAATCACAACAGAAATACCCCTGTCTAGACCCCTGATGAGCCTTGGTGAACATGGAGGCACTTTGAGTATCACACAGAAAGGCCTGCCCTCTACATGTCCATGAGGGAGAAGTGACAGCATGGTGCTCTCACATTGGATCTTCCCCACATGGCATGGAGGTGATTAAGATCATGATCTGCAGAGCCCCACTGCATATGCAAGGGATGTACCTGGGATACTCATAGGCTTGTGAACATAACTTGCATGTAAGATTGGCAAGCTTGTGCTATGTGAGGATGGCATGAAGGGGCATGAGGAAAATGTATTCATACCCTCTGGCATGAAGGAAATGTTTTGTTCATTATGTGTACCATGACTAGAAAACTCTTGTATTCAGAACCTTGTCATTCATCAAAAGACTTTGTCCATTGTGTGATGTTGTCTGACCTACTGCATACAGGCTTGGAAGATGAGCTTGCTAAGGTAAAGTAATTTCTGGGGAGATGGCACAAAGATATGCAGAATAGGAACCCTTTTTCTGTCTGGGATCTCTGAGAATAGGAGAAATAATCTTCCGTAATGGGATTATGAAAAGCAGTTTAGACATTTGCAGTAGGTATGTTCTAATAGAACTAACAAGCATACTCATTTGAGGCTTTCAAGCCTTTTTGAATGAAGGCTTCTTTTTGAAAGATGTAGAAAAACTTGAGCTTTCCTAAAAGTGGAGAATTTATATTAGTTAGCAAGTACAGAATAAATTGAATATTGGCACTGGCCAGCTGCTATATCTAGCCCGAGAATTAGTGAATTTTAACATATATGGAAACAGTAACAATCACCTGGGGAGCCCTCTGACAGCTCAGAGCTGTAAAGCTATTTTTAATAAGGAAATATGAATATACAGCTCCAGGAATGTGAAGCAGACTGCTTTTTCTGCCTGAGTGAGTGCTGAGAAGTGGATTTGGGATTTGTTTGAGGGGTTTTGTTTTGGTTTTTTGTTTTGTTTGTTTCTTTTTTCATGGGGGTGGTCTTTTGAGAGAGCTGGTTTGCCCAATTTGACAAATTTAATAGGTGACCAGATTGAAAATGCAGTTATGGTGAGCTGTATAGAATCTCATAGTGCTTGTGACACTACTGTTCATTTGAAGGGGAGGAGTGTCCAAGCTAGGGGAGGTGTTCACTTGAAGGATTACTGTAATGGATATATTTCCAGCCTCAATGTGATCTGGTACAGATTTACAGATAATAAAATATAATAATAGTAATAAAGACAATAATGAAATAAAGAAGGTTTGGACCTCCTTACTTTATTTTTTTTTAAATTTCCTTGTTAGAAAGCAGCTTTTGCTTTGTTAGACCTCTTCTGAATAACGTTAGTTGCTTTAGTCCTTCTGTTCATGTTAGGTACAGTAAGCTCTTGAATATGTTACCATTATGCTTAAAGCAAATCAGTCTTGATTTTTATCTTTTTTGACAGCATTTTATATGTATAATTTCCCTCCTACTATATTTTTGGCAAATGGAGAAGAAAAAATACCAAATAAATGTATTAGACTGCTATCTGTTCTGTGCTTTAGTACAGTTATGCTAAGGATTGACAAGTATTGCTTGTCAACTTTTGTAATAAGAGAGCAGCACGGAGCCCATGCTACCATCCAGCAGCTCTTGACCAGATTGCATCAGAAGACTAAATGGATGGCATTTCAGCTGCAGCACTTTTGGACATAAACCTGTCCTTGTAACTAGGAGAAATTACTCCTGCGTGATACACATTGTTGTCTTTGTCTTAAGTGTGTGCAGCTGCTGTCAATGGACTTGCTGCTTGGGCATATGTTGCCAGACATGGGGGAGGGTACTTTTTTCCTTTGGATTAACTGTTTTTTGCAATGAGGCAATAATTTTGGACACTTATTGAGAGAAAGAATTATTTTCCCCTCCATTTTCCATGTCAGTCTGGTGGTTTCTGGTCAAACAGAAACTTCCAGACACTTTAAACTTTGAGTGGAGGAAAACACAACTAATTTATAATTAAACCATCAATCCCAGATACTTTGGTATCCCAGCTGTCAACATGTGACTGTTAGATAGCCAAGTCTTGCTCTGACACTCACATCTCTGTTCAGTGTTAACAAATGTGATAACAAATACATCTTCTAAAATGTCCCTTAATTGAGATGTGCTTGCAAGTGATCTGTAGCCCAGGGTTGGGAGCTTATGCTGAGGAATGTGGTGAGGTTTTTGTGTTTGACTGTTTTTTGATTTGTTTTGGGGGTTTTTTTGGTAAGCAAAATAATTGCAGTGTGGCAGCGTTACAAGGCCTGTGTAGTGACACCCGAAGTGTGTTAAATGTTTTGTCCCCTAATCTTAAAGGACATCTCTGCCTTTTATAATACAGTGTTCATTTACTCCATGGCATTTGTGCACGTGTTTGATCTGGAAATGCTTGTGTGTCCTGTTTTTTGCTGTCTGGTGGGGTATACAGCAGGAGACAGAAGTGGTGCAGCTTCAGTCTCATAGCTGGCAATGTACTCCTGGTTCTTTGTTGAAAAGAGTGAAGCTGTTGGAACAGAAGTCTGCTGTCAGTCTTACTGGTGCTGATCCTAAAGATGTAAAGTAACTGGTGGGACAGAAAGAGTCTTGGTTGAAATATGCCCCGTAAAGAGAGTAAGCCTTCAGGGCAGAACCCTTTAGGCTTGCCCTGCTTTCAATGAGGGGTTAGGGTGGTCTCCTGGGATTCTTTCTCACCTGAATTATTTTATGATTCTGTGGGGATTCTGATGCTGATGCCTGCCTCTGCGCTCTCTGCTTCAGACTCCTGCCTGTCCTACATTACGCATCTGTGCTCTGCAGTAATTCTTATATGAGGATTTTTTTCTTTGCCCTGGTCCCCTTGTCAGAGGAATGATTCCTGTTACTTTAATCAGCTGATTAAAAAGACCAAATAACCGATAAGACACAGTATACAATGATTTTGCAGGGGTCAGGGCAGCGTGGTAACGTAGAGTAAGGGGTGAGATTTTCTAACCTTCAGGTTTTTCTAGTCTCCTAATGGAGGAAGGAGACGTGTTCTTCTGACAGATAATTTCTTTTTGCTGCCTTTTATCCTAGTTCACAAAATACAGGTAGATATAATTTTCTTTTAAGAGAAAAGTTGGCACAGATGAGTCCAAGGAACTAAGTTTAAGCAAGGAGCTTGTTTTGTGTCTTGTTCCTTTTCATCTGAGAACTAAAATGACAAAACTTATTAATGCAGTGAAAAGAAAAGCCTTCGAGTACTTATGTGAAAAAAATTTAACAATCTTTTCAGTTGTAGCTGCTAAACTTACAAAGCAGAGGGGGTGAAGTAAGTGCAAATGAAAGTGTGCTTTTTTCTGAATGTTAGCAAACTTCTCTGATAAGAGTTGTACTGGATTGAATGTGCTGACTGATTGGATCTTTCTAATTTGTACATTCCAATTATTCCATATCTCATGCTAGTCAGAAATCTTTTGACATAGTCTGCCTTTGTGAGGTTTCTGCTATGAACAGGAGCACACTTCTATTTCAGCACCATTTCATAACTGATTTGTGGTGATTGTGTATTTGTCCTCTGAAAATTCAAGACTGTACTTTGAAGATGGTATAGGATTCAGCTGTGTGAAACTGGCTTTTTTTCCTGGCAGGGTGTTACTGCCTTCTAGTTTGCACATCTGACTGGATATTCTAGTAACAGTTACTTCCCTGTCTTTCAGGTGTTGATAGCTGATGACTACTCAGATCCATTTGACGCCAAAAGTGAGTTGAACAGAATGGGAAAAGGGGAGAACACTGGTTATATGGAACCATATGAAGCCCAGAGAATAATGACTGGTAAGGAAAGACAATTGTGCATGTGAGCTTTTATTGCATGGCAGTTCACATGGCTATTACAGCTGCTGTGAAACAGAACTGTTCTTTGGCTGGCAAAACCATGTTTCTGAAGATGCTTAGGCAGTCAACAGTAAATGCTGTGGAGGCTTTTCATGTGCCTGCACATGCCTTGATGTCTAAAAATACTGCTCTGGACCTCACTATGTTATGTGGGAAGAAGAAAATGTGACCAGTGGGAGTTGGAGTGTGTACTGCTCAACTTGGTAATGTCAAGGCTGTCATCTGTGTACGTAGTAGGGATGGCCAAAACGTGACATTGTATTAGTTCACTTAAAAACAGTTGGTCAATTTGCTTATGGACTTTTTTTTCCTCGATCAGATTCAGACTTCTTGGTCTTCCCTCTGTTGGAGGAGAGCTGCAAAGCTGCATCTTTGTGTAGCTTCCTTCCTTCCTTCCTCACTTGTCTGATTTTTTTTGTACCAATGGTCAAAACGAGACACTTTAGGATGCCTGTAAGCCTTTAACTGCTATTTTTGGTAGTGTCCTTCCTTTTCTGTCATGTAGGGAGGTGGTTAATGGTGGTATCATTGTAGGAGTTTGGACTGTTTGAACCCCTTGTCCTGGCATTACGTGACTGAATTGTCCATGTATTTTCCTCATATTATCTGCATCTATTGTTGGCTGTGCAGTCCGTAAATTTTTCTGGGGTATGGAGCCATATGTTTTTGATTTATGATGATTTGACTCAGTCAACACACATCTTTGTGCAGATCAATTGTGCATTTCTCAGATTTATACAGCAGGTCCTCTTTCTCTCATTATGAGGTAAAAGTCACTCATGTGCCCAGTTAAGTTGATTGTATGCTTTCCTTTTCTATTGGCAGCTCCTGTTTTGGGCCCTCAGGAAAGATTAATCAGTGGGGGAAGATGAGGCTGTTGGATGCAAAGATCCTTTTTTCATGCAAGTGTTCCTATTTTTCTTTTCTTAAATAGCATTTCTGAAGACAGACACAGGAAATAACATGTAGAATATATTGTTTGGAAGTTTTCAGTATCTTATAGAGAGGCTAGGAGAATTTATTTGTCATTGGTGTAAATCTATTCATTCTTGTTGAGTAATTTCTTAGAAAAACAAATTAGCCCCAATAAGTTCTTGCTCTTTATACAGCAGTGATGAGCATTTGTAATTTTAACTATGAAGTTTACAGTGCTTTGATATCTTCCTTCCTGTGTTTAGGACAGCATTTTATTCTATATCCTTTTCCAGATTAGCCATAATAAATGGGATGGTTAGTGGACAGTACTGGATGGCTTAGCTAAAGTAAGGGGCAGTAAATTTGTGTACCCTTGCAATTGCAAGGTACCTTTTTGCCAAATTCGTGTTTGGTGCAGCTGTTAAGCTGTTGTGTATACCTGCTCTGTATGTTGTTATAAAGCAAACATGAGGAGCTGTCAAAGATGCTAAAGGCACTTTCAAAACTAGGGTTTAATTGAGTATAATGATATAGCAAGTGTTTTGAATATGCATTTGATTGAGCCAGTAGAAGATGCTTGATATCTCCCTGAAGGTGTTTAGTGTTTTGAGATCTGGCTATTTGGTTTCCAGTCATCTTGTCCTAATGCTGGTAGAAATAGAAGAAGTCTTCCCATAAAACCCTGTGAGGTCAGGATATATTCCACTATAGTCAAGCATGTGGGTTTATGTTTGGGTTTTTTTATTGCACAGAAGTTGCCTTTGTGTTTTACTTGACAAATGAAAATCCAAAGGCATCTTTTTTGAGAGCTTTTAAAGATTCAGTTTATATTTCCCAGGTGAGTTCTATTATGTATCTATTACTTAGAAAGAAGACCTTTGGACTGCAGTTTTGTTGGCCTCAAAATGCTTACTGCTTTGTTTATTATGTTTGTTTGTTAGCTGTGCTGTCTGATACACAAAAGAATGTTATATGGCTATCTATTTAGCTTAACTAATCTGGTGAAGTCCTTCTGACTGTATTTAGCATGGCTTAATCCCAGAGAGGGGGAATCTGCATAGCACAGCAGAATGCACTTTAGGAGAGAAAGAAAACAAACCAGCTTTTTGTCAGTTATTCCTTGTTTACAGATGTACTCTAATTCTTGATCAGCTCTGCAAACCAGGTATAAGGGCTGGTTTGAAATAGGAGCCTAAAGTTTTTGTGTGTGCCCCATGCTACTTGAGTTAGTAGAGGGTTAGGCAAAAGCAAATGCCTGTGTGAAATAAGACCCTATTATTTCAATTTGAGACGCTAAGCTTACACCTGAATAGAAGTGTAAGATGTCTGAAATAACCAATATGTTCATTCAAAACTTCTTTCCCCCTGAAAGCTCTGTGGGCTCACAGTCGTGATGCAGTTGGTTCTCAGCTGATGTTTAATTTAAAATTTAAAAAAAAAGCCTTGAAGTTGATTGTTTCAATAAACTATTGAATGGTCTATCCGATTCCATGCTGTCTGTGGTTAGAATTGGGTTTAATCAAGCTTGAAATTTATTCTGCTGATAGTGTCCCCAAAAATACTGTTGTCCCAGATTTGTGGTTATGTTGATTGACAGAAAGCAACCTTTATGCCAAGGTTTGGAAAGGCTCTTTGAGGAAGGGCTTGACCTGAGGCTAATGTAGAGCATGTTGAGAATGAATGCGTATTTATAAGCAGTTGTCATCTGGCAGCCAAACACATCTGCTGTCCTGTGTTGATATTCATAAGTGTCTGTCCTGTCTTCAGGAAGTCCATGCCAGAGGTTCAGAGGAAGTAGCTGAGAATCCAGTTCCTGGTGTGCTGTGTGATGTCTCAGCTTGGGTGAGCGTGCACCCAAAGCCACAGTAACACTATTGTATCTTTGCGTTATTCCCAACCTGTTAGGGGATTGGTTATCCCAGAGTAAATTCAGATGTATGAAGGAAGTTCTGTGTGATCTTAATATCTGACATACTGTATCCTGGACTATGTATGGAGTGAGATGCTGGCTTGGCTGCTATCATGCATGCATGAAAACAAGTAGGGATAGCTAAGGAGATGCTGATTTCTAAGGATCCTGAGAAGTAGATGGACCAGAGAGAAAACAGTAACTTGCTAAGAAGATACTGGCATTGCTAATACTGCCTGCATAACCACATATGCCTGCAAGACATAGATGAGGAAGGATTGGAGGCAAAGAGAAGAGGAAAGAAGAAACAATGCAAGATAACATTATTGTGACTCATAAAGCTGCCACCCCACGTGCCAATTTACACCGGAGGTGTCTAACAGCTGCAGGAACTCTGTTCTCTCTTGGAATAGCAGTATAAATCCCCATTGTTCCTTTGCAAGAACTAGACTGTCTACCCAAGTGTGTTGCAAGTATGTTGTTTCCACTGCTTTCTTATTGCAAACTTTTAATTCTTATTTTTCCCGTAGTGTCAGTCTGTAGCTGCTGCAATAGCTGCTGCAATTACATGTGGCCTGTCACAGAAACAGGCCTGTGCTGCCTAACTGAGTCTGTAAGCAAGTGTCATTGCTTGGATCAGGTGTAGGAGGTACTGCCTGCTTAAGAGAGTTCCGCAGAGGAGCAGAGGCTGGACACACTGCATTTGAACAAAGTGAATAGTTGAGACACTGTCAGGCCAGAATGGTGGTGCCTGTAACATCCAGGCTGTTCTGTCATCCATTCTTCTCAGGGAATGCTAGGGGAAGTGAAGTTAGGTTCCACCTGAGTACTTACTCTCATCAGCCTGCACTGGATGTCAAATACGGGAAAGGGGTCTGTTTTCTGTGGTAATCCCTTAACTGAGAGGAGGAAAGGTGCTCTTAATTCATGAATGTGGCTATGCTGGGGAAAAATTTGGGTACTTTTTTCCCCTTTAAAATCCCCTTAAAGTCATGAGGGACTATCCCAGGCATACCCTGTGAGCTGGAATGGATAGTGCCTTTCCACTTTCATCTGACAATTGTCTGTTGACACAGGTCTTCCAGGTATCTCTGCCTCTCAGAAGGAATTAAGTCAAGTCCTCAGAATGCATGAAACATTTGCAATCAAATGTCAACTCAAGGCAGTCTATACCACAGCTATCTGTGTGCTGGATCGTCACACAGAGATACACTGTCAGCCAAGTTGTTGCACAAAGAACTGTATCATTTTAAGGGATGATAAAGAATACTGGCTACAAGAATGAGATAATAGACTGCATCTGTTGCCCTTATTAACTTGCTGCTTGGCTTTGAAGGGAGCCCCTTACCACCAACTCACAATTTTTTGAGTACAAGGTGCCTAGCATGATACATGCTATAATATAAAAATCACTTGAATAATAGTAAAATTACGGTCAGTTCAAGTCTCAAACTAATTTGAAACCACATTATCAAAAATGTGAGGGGGGATCCTGTGGGAGGGGAAGGAAAAAGCATTGTCTGAGGGGGCATGCCTACCTTAAGGGGTGTGTGTTGGCAAAAACACTGCTATCTTTTTCAGATCTGGAGCTATGTTTTTTGTGCTGTAGAATGGGTAATGAAGGAGAGTTGGGGCAGGCTAAGCCCTTCAGTTAGGACAATGGTTTGAAAGTTAAGGTAATCAGTGCCTTGATTTCTTAGAGGCCTGGAAGTGCCTCAGGTCTGCGTCCTGCCGGGAAGTTTGGATGTACACCATGTTTTTCCTTTGCTTTTTTAGGCATCACCTAGCACTGTGCCAGGACCATCAGCCCCTGCATGGGGTTCTGGCCTCTGTATCATGCATCTGCCTCAGGGATACAGTAGACAGGGAGAAACCCTGCTTATTGTATTTCAGTGGGTAGCATTTCTGAAAGTAGCTTCTTTCCCTGAGATGTAACATGCCATGTGGTATTCCTCATGGAACAAATGCTGTGTTGTAAACAGTCTTCAGAAGGCTGTCATAACACTCGTGATAAAATATACACTGCCTCTCTTCTCTTCAGGGTAACTTTAGAGGCTGCTCAATGCAATAAAAATCTCCTTCCAGACAGTCAAAGGCAAGTGTTAGAGGAAGCAGGAATTCAGTTTTGTTGTTGATGCATTTCTAACAAGAGATTAGTCACACAGTTGTCCTGGGACCTGGGCATGTTAGATCTTGTAGGTGGGATATACTGACATGCAAGATCAGGAAAAGTGCTCAATGTGCATTGAGTCAGTCCCGAATCAATACAGCAGCGTGCTGGCAGTAGCCCTTGAAGACTGGAAGATCTAAATAAGTCACAAAAAGGCTTCTGGCCATAAATGGAAAGCTGAAGTCAAGTCTCCCAGATGTAGTTAAATCTGAAAAGAACATGTCTTTCCCCATACAAGCCTGGTTTGTGTATGGCAGACTGAACAGACAAGCTCGTATACATGCTGCAGGGGTGGGTGACTGGTACAGGAGAAGGATCTGTGTGCTGGACCTGAAGAGCTGGAAATTATTTCTAGGGATGCTCTAGAGCATTAGGATCATGGCACAGAGATACCTGTTGTCTTGCCTGTGTTGTTCAATGCATTCATCAACCTAGGTGACAACAAATCTACACTATCAGCAAAGATTAACATAAATGAAGGGAAGTGCTTGATAAGGAAGGGCAGAGCCACCATCCAGAGAGGCCTTAATAAATGCGAGGATTCTGTCAACAGGAGCTTTTCTGAGGTTTAACAAGGGGGATATTAGAGAGAATTCCAAAGGAAAATTCACAGCTTTGTTCACAGGCTCGCAACATTAGGATCCTCCTTCCTTTCTTTTTCTCTGTGTTTATCATCCTGTCTCTATATACATCATTCTGGCTATGCAGTAGAAGAGTGAACAAGCTTAACTAGCTCATGCCTAGGGATTTTGTGCTTTGCCTCCCTCCCTGTGGATGTAGAAAGCTGAGCCTCCTCTCTACATGCAGGCAGTGCTAGAAGAGCAGATGCCTTCATTTACTTCACTGCTTCTTTCTAGGGACTGCAGTAAGAGTCTGTTCCTGAATCACAGTGGAATCTCCAATGCATGACAGGCAGCCAAGCAAAAGCAGTGCACCTGCCTTAACTGAGAGCTCCCCATGGGCATGCTGGGAGCAGTAGCTGTGTCTTGCTGCAAGCTATCACAGAAATGCTGGGAGTGTCCGGAAAACAGCATTCCCATGAACCTGCACCTACTTCAGAAGGTCTTGGGTGTCAGTTTCCCTTGTAACTGGAGAGGCCGTTTTTTTGTCCAGACATGTAACTTCATCTGAATAGTCACTACAGCAAAATGGTGGTGAGTCAGTTCTTGTAAAATCCTTTACCAGGTGGCCTCTGGCATCTTGCTTGTTGGCGCCGAGTTTACCACTGCAAATAATGTAAAAAGATAATTGCTTTGGCAAATATTAGGCCACATGGATTAGCACGTACAGCATGAGGTGTTTAGAAAGAACATTTCTGGCCTATTGAAGGTCACCAAGCCTAGCAAGCCAACCTGTGATCTTTAAGCACAGCAGTGGCTCAGTTTAAGATTTGCTATCTGCTTGTATTTGAACATGGCAAACAGCTGTAGCCAACACAGAAGAGGCAGTGTGTTTGCCCACTAAGCTCAACAGCTGGCATAATTTTCAAAAGACTTCAAGCTTCCTCTCTTGTTCCTACATTTGTGTGTGTTCCAATTCTAGATTAGGACAGCCATGACTAGAAATAAGCCCAAAATGAGAATTTATCCATCATCAATCCGTCTCATATGGTACCATAGATTCCTCGCTAGAAATCCTGTGTTCCTTGTTCTGTTGCCAAATGGTGTGAGTAAGATAACATGCTGGTCATTCTATCAGAACAATTTTTAAGCTGTTTTTCGTTAAAAAAAAAAAAAAAAAAAAAAAGTGGGGTAAGGTACAAGGTAACTCTTCACTCTTGAAATTTGATGTGTATGTGCTCTCAACTCATTGTTTGCAATGAAATTTGAAGAAGTTTGTTAGCACGCAGAAGTAAGCTTGTGATTGGTAACAAAATGACTTTATTTACAAGTTGGGAGTTTTCTAAAGGGCTGGAAATCCTGGGAAGCTCTTCCTAGAGCTGACAGAAAAGGGGATGTCTGATGCATCCTGAGCATACACATCATTTGGAGCACAGAGCTAGTGTTACTGTATGTGTTTATAGAGCTTGGCTCACCTGCTGCTAGCCTGATTGTAGATACCTTCTGAACAGCTGTGGTCCTTCTTTAAAATATGCTATAAGTAATGTTAGTTAGAAACCTGCTGGGCTTCAGCATCTATTTCAAGGTGTTTCGTACTGCATTAGAAATTTGGACAGAGATTTCATTCAGCAATGATTTAAAGGAAAGTAATTTTCTGTGGACAAATATAGAGGAGGACATCTTCCTTTGCATTAGATCTGATGTGCATGAATTGAGCCATGTTTGAAATAATGCTGGATCTGCTTCAACACAAGTCCTTACCTTTTCTCTGAGCAAAGCAATAAATCTCACACGTCCTGTGCAACTATATCACTTTAGACACAGGCCAGTTGCAATGCTGATCAGTACTTCTCTACCTGTCTTCATGAGCACTTCACACCCCATCAGTGAGTGCGAGGAGATAAGGTCAGAATGTATAGCGTCTTAATTCCCATGTTGGGAGAGACTGGTGTGTTGTGGTTGCTATAATTAGATGCATGACTGGGGGTGGAAACCAGCTGTACATAAAATGAATAGCATTCCTCTATGTTTAAATCAGTCTCCTCCCCTAAATTAATTTAAGGCATTCTCTCTAATTCTCTTTAATATTATGGCAGTGCTTGCTGCTCTGAATAGTGTATACCAGTTTACAAATGCATGAAAATAAACCCCTAAGTCTTCATCTGTACTCTGTACAGCTGTGTAACTGTAAAATGGCCCTTTCCTGAAAGAGTAACCATCCTCTGACCTTGGTCTGGAATAAGAGTTAGAAAGAGAGAGACTTTTTGTCTTGCCACTCAATGGATCAGCTGCACGCATAGAATTTTGTTGCTTAGTGTTAGTGTACAAACATATTGTCCAGAATGGGCTTAAGCCAAGATTTAAATGTCATTCCCTTCCCCACCCCCCCCCCCCCCCCCCCCCCCCCCCCCCCCCCCCCCCCCAACTTCAACACCCTCATCTTGCTTTTATGACTTGATGTAGTCTGGAAATGGACTGAATGGTGAAATTTGAATCACAAGCCTGAATACAAATTGAAGGGGGGTGTTCAGTTTCTTGCCACTTTTTCCCATTAAGACACAACTTACACCCAAACTAATGGGAACAAGATGTCCAGAACTTTGGAAATGTAGGTCAGCATTATAATAGACTAGGTGAGAGTGCATGTGGAAGGAATTTAACTTTATTCATGCAATTTACTTGTCCAGTGTCTGATGAATCTGGCCTGTGTTCTTCCACAAAAAGCAAAGTGAAGGAATGGATGCTCAGATGGTTGGCAAAGAGTAACCATTGAGTTCAAAATGCTCTTAAACCTTTGCCCACAGTTTGGAAGACTCCCTGCATAATGTTGATAAAGAAGCAGCAGTTTCAATCCACTTTGATCAAGAGGATTACTTAGACAAAACCTATCTGCATTCCTAATACAAGCAACATCTGTAACGCGTGATGGTGCTTATTCCTTGGTGCCTGTATGTGGTTTGAATACAGCATTGCTTTTGGCATAGAGGGTTATATATAAGTGTCTTAACATGCTTCTTTGATTCTGTGTCTGTCTTAGCCTGCCAGTTACCACAGGTCTTCCCTCTCCCTCTACCCCCATCCTCTTCACCCCCAGACAAGTTTCAAGTTTTTGGGCTGCTTTTCTTAAGAACACTGGTCCTTTTAATACCAGATGTGAATTGCCTGTCCTTCAAGATAGGGATGCCATTGGCAGCAGTTTGAGTAGCGCTGAGGTCTGTGTGGTCGAAGAGGATCTGTCATTTTAGAAATCTGTCATCTTGGAAATTTTTTGGCCTACAAAGGTGAAAGAGCTCCTTGTTTTCTCATTTCATATCTTGCTGGATTAAGCAACTTGCTGCTACTCTGTTCAAGGTCATTTTAGTCTCCCCACATCCCTCTTCCACTCTTCTCCCCCAGCCCCTACCCACTAGTTGGTTTTGAAGTTGCATTTGAAGACGTCTCACTGCCCTGGCCACCCAGTAAGATAGAAAAGATGAATGTCAGCTTCCTGTGAAGGATTCTCTTATGTAGAACATGTCTGTGCATGAGGGCATGTGGCAGCTAAGGAGCTTCTCCCTGTCCTGTAGATATTTATGTGAGTTGTGTAAACCCTTACGCTGGACCAAGTAAAATAAAAATGAAAATGTTTTGCATTTTCCCTTGAAAGCAGAGCTCTGTAGACTGTGATTTCTTCTGATTTCATCAGTGTTCCTTCTATCCTTTCCATGCCTGGAAAGGGTGAGAGGCAGTGAACATAAACTGAAATGAGAGGTTCCAACTGAATGTAATGAAAAAAAATGTTCTCTCTATGAGGACAGTCAAATGGTGAGAGAAGGTTGCCCAGTGAGATTGTGTAGTCTCCATCCAGAGTTTTTCAAGTCTGGACTGAGGAACCAGAACTTGAGTAATCTTGTCTGACCTCATAGCTGACCCTGCTTTGAGTAGGAGATTGTACAAGATGAATTCCTGAGGTCTTGTTTAACCTAATTTATCTGATGATCCTATAACTAATCTGTAGCTGTTCTGTCAAAGTGAGAAATGGCTGTGAGAATCAGGATATTCCAGGCTAGCTTGTGGGATTCCATGTTTGTTTGGTCTCAGTCCATGTCCAGCTTTGCCACCATGTCACTGTGCTTCCAGTGTTGGTCTTTTTAAAATTAACCTCTGGAAAGACCAGACAGGTGCTTGTGAGGTATAAAGAAGCAACCTGCTGAAATATAGCTTGAGCAGGGGCTCATCCACAAATATTGCAGTGTTCTGGAGGTAACACTGGATGGGGGGAATATACATGCTGAAAGCATGCTGTTGCAGCAGTCAGTATGATTCCTGACAGCTGTTCACTATCCCTTCTTGGCATGAAGGAACAGGGGTTGGCCAGATGGGCTTGCAGGCTGGACTGCGCCTGTATGTGCATGCCTGGACTCTGTTGGCAGGGATTCTGGGTGCTTTCCAGCTGGAAGTGCGATGGAAGTGTAGATGACTGATACCGCTGTCATCTGTATGGAAAAGGAAGGGAGTGCTGTAAACTCCTGCTGTTGGCTCTGACTGGGAGGAGTGCTACTTTATTGGGTGAGGGACATCAGTGGTACATCTCACCAGTTAACTGACTTATCACTTCAGCCCTCAATCTTCTCAAACTGGTCCCAGTTCTATTGTTCTTCTGCCACATTGCTCAAATGCAGAATGGAGAGAATTTGTTACATGAAGAGTCAGCAGCCTGGGAGAGATGTGGACTGTTGCTGATGAGCTTTAGAGGGATTTGTTAATTGGAGCTGGAACTATGATGCTAAAAGAAAAAACGAGACTGGCAGCACTTGGGACGAAAAGTAAGACAATAATATGTCGCACTCATATGCCTCTTCTTCAAAGGTATGCTTTGTTTTCCTCTTCTCTTTCCTCTTGTTCTTTTGCAAAGAGGCTTTTAGCCAAAAGAAGTGTTTGAAGCCCATGTGAAAATGTTTAAGAGCAGCATTTTAATAACCAAGCTGATATCAGTTTTACAACCCTGGGAATAAATATTTCTACCCTAACGCAGATTTATTTTTTTAAAAAGAAAACTAGTGGACATTACATCCACTAAAAATTCAGAAGGAATTTTTACCCTTTCCCCAGCTAGCTGTGCTCAAGTCAAAGGTCCTGCTGGGGATCCTTTTTTTTTTTTTTTTTAAAAACTAGTGAGGATTTTTTTTCTGAGAAGTACTTTCTCAATCATCCCTTCATATTACATTCACTCTTACTCCAGTCACTTTGGTTTTTTCTCTATACTTTGCAGAAAAGTTAAGTAAGCTCAAGCAAGATAGTACAGGAAATATTAGTTAAGCATGTTCCTTGGAAGGAGCAAGATACCCTTTCAACTGTAATATTTTGTCATATTTGTTGTGCTTAGCTCACTGGTAAATGGGTAGAATTTTTGCTTGCTGGTTTTGCATCCAAGCTCTGAAAGTCTCTAGTGGGAAAACGTGAATGAAACTTTAAGTAAATGGAGTCTGTTTCTGACATCAACTGTAATGTGGTAGCCAGTTTCTCCTGCATCTTTTTTGGTTTTGTAACCCAAACCAGAGATTTTTCCAAACCAGGGATTTTTCTTATCCTTAAAAGTAAATGAGGGTTGAAGGTTCAGCCAGTTCTGTGTCTGCTTGCCATGGAGACTGAACATCTTGCCATATCAGTTTGCCAACATTTTAATGTGACTTCACAGCAGTGTCATAAAATGACCTTAGAACTACAGTGGGAAGCAGTCACAAACACAACTTCTTTTGTGCAGCGTGCATTTTTTGTAGGCTGGCAACAACATAGAGCTTCTCTCCTTCTCAAGTTTCTGGCTGTGAAGAATTCTGCCTGAAAGTGCTCTTTTGGAGGAGCTCAAATACCTATGCAAACTCAGCTGTTCATCACCATTCTGGTTGCTAAAATTATTAGAGGCTATTTTCTGTGGGAGAAGCCTGCCCTTTCTGGATGGGGTCAGGTAAGCCTCATCTTGTTTTGGTGTGTGTTGGTGTGCTGATACATGCATTGCTTTCTGTCATGCCTACCCAAGCAAGGGTCTAGGAAGCCTGCAATGTGTTTCTGCTTGCTGCTGGACTGTGTTGTGCTACTGTGACTGAATTTCTTGAGCAATATCAAAAGGAGGTTGGAAATACTCAATCTTCACCTGAGCTTGTGCTTGGTTCTGCCTTGTTCAGTTTCATGTGTTGCTGGCATGGAGTGGGAGAGTTTGCATACAGCTTGGTTTTATGAAGCAGGATTTTGGCATGCAAAACCTATGCTGTTGTAGGTCAGACTAGCAATTAAGAACAAACTAGGCAGACTGGGCTTGCCTGAAGGAATTTTGGGATTGCTTTGAGTTCTGCGTTCATTTTCCGTAGAGTGGGTAATTTGAAAAGCTATGTGAAGAAGCAGTGGGCTTTGTGGCTCTTGTGCTGTTGTAGCTCTTGTATGGTCTGTCAAACAGTTGCACTTGGCTGGGATGGTCTGCAAGGCAGAAAATCATGATGGCATAGCTGAGCCCTCTTGAGCTTTTCCTAAGCAAGTCCTGCAGCAGCTGTTATGGCTGTAATGCAGCCTGAGGTGGGCTAGAAGGTGTCTGTGCTGCTGTTTCAACTGAAATAGAAAGGGAAGAGGGAGGCAAAGGAAAAAAAGGTGGTGGCTATCAGATACACCATTGCTTTTGTATGTTAGGCTGAGTAGCACATTTTATTGCCCTTTCCTTTGGTTGTGAGACGCACCATCGCTGAGAAAACTTGGCATCATGGTAGAACGTAGAGCATATTAACAGGCAGCCTCTCCTAATCACTTTTTTAAGGATCTTTTTGTATCTTTCTTTAAAGACAAATAAAGAACAAACACCCAACAAAAAATCCAGATTTCCACAGTTGTCTCTCTGGGTGTGGCTTTGATCGTTGGAAATGTTTGCATGCACATTGGTTAGTGGTTTAAAGACGCATATTGGAAAATAAGAGTGTAACTGGAAAAATCAGCAGAAAGTGTTGACTCACCTGTATGCATCAAGATCATGACTGGAATGAATTTTTATAACATGACATTTTCTGATGACCAAAGTGGAAAATACCAGATGTTACTCTTCATGATTTGTGATGTTTCTGTTGCAAGAAGGGAAGAAGAGGACTGATTTATGATGTTCGCATGTCTGTGGTTTGCTTTCCCTAACAGTAGAGTTTGTTCTTAATCATGCTCTGCTGAATGCTAACTAGATTTATTTGCTGTGGTTAGGTATCTGTGTAAGCACAAATGCTCTTGAGTGATGATGTGATACACTGTATACTTTAGAGCATTTTATCAATAGCTGCATACATTCAAACATCGCTTCACATCCTGTACTGTATAAAATTGCTGTCCAAGGGGAAAAAACCGACACTGCATTACTAACAGATTACTCTGTAAGTTGGCTTTCAACTAAGAATTGGAATCTAGTCAGGGTTTGCCTGAGTAGTATAATAACTACAGACAAATCTGCAAACGTGTGCAAGGTACTGAATACTAGCAGCTCAACAGCTCATTGTAGAGTTATTTGAAGTCTTACAAGTGCTAGGTACTAGGTTGCTCCTTCCATCAATCACTTGCTGAGCTGACTCGATGTGTAAAGGGATCACAGGCCAAAGGGGATAAGTTGAAACATTTCCCCAGTAATCTCAATGTTCATATCCCTGTCATTTTTTCTGTGCTAGGAAGTCATCTGTCTTTTACGGCATGCAAGGCCTTGGACTGTGAAAAGCAAAACTCTGTGGCTGGATGTGATGACAATTGCACAGCTTTCTTGGCCTACTCATGTGGAAGTAGAATTCTAAATTAAACCATTTTGTCTCTAGAGCTGAACAGCAAATATAGACCATCTTTCATGTCTGCGTTTAATAATTCTTACTGTATGTGTGTGCAGGACCATGATGGACTTTGAGTTTACTGAATCTCCCATCCTAACATTTGGAGTTATATCTGAAGGTTTTTATGTCCAACAAATGGTGATTCATCTTCATTAGGTGCTTAGGTACTGATCAGATTCTGATCAGGTTGTACCAGTAGCTCGAGTGACAGAACAGAAAGATTGCAACTAGGACAACACTTCCCTTGGGAAAGCAAGTCGAAGTGCGCAAAATTGCAAATAATCACTGTGGCTGATCACTCTTTCTAGCAACTTGCCATTTGCAAAATTGCAAATTATCACTGTGGCAAATAATCACTGTGGCTGGTCCTTTCAGTGAACAGGAAAAACCCAGATGGTTTAGTGTGCAGATGCTTTGTGGCTTTTAAGCCATGCTAAAGGAGGAAACAGAGTACTGATAGTGCCTGCTCTTGTTGGAATCCTGATCAGAGGGAAAGATTATATATCATATTTGCATCATATATCACTTCCAAAGCTTTGAGTTCTTTGTTTTCATGGCGTTTTTCTGAAAAATTACTAACAAAGATAATGGTCATTAGTCATCAGGGAAGCTTCAGGCTATGTTTTGAACTCTCAGTTTTGTTTTGTTTTTTAATCATAGTGACACAATCATTCACTGGTTAGATGTTTCTTTAGAAACAGTGTGCAATTCACTTTTCTGTATTGCTTTTCACTATGTAGACACAATTTCTATGGAAGAAATCTATTTCAGGAGTTTTTAAGCAGCAGTCCTCCTTGCCTTGTACTGTCTATGGGGAATGCTAGCAGGTGGCTAAAAGAAGATAAGAGCACATCTCATCTGGCAGAGAGGTTATCTCATCTGGTTTTGTTAAATCAGATACAGCAGCTCTTCTGGCTACATGAGTCTACTGTCTCGGTCTGCCATAGCTATCGTTCCTGCAGGCAACATCTTCCGCACTATGTATCGCAGGGCAATTAAGTCTGGAGGGAGGACTCCATCCAATTCCCCTTCTTCTCTGCCTCCTCCCCCATCCTAAGTAAGGCCATATTCAAAGTTAGTTACATGCAGAAAAGGTCACTCCTCTCTGCGTAGTTCTCATTGAACTTAAACCTCCACCTATCAGTAAAATAGTTGCATATTTTGCCTTGGTTTTAATAAACTCACTTTTATTCACATCTAGATAACCCTTGCAATATTAACTTGAATGTAAAAATATAGGTAAATATTTATAGTCACTAAAAATCTTTTTGATCAGTGTTTATCTCATTCATAGAATCATAGAATGTTTTGGGTTGGAAGGGACCCCTAGAGGTCATCTAGTCCAACCCCCCTGCAGTCAGCAGGAACACTGCTAACTAGATCAGGTTGCTCAGAGCCCCATCGAACCTGGTCTTGAATGTTGCCAGGGATGGGGCCTCCACTACCTCTCTGGGCAACCCGTTCCAGTGTTTTACCACCCTCATGGTAAAGAATTTCTTCCTTATATCTAGTCTAAACCTACCCTGGTTTAGTTTAAAACCATTACCCCTTGTCCTGACACAGCTGGCCCTACTAAAAATATTTTCCTCATCTTTCCTACAGGCCCCCTTTAGGTACTGAAAGGCCGCAATCAGGTCTCCCTGCAGCCTTCTTTTCTCCAGGCTGAACAACCCCAACTCTCTCAGCCTGGCCTCATAGGAGAGGTGCTCCAGCCCTCGGATCATTTTTGTAGCCTTCCTCTGGACCTGCTCCAACAGGTCCATGTCCTTCTTGTGCTGAGGGCTCCAGAGCTGGACACAGTACCCTAGGTGAGGTCTCACCAGAGCAGAGTAGAGGGGCAGAATCACCTCCCTCGCCCTGCTGGCCACGCTTCTCCTGATGCAGCCCAGAGTACGGTTGGCCTTCTGGGCTGCCAGCGCACATTGCCGGCTCATGTCCAGCTTTTCATCCACCAGCACCCCCAAGTCCCTCTCGGCAGGGCTGCTCTCCATCCTTTCTTCCCCCAGCCTGTATTGATACTGGGGGTTACCCTGACCCAGGTGTAGGACCTTGCACTTGGCCTTGTTGGACCTCATGAGGTTCACACATGCCCACCTCTCCAGCCTGTCCAGGTCTCTTTGGATGACATCCCATCCTTCTGGTGTGTCAACCGCACCACTCAGTTTGGTGTCATCCGCAAACTTGCAGAGGGTGCACTCGATCTCGCTGTCCAAGTCATTGATGAAAACGTTAAACAGCACCGGTCCTGGTACAGACCCCTGAGGGACACCACTCGTCACCGGTCTCCATCCAGACATGGAGCCATTGACCACTACCCTCTGGATGCAACCATCCAGCCAGTTCCTTATCCACCGAACAGTCCACCCATCAAATCCATAGCTCTCCAATTTAGAGAGAAGGATGTTGTGGGGGACCGTGTCAAAGGCTTTGCAGAAGTCCAGACAGATGACATCCATTGGTTTTCCTTTGTCCACTGTTGTTGTCACACCATCATAGAAAGTCACTAGGTTGGTCAGGGAAGACTTGCCCTTGGTGAAACCATGCTGGCTGTCTCAAATCACCTCCCTGTCCTCCATGTGCTTTAGCATAGCTTCTAGGAGGATCTGTTCCATGATCTTCCCAGGCACAGAGGTGAGGCTGACAGGTCGGTAGTTCCCAGGGTCTTCCTTTCTACCCTTTTTAAAAATGGGCACAATGTTTCCCTTCTGCCAGTCACCAGGGACTTCACCTGACTGCCATGACTTTTCAAATATCATGGAGAGTGGCTTGGCGACTACATCAGCCAATTCCCTCAGGACTCTGGGATGCATCTCATCAGGTCCCATGGACTTATGTGCGTTCAGGTTCCTCAGGTGGTCACAAACCTGATTCTTTTCTACAGCAGGAGGGGGTTTACCCTCCTGGTCCTCCTCATGCCATCCATCGTCTTGGGAGGGGTGAGGAGAGAGGTTGCCAGTGAAGACTGAGGCAAAAAAGTTGTTGAGTACCTCAGCCTTCTCCTCATCTGCTGTTACCAGCTTGCCAGTCTCGCTCATCAGCAGGGGTACGCTTTCTTTAACCATCCTTTTCCGGCTGATACACCTGTAGAAACCCTTCTTGTTATTCTGTGCATCCCTAGCCAAGTTTAGCTCCAGCTGCACCTTGGCCTTTCTGACCCCATTCCTACACAACCAGACCGCATCCCTATACTCTTCCCAGGATACTTGTCCCTGCTTCCACTGCCTGTGCAGTTCCCTCTTCCTCCTTAGTTTGACCAGCATCTCTTGTCTCAGCCATGCTGGTCTCTTCCCTTCTTTGCCCGATTTCTTACACCTAGGGATCGAGAGCTCTTGCACTCTGTGGATCACTTCCTTAAAGATCTGCCAGCTCTGTTCTGTTCCCCTGTCCCTGAGGACCGTTTCCCAGGGAGTCCTTCTGACTATCTCCTTGAGGAGCTGGAATTTTGCTTTTCTAAAATTCAAGGTCCTGACTATACTCTTTGTTATTCCCATTTCCCTCAGGACTGTGAGCTCTACCAGGGTTTTGTTGCTGGTTTATTGATAGCAGTTTGACTTCTGGTGGCCTGGCGTGAAAGTTGAGGAGAGGTAAAACTTAGCTTCTCTGGTGGATAGACTTTGTACTAATACAATGAGAATTCTGCAGCACGAGTTCTAAAATATTTCCAGATTATCTTGCCAAGATGGATGTGAAAAGAAACATTAATGGTGAGGCTTGGAATAAGCAAGCAGTTGGCTAAGTATTTCTGACCTTTTCATGGAGAGGGAAAGGAAAGGGACTCAATGGCAGCAAATGTTCTTGTGTCAGGGTGACCTTTGCATCAGCATCTGTCTTATGCCTCTGGCAAACTGACAAGTTATTGGTTGATAAGTAGCATACCCATACACCTGGTGCAAACAGCTCACTGGCCTTTAATGCAGTTACATGCTGGTCCAGTGGCTCTCCATTGGAAGCCTCAAGAGCAGAGCATGTGGAGAGCAGAGGTTAGGGCCAGTTCAGCAAGACCTGTTTCCTGATAGAGAACAAGACAAGACCTGTTTCCTGATAGAGAACAAGAACTCTAGATGAGACTTGGCTTTCTGTGTTTAAGACCTGCTTCTGATGTGGTGTTCACCTAGTAGAGACAGGCTGTCAGGATAAGGTCTGAGGAGAAGCATCAGGTATTTACCAGTACTTCTCTAATGTGAGCCTGAGCCTTTCAAAATTTCTTTCTACTTCCACTGATAACTTCAGGTTTTCAGGAATATAAGAGAATATAAGGAATACAAGTGGCTGTTGTCCACAACAAGCCTTGTTCTTGAGTTATGTTATCAGGTACCTTTTTTCTTTTTTTTCAGTATGATGCTCTTCTATTTATGCCAGGCTTATCTATAGGAGGTCAGTGTGCTACAGCAAGTCCTCCAAACACTTTGTGGACTGCCCTTCTGGGCCTCTTGAATATAAAATACTTGAATCCACATTTCAATAGTTGTGCTGCTCGTGACTCTGCTCTGACTATCTAGTTGAAAACAGGTTAGCCTGTTCCCTAACTGCTGCAACACTCCCGCTCCCTGTGGGGTGTTTTTTTTTATACAGGGAAACAAGATGCAAATAGTGGACTTTAGCAAGGGATTGTTGTTTGCTTGCTTGCTTTAATTAAACATCCAGATCTTTCTGATTATGTCTTGTCTGTGTGCCTTGAAAACTTGATACCAGAAAGATCTGTGATTTCTAGATAAAGTTGCTTCAATGCGAATATCATTGCAGATGGAATTATCTAGTAGATTTGAGTGGTACAAATGTGCTAAGTGAGAATAGCGTCATAGTGGTATTCACTCCAGATTGGTTATAGTTTTGTATGTTGTGTAGTTGATAGTAGGTTGCATTTTTGATGTGATTAGCAGGTAGCTAAATCCAGGTTGCTAGGACTGAAGTTGTTTAAATTCTGACTTCTGGGAAGAGGGCATAAATGAAACAACCATCTGGAGGAGAACTGTAGTTTGAATCCAGAAATGAGGGGGTGGCAGAAATTCTTAAAGCTGACAGCTGTGCTGTGTACAATCCTATTCCAGCATACATTACATGTTAATGTCTGTTAAATAAATGAATAAACAATCTGCTGGGCTTCCTTCAAATAGCTATGTATCTGAACAAAGTTAATGACCTTGAAAAATCATTGTACTTCCATTCAAGAGCTTCTATCAACATATTTGATAAAACAACTATTTGCTGGGGTTAGGAACATTGCCAAGTATTTTATCCCATGCTTTAGGAAATAGGCTTTATCTACCGGTATGACCAACTCTACATTGACCTCTGTGCTGTTGAGTGGACATAGGTGCAACTAAGTGTGCTGTGTAAAATCCCTGTGGTAGAATTCTGTCATCTGTCCTGAGTTCTGCTCTTGGGCTTCTCAGGTACAGAGGGTGCTGATAGCCCTTGTACTTTGCCTTGTAAATTTGATAGCCCTTTGTACTTTTGCCTTGTAAAAGCAATTTTAGTGCTAGCTTTTTGAAAGCTGGCCTTGCATGGCAATACTGTTTCCAGCACGCTACCTTCATAGTCAGACTTGACTTACTAGGATAAGGCTTTGGTGATAGAGAAAGCAGGTGAAGAGGCTGGTAGGACTGTCATTTTAAGTTCTGCACCAGTCCTGAAATCTGTAGCTGAAGTGAAGATGAGTCTGTTTTATCACAGTTGCACCTGAAATGTGTGCGTCAGTACACTTTGGAATCTGACATACTGGTGAGTCAGAACTGGTTTTTTTTAAGAGTACAACTAGATTGTTTGACCTCTTCTTACTGCATCTGTTAATTTGAGATGAAGGAGATATCTATTGCCATCTGTACATTTTGGAATAATCTGGTTGTTTCATTGTCTGTTGCATCCTTGGAAGGGAAGCTGTAGAAGCTCACTTACTGGGTTCCATAAGCAAGTAGTACTGTCTTCAAAGTTTCCTTTTGTTGTTTCTTTCATAGCTGTTCTGTTTTCTTGATGATATATCCCCTAATTCTCTCCAAACTCACCTCAGGAATACGGTGCATCTATAAGTAGTGATGTTGAATTATTTAAGACTATTAAGAGGTTTAGAGTGGCTGCTGGAAAGGTTATCATGAGGTTATCTGCTTGTCATGTGGAGCTTTGTTCTGTATGTGAGTGTTTGTTAGAATTGTTCTCCAAATGGGAAGAAGAATGTCAAGTTCAGTCTTGTATCTCATAATCTTGTGTTCCCAGATGTCTCAGTTTCTGTACCTTGCTGCTCAGGTTCTTGGTTTTACACAGGAGTCTAGGCTCCTGGAGCCTGATTCTGTTATAACTGCTAATCTGTGAGAATATGAATTATTTATGGGGGTCTTCCAGCTGCTAGCAAAGTAAGTTCTTTCAAAACTCCAGTTGTTTCTTCTTTTAGTAGCTAATTAACTTAACGACCATAATTCTATAAAAATACTTCTCTTTATCAGCATTAATAGTCCAAAGGATAAAATTAATAAAAGTGAGAAATCAAAAACCATGAAATTAACGCCATTTTGGACTCCCTGGTCATTCCAGTAACTATTTTAGCACTTAGAACTGACATTGTTAGAGACTGCATGAAAACCATGAGAAATGCTTCAACTAATTCTTAAATATCAAGTCTGCACTGAGGTATTGGTGTGCATAATGCTAGTACTGCTTGTGGTACAGATTCAGCTTTGCTGCCTGTTATTGAAAGGAACTGTTTCTGATTTAACTTTTAGTAAAATTACTTTTATTTTAAAATATTCTTCCAACATATTAAGTAAAAGACGGACTTTCAACCAAATTTATAGGAAGCTTTATAAAAGAGGCTGTATGTAAGTATGCATGTATAAGCGTGTATGTGTATACATGCATACATTTTTATAGATGCATATATAATATATTCTCCTTCTTTCATTTCTTCGGTCTCCTTAGGTTTTAGGGTTTTTTAGGGAAACTTTTCTGCTTTAGGATCAAATATTTTTAATTTTTCTAATTGCGGTCTCTGAACATGAACGTAGTAGCGTACCACCTTCTATTTACAGGTACTCTTTTCTATGCAGTCTGATGCTTTGGTCCTGTGGATAAAAGAAAAACATTGATCATGGGCTCCTGTATTGAAATATACTCGCACACCAGGACCCAGTGTTGTAGCTGTGTTTGGCACTTAAAATTAATGGTTTGGTTTGGTTTGTGGATTTTTTATTTTTTTTTAAGTGGTTGATTTGGTAGCATCATGGCTTCTGTTCCTCAGAAATGCACACTTCCTGCTGTAGCAGTGGCTGGCTTCACGGTACTGAAAGACAGACATATAAATACCACATTGAAGTTGAATGCTCTGAAATTATTGACTGTGATGATAAGGCATGGTTAGTAGCAATGCTGATGCAATTTTCTTTCTTGCCAACAGAGTTTCAGAAGCAGGAAGGCATGAAGCCCCATCAGAAAAACACGCAGCTCTATGACACACCCTATGAACCAGAAGGCAATGGTGTGGAATCTGATTCTGAAAGTGTGGTGAGTCACCATTTACGAGAAAGCAAATTGCCACAAGATGATGACAGGCCTGCAGAGGAGTATGATCAGCCATGGGAGTGGAACAAAGTCACCATCCCAGCTCTAGCAGGTAGGATTCCTAGATCCCAACCAGGAAATTCTCTCACACTCATCATATTATGTACTTGCCTTTGGGAGAATTCAAGTAATTCTGCTCTTTTGGGGGGTGTGTGTGTGCAGAAATCTCTGAAAAGCAAATACGGGTAGTCTCAAATCTTTACCTGTTGCAGAAATGTGGAACATTGCAGAAATGTGGAACATTGCACTTTTTGTTGGTGCTTCAGCTGACGTGTTGTCAACCATCTCAGCACTTCATTCATGTTAGTAAAACTGTTTTTTCTCACACTCCTTGCCTCTTCCAATTTAATGGATGTGATGTAGATAGTGTTTATTGTCGAGTGGCTCTAAGATAAGGGAGTTGCTTTGCAAGGCCCTTAAGCTGTGGGGCAGGTCAAAAAATAGCTCTGCAATGTGCATGCAGTAACATCCTTCTATTAAGTGATGCGTTTCCTGGTATTTGGAGTATTTTCATTATAATTGCAATCATTTCTATGGATATGTAGAACTTGTTTTGGGATTATTCCTTTCGAACTGCTGAAGTTTTCCCACATCAGAACTTGTCAGGGAGATCTGGCATCAAATGTTTTCTGTCTCTGTGAATACCTGTGCTTGGTGTTGGCTACACTGCTCTTTTTTTGCTTTTCTGTTGCTTTGAGGAAATGGCTGAGGTGGGCTTCATTCAGTGAGGATGTGATTGTAGAGGACAAGGCTTTTTCTCTTGTAGAGCCTCTGTGTGCCCAGCAAAGCCCAGTTGTATCAGTTGGTCTGACCATGTTCCAAGATGTGGTGTGCTAAAGTCATATATGCTCTGTGATTTTCCCCTCAATGGCATGTTCTAGTGAAAAGCTGTGTCTAGGAGCAGGGTAGTGCCCCTTCCTTTTTAGGAGTTAGCTTGGCAGAACGCTTGGAAAGGAGAGCTCTGTGTGGTGATGATTGTGGGGATGAGAAGGGAAGAAAAGAAATGTGGCTCTGGGAGAGCATGGAAGAAGCCTGAGAGCAATGATTAGTAGTCAGTGTACATTTACCCTGGGTAAATCCTGCTTGACAAACCTGTTTGCTTTCTGCATTGAAACTACTAGGTCTGTTAATGGAAGGAGAGCTGTAAGTGTCATCTGTGTTGACTTTAGCCTTTAGCGTGTTGTGCTATGGCATCAACTGTGTTACCTCGTTTGGATTGGTGTAGCCTAGATGGGTGGACTACTACATGCATGAAAACCTGTTAGGGTCATTGATCGCAAAGGGTGGGGCTTTAGTGGTTCATACTCTTCCTGGAGTCTGGTCACAAGGGTGATTCCTTAGGGAATCTGTTCTGGAATCCTTCCTGTTCAGCATCTTTATCAGTAACACAGAGGAGGAGGAGAAGTTTGGAATTATATCAAATGGTGGGGAGGGTGTGTGTGTGCAGAGCTGTCATTCACAGAAATCTGGACAGGCTGGAGAAACAGGCTGACAACAAGTGACAAACTCAAAGACCTGCATCTGGAGCAGACTAACCCCTTGCAATCATATGGACTGAGGACTGATTGACTTGCTGGGTTACAGCTTTGCTGGAAGGGGCTTAAGGAGTCCTGGGGGAAAGTGGGGACTAAATGTAGCAGTGCTCCCCAGCAGTGATGAAGGCTAGCAGCATCCTGGCCCGTATGAACAGGAGCATAGCCAGTAGATCAAGCAAAGTGACTGTTCTTCTTCCCTTTGCATTTCTTGGACAACATGTGTAATGCTGTGTCCAGTATTCTGATGCAGGAAAGATGTTGATAAATGTTGATATCAGCAGAGAGCCACCAAAATTGCAGCACATGACATGTAAGGAGATGCTGAGAGAACTGGGCTTGCTCATCCTGGAGAAGAGAAAGCTTTGGGGGCGGGCAGGGGGCTGTAATAGCAACTTTCCAATGCCTATGAGGAGATCTTCAAGAAGATGGAGCCAGGTTCTTCACAATTGAGCAGGTGTGTGATGGGGGATGTAAGGCATAAGTTGAATCAGGAGCAGTTCTGACTCAACGTGAGGAAATTTTTTTTTCTCTGCAAGGACAGCCAAGCATTGGAACCTATTGTCCAGGGAGCTTTTGCAGTCTCCATCTTTAGATTTTTTCATCCTATGTGAAGGGGTGACTGGATAAAGTTCTGAACAACCTGATCTGACCACATAGCAGATTCTACCTTGAGCAGGTTGGACTAGACACCTCACACAGTCCCTTTCCACCTGAATTATTCTATGATTTTGCAGTTTTGTGTGCTGTCATATTGCCACACTACAGAATTGACTGAGAATTCTGTATTGAACAGATAATATTGAACAGAGCCTGTTGTGACAACTGGGTGTTTCTGACCTGATTCCCTAATAGATAGTCGGATGTGGCTGCCAGAAATATGTTTCTCTTCTAGGACAGTGGAGTAGAGCAGTGGTGATCTGTTGTGAGAGTGATTCTGCCTCTCTTCTCCATTTGTTCTTACATTTTTAGGTTGTGGTTGATTTGGGTTTGTTTCCAAGCCAAGCTGATGTCTGCAGTATCTATCCTCTGAAATATGGGTGGGAGCAAGAGACATGGAAGAACCTGAAGCAGCTGCTTAAAAAGAAATCTCTTGCTCAGCATCCCCTTTCCTCTTGTTGGGCTCCTATGGAACAGAAGAGGTTAGAGAAAACTGATTTCTACTTCCCAGCAGCATGATTTGCCCTGACATGTGAGCTATTAATCTTGTGGAGTTCCAGGCTTAATCACTTTCCCATTACGCATATGCTGACAGTTCTTTCAAGCCTGGATCTAAAACAGCATCCAGTTCTGCTGGATGCTGTGCAGGTAAATTAGTGTCCCTCCCTAAAGAACATGTACTCCAACACAAAAGTCTAAGCTGCTGGTGTGGCTTTTAGTAGGATACACAGTTCCACTGCTGAGCTCTGCCTGGCTAAAGCAGGCTTTGGTTCAGACTTGCCTGACCTGACTCATCCCTTTTGCTAGACCAATTAAAATGCTCGCAGCAAGACTTGTGCTGGGAGATAGCCTGGCTGTGAGATCCTGGCTATGTTTTGAGATAATCTTGTTTGTGCCAAGAAAGGCTAATCAACAGAGACGTGTACCACTAGGTTTCCAGTGCCACAATGGCTGTTTTGCAGATGCTGAATATCAGTCTGGCATAAAGCCTTCTGCTTTGGGTTTATGCTATGGCATTGGTGTCTGCCACAGTTCAGCCTTTTCATGTGTCCCTATGATGGCAGCAGTGCTGCCTTTGCCCAGAGCATAGGTGCAGGCTCCATTTCCTGGCAGGTGAGCCTTACTACATAGCAGCATGATTGTAGAGGTAGGGTGTCTGATACCTGGAAGGATCCACAAGCTACCCCCAGCACATCTACGGGCTGTGCAGAGCCACAAGCAATGGATTAGCTGTGGGTCTTAGGCTGCTCTCTGCATTGTTTTGGGGGGAATTTCTCTATTCTCCATTCCAGATTCTGGAGGGTATTCCACCATTTTCCCTCTGCCACCACATCTGTATCTTGCCCATCTTTCTTCCTTTTGTTTGTGGTCGTCTTTTCTGCTTTCTCTTGTCACACAGTACTGCATCGATGTCTAGACTCTTTCATTCATCCTTCTACCTGACACCTGATCCAACTCTGTGACCTTCTTACATGTCCTTGGGATTTCTTCTTCTCCCACCTTCAGACACCTGCTCCCTATCACCCAACACCCTCTCCTATTAGCTGTGTGTGCATTTCTGCCCTCAAGGAAGAAGGGTGGTGTGCTTCCTCTTTCATCCCAATCCTTCTACGCTTCTGGGCTAGGCCAGATACCATGTTTGGGCTACAGTGACTACAGACTGCTGTTGAAGAGCTCCTGCAAGGAAGCTGAATTCTTGCTGACTGTGTTAGCTTAAAATCTTTTGCCAACCTGTCCAGTGTTTGCTTGGCTGGAGGCATGTTCAGCCATTCTTGTATGTGTTCTTGAACAGCTTGAGGTTGGAGCTACTTTTGAGCAAAGAAGATGTTTGAAGGTGAGAAGGTAAATAAAAGCCTTGGACTGCATAAAAGGGCAGGAAGGAACAAATGCTTGAACAGGTGACAAGTCTTCAAAGGTGGAATTCTTTAGGGCTGTTTATCTCTCTATCTTGTTTCTATCATTTAGTGTAGTACAGGGATTCTGTGAATTGAGTGTTGCCTTACATAGTTTTGATAGTTTTCTAAAGGCTAAGGGTAATACCAGAGTTATCGTGAGCTTCCAACATAAGGATGGTAATTGTGTGCTACCTGGAAGTATTTTTTCTTTCAAGGTATGCAAAATACCTAAACCAGAAGCTTCATTGTTTAGCAACACTGAGATACAAGTTGTGGGACCAGTACACATCTGTCTGCACTGAGATCACACTTTACAGATTTCTCAATTAGTAATACAGCAGCCATGGAAATGGGACTATTAGTTTTAAAAGTTATTGTCTTAAGAGTTGTATGTAGACCTTATTCTTCATGTATTGTGCATATTATATGAAATGGCTGATTTTTAATTCATTGAACCAGAGAATGGATTTATTAGTTTCTACTGCATGCCTTTTTGTGCATAACTCATTTGGTGTTTGTAAAGTCTGTAATCATCTTCATGCCCACTTTTTTGGTCCTTATCAAGTAAATTGTGAAATAGTTTTTTTGAGTGTTGATTTAAAAACAAAGAATCTTAGTTTTGTCAAATTTTTTCTTCATCTGTACATTTTAGTTTGTCTACATGTGACTGTAAATTAATAAGGCACAATCCATCCAATATGAGATTTTATGATTGGCCTATGTGTAAATATTCTTCTAAGCATTATGTAGTTAACTCTTATGAAAGCAGACTAAACTAAAATATTGCTTTACAAAAGTAACAGACTAAAAAGTTTAATTAAAAGGTATTATGGTGTGGTTGGATTCCTTACATGCAGAGATCTGTTTTAAAATGCTAAGAGAGTAAAACATTTTTTGAGATTGATTAGATTTCTTTGACTGCATCTGTTATTCATTATAACTTAGTATGTCTTAGGTACCTGGTTATTTGTTACAAAGAAATATGTAAGGATTGGCTGTAAGCATAGATTCAAACTGGTGTCTCTGTATTTAACTCCTAGGAATTATAAATGTGTAAAATAAGGAAAGAAGAGGTCCAACTTCTAAGTTTGAAACAGTGGAAAGTTTGCATTGGAGAAGTATTGACCTTCTGCTGTGTGAAGTGCTTTTCTGACTTACTGTGTGCTGTGGTTCTGTAATGTAGCTAGCTAATGTAGCTAGACCAGGTGGGAGTTTTTTCAGTTCTTAGCCGAGGTGGATTTCTCTGAAGAGCACAATGTTGGTCTAAGTGGTATTAGAAATTCTAGCAATGGACAAGTCCCACTTTACAGGCCTTGCAACTACCATCCCCCAACTACTTGGAGTTGTGGAGGCTATGAACCCGAAGGGACCCTTTGCTAAAACTTTCCTATTTTGAGGAGTTCATCTTAAGCAAACAGATGTTTGTGATGTGAAGTGCAGACACAAAGAGACTTATGCAGCAAATATTTTTGTCAGGTGATAGACCTAGGAAACAGACCAAAATGGTAAGCAACACTGGAATTATCATGAAGTTAATTACTCGTGCAAGCCTTTAAGGAAAATATTTGTTCCTCTGCTGTGATTTCAAGATTTGTTGCCAAAGTATGGACAGAACCTGTTTAACTCCAAACTGGAGTTTGAAATGTGCCAGACTGAAAGTGTGCACAAAGCTGTGAAGTCTGTCCAGGTTGGGGGGAGTGTGTCTACACTGTGGCTCCCAAGCATGGGGCTGGGGCTGGTGTCATGTTGACACTCGTGGAGCCTTCCTCACATATATGTATATGTATATGTGTAGCCTTCCTCAGGAACTTCTGCTGTTAACTGCAGTGCTGAAAGATGTGTCTCTGTGTAGCAGAGCTGGAGTGCAGCATTTTTACTGTCTGCAGCTTGAGTTCTTTCACAACCAAATTTGGCTTTGTTTCACTGGAGGCTGTATAGTTTGAAGCTGAAATGTGTTTTTGATGGCTTTTATGGGAAGTAGGCAGGGCTTGTCAGACCTCCTGCTGAGCTGGGCAAACTGGTTTGCCCAGAAGAGCTGAGGCTGGCAAAGTAACAGGAACAAAGTACCTTTCTGGTATGTAAGTCTGGCTGGAAAAGGAGATAGCAACACCAGAGAACCCATTCAGGAATATTGGTCTGACACTGGTTCTCATTTGAGTATGTGAGAAATCAGGCCTTTCCAGGGGGTCATATGGGAATAGCAAACCTTTGGGTAAAGGAAATGGAATTGAACTCATTAGAACCCATCTCAGTTTTGCTTTACAAAATAAGTGGCCCTCTGTTATGAATAAGGCCTCTGTTACGAAGAGGGCCTTCTGGTAGCGGTTTTCAGCACTGATCATGGACTCTCTGAAGGAGGATTTGTAGATGCCAGACTTGGTCACCTCTGCTGGCTGCAACTGCTGTTACACAGAAAGCTGGTGCCTAGGACCCTGGGGGACTTGGAAGCTGGGGAGTTCTGGCATGCCACCACCAGAAGTGTATGGCACCAGCTACAGGGCACAGGAAGAGAGGCCACATGGAGAGTGAGGAAGGGTTAGGTATGCCTTGAGTTCCATAACTGTAATGGCTATGTAAGCAGAAATACCATAGCAATAAAAGACTTTACACTCCCAGCTGCATGGAATTTTGCTTCTGAACCTTCACTGTATATACTGCAACTTTGGTTGAGAGGGGATTTAGAGCAGACGGAACTCAGTCCTGATAACAACATTGAGTGGGTTGGTGCCTGACTGGGTATCATGCTTGTCAGTTTAATATACTTGGATATCCCTTTCAGACTGTTTCTTCCTGCCAATTTAATTCACAAAAAACCCAAATAGGGCAGGAGTCCAGTGGCACATTTTTCAGACAGAGAAAACATTCAAAAGCATCTGAAACATAACTTTTTCTGTGCTATTTTTGAACAGATCCTACTTCTAACCATCATGTTATAAAGGTATTGCTGTTTACAATCAGAACTAAGTTTCATGTTTGTTTTGTGAACTGAATTTTTTGGTGTCTGAAAGAGATTGCTTGGTCAGAAGCTGCATCAAGTTCACCAGTATTCATAGAGTTCCCAAATTACACCCAGGTAGTTTTATAACAGTTGAAATAGTAGTGCTGTTCATATATGATACTGGCAAGTACACACACGTAGTGTTTCTCCTTGTTATGCTAATCAGCTTTCATTATCCAGTAATGAGGTTAAATCTGAGTTTCCATTTTAAGAAATAACCAGCATATTTCTGCCATGCATACTTCAGAATATGATTTAACACATTTGCCCAATTTTTGCAATATTTTGTGTCCACTTCCTCTGAGTAGAGGGGGAATTTGGAAGTGTCCTAGGCTCCATGAGGAAAGCATGTAAAAATAACCATTAAAAAGATGCTCAAAACATTTTCCATGTCCAACGCATCTCTACTCTCTATGCATTACCTTTTTGAATGTTACAGCTGTCTTCCTGTTGTACAGGGTTGCTTTAAAACAGTAAGTACTACCAGCCACATGCCTAACTGGCTGTGTGTTATAATAAGTTGAGTTCTAAAAGCATGAGGTCTACACCGTGCTGTTGTAGGGAATCCCTTTAATTGTCCTTGTAACATTTTCTCTGATATTACTGTACTGTTGAAATCACAGAGGAGCTGACGGTCCTATCTGTGTTTGTGTTCATTGTGATGTTTTTGCCTCCTGATACAATGAAGTTTTTTCTGCCTGGTCCCCACTAGATGACCTTAAAACCAATAATCCATCTGCAGCTGGGACTGTTAGCTTTGGATGAAGCAACAAACCATAGAGGGCAGTGAGAGTCAGGAAGATGGCGTGGGTAGCTCCTCTCACTGTTGCTGTCCTTTAATTTTTTAAAATTCTAAATAGGTAGAAAGTGTAAGTGTAGAATAAGGATGCTGACGTCATTAGTGTGTGCTTTGCTACAGATGTTGCAGTGCTCTAAGAAATTACAAGTTTGCAAAATAAGTCATATTGCATTTCTTGCAATAATACGGTTTGAGGGAGAAACTATCAAATGCCATTTTCCCTTTTCATTCACGTTGTACTTTGTTGCAAGACAAAAGCTTTGTGCCAGCATTGTATAAGTGGATACAGTTTTAATTCGTTGCTGCTTGCCAGTATTGCTGATGTGGATAGCTGGGTGTTAGCTGTCTGGATTTGCACCCAGATCACCGTTAGGATGATTCCACATAAACTGGGGCAAACTGGATTCTTGATGTTCTCACTTGTTTGTTACTGTAATTATGGCGGGCAACTGAAAGCCTATCTGTTCCTATTGTTACTGTTCCTTGTTTAACAGTATCATCTCTTGGGGAAGAAAGTATCCAATGTTAAGATAAGAGCTAGTTACTGTAACAAGGTTTAGAAGAGTGTGGGTTTTGTTACTGGAAAAGTGAGAGAGTTTTAGGACCGTATTTTGCGTAGTTAGAAACACCTTTAGGTGATACATATAGGTAACTTTGTAGATAAACCACTACATCTTAATGCTAGTGGATGCATATTTATTCTACCTGTGAAGTGTGGAACCTCTCTAAGTGCTACAACTATTTTGGTCTTTGTTAACCTTGCCTGGAGAGGTAATGATTGTGTATCTTGCAGCCCAGTTTAATGGAAGTGAGAAACGGCAAGCATCTCCTTCTCCCTCAAATGACCAGCACAGGCAGTTAAGAGCACCCGGAGGAGGCTTTAAACCCATCAAACATGGCAGTCCAGATTTTTGTGGGATCCTGGGAGAGAGAATAGATCCAACTGTTCAACTGGAAAAGCAGATGTAAGTAAGCACAGTAATTGCTCTCTAGTTCTTTGCCTCCCCACTTTACAGGAGCAGCAACTGTCCCAGATCCTGCTGTCCAGCTTCCCCTCCTCAGTATTCCCTGTGTTAGTGCTCACAAAAACCTATTCTTATTAATCCTGCAAATTGTAAGTAACTTCTGTGGGGGACAAAGTAGAGTGAAACAGGAAACTCATCTCAGGAACAGTGAATTTTATCTGCCAAGCATGTGCAGTTATGCCACTTTCAACCATTCTAGATATGTATTGCATTAGGGAAAGCAGGCATGTATCACATATATACAAATTGTGCTTTAAAGCTGCACAAATTCCATGTCTTTGTGGCTGCATAGCATGTTTCTGGTACCTCAGACATGCCTTGCATCTGGCTGTAATACTGCTCCAGGGAGACACTGATAAGACCACTTACAAAGCATTCAGAAAAGAGACTGTTATTTCTACTCTGGTGGTGTCAAACTTGAGGGTGGTATTTAGGGGCAGTATTGTCAGCTCCAAACTCAAGCTCTGGGGGAATTCCCTGGGGTGAATGTCTGGTATCCACAAGGGTGGTCTCTGTCCTGCCTCATTGTTACCCTTCCTTGAACCATTTGGACAGACTGGCTTGTGTGATGGAATGACTCACTGTCCTGTATCATACCAAAGGTGCAGCCTCATAGAACGGGCGAGAATCCACTGTTACACAAAGAAAGAGAAACCTTCTTGTGCAGCAGTTTACACAGGTTACACTGATATTTGTGAGCACTGAGAACTCCAGTGGATTCACACAGTAAAGTGAGGAAGCTGTCTTGAATCCCTGAAGGCAGTCCCACTCCAGACACTGTCATTCTAAGTTAGATGTAGAATTTATTTTCACAGGAGAGGGAGGGCGTATTTTAGCATGGATGTGAGTGTGCTCTTTGTGAGATTACTTTGTTCCTGAATGGTAGCAGTGTTGGGAGGATTAGTAACCCTTTTGTACTTCAAATTCTCAGCAGGAGAGAATCCCCTCTGACAATTGCATCTCAGAGAGGGTAGCTCCAGAAATTCTTTTTCCTTTGACATTCTATTTTTATGTGCAATATTTGGAAACTTAAGCTTGAAACAGAGAATAGTTATCATCCTCATGGTGTTGTATTCCGTTTAATCAACCTCAGCCTTTGAACTATCTTCTCACTGACAGATCGTAGGCTTATCTCCAACAGAACAGAGGATGTAGCAACCACTATTGTGAAATCACTCACGGACACTGTTAGGTAAATGACTAAAAGCCTATAAATTTGAATGTAAAATTTAGTCCTCAAATTTGGGTAGTTCCAGTCCACCATACCCCCAAAAAATACATTTAAAGTACTACAAGAAGTTGAGCAGCTGTTAATTAACTTTTGACTCATAAATGTATTGTTGTGTAGTTCTCTTTTCTAGTATAACTGCAGTTGTATGTAACTGTAATTGATAATAACAACTGAAAACTGCAGAGCTAGTTTTGCTTCCTTTAATTATTCAAGTGTTAATCACACAAGATTCTTTTTGATTCTTCATTATACAGGATCAAACTGAAATGAATGCACAGTTAACTATGTGTCAGAAAATGGAAGAGTTTAGATTTATTGTATCTTAGATTATTCATGATCATTCAAACTGCTCAAGTTCTAGTAGCGTGAGACCTCCCGACAACACATGCCAAGCTATTCCGTCTTTCTCTACAAAAATGGGAGTCTGTTTTCATAAAGAGGAATACAAGATCTAGATGAAAGAAAGCATGCAAATTGACAAGTGGATTTCTGATAGGTAGGTTAGGAAGTTTCCCAAACAGGCAGGAATACCAAAGTGTGATAATAGATCAAGAAAATATTTCTAGTTGCCTGTGATTAAGGAATCTAACTATGAACTTAGTACCTCATGGACATAGGAGAATTGAATGTATTTGTTCTGTTTCCTCAATAACAGTGAAAGAAGAAAGTGTGTTCTGCTGTTTCCATTGTCTTATTGAAAGTGAATCCCTCCCAGCCTTATATACAAGATCAAATGACTTCCTGTTTTGCTCTTACCAATTCAGAAACAGAGTAGTGTTGTGCATTATGTGAACAGTAAAAACTGATTATATATACTGTATAATTGATGCAGCTGTCCTGTCTTCATTGGAGCTGTGGCCACTTAGTGGCTGAAACCTGACCACTGAGAAAGTAAGGGACATCAGGAAGAACATTGTATAAACCACAATCAGGATGCTTTCTATTCTGGGAGAAGATTCTGATAAAGGTCAAAGTGTGTGATTATGTTTGAATTTTTCTTTCAGGTTTGCATTGTGCGCCTGTGTTTTCCAAGATATCTTAGAAGATATACATGTCTTCAGGTTTTTATGTCCCATGCTTTTGCATTGGTATCATTCACAAGTTGTCATGTCACTATTTTGTGATCATGTCATTGAATTTGAATCTTCGGCCTTTCTGCACAAATACCTATATGTTGACATTTAAAAAATAGGCACACCCAGGGCAAACAGCCCCAATACTGTTGGAGTCAGGAACTCTAAGCTGATTATAGCACAATGCTTATCTCTCTAGCTAGCTGGAACAGGAGCAATCTGAGTGTCCCATTTACACGGGCATATGATTCACAGGCAATTATACTTCTGGATACTTCTGTTTACCCTCAGCTGTAGCCAAAACAGCTTCCAGGTATCACTTCTGACTCAGATGTTCTCCCATCAGCAGTTGTCTTCATACTGCGCTGGTTTTCTTCCAACTGTTTTAAAAGCAGATTTTTCTTCCTGGAACCAGCCCTGCATTCTTTTTCCAAGAACCTCTCTGCCAGCTGGGGAACACCAGATCTGAAGAATATATGAAATACTTCCCTCTGAATATCAGAGTCCAGGATATCTCCATGGTTTTGGCTAGGTCATATTTTATTTTGGTTTTGTTTGGCCCTTTGGGGAGAAAAGAAAGAAAAATTATTTATAGCTCATAGGAATAATTTTCAGACTCTTCCAAGTCCATTTTCTGATGTACACTTAGTGTTAATATTCATCCCTTATACTCAGAAGACCTAGTCTTTAAATTGTTTGTTGAGAAATATCCTTCAGCAGTAAATACTTAATGGGGCATAGGGAGAATACTGCCTGAAAACATTCGCAACTGTGCCTCAATTTTATTTGTGAAGTGATGGAGCTGTCAGGACCTCCCTTTCTAGTCTGTCTTGAATAGACAATAGTATAACCCTCTTTTTAGATTTCTCTAATGCAGACTTTGGTTGTAACACAATAAATTTTTAATCTGAGCACCAACTTCTGTTTAGCACATTCATCAGATTTGACGACGGAGCTGACACCAGCACGAAGCAGTCGAGAACATGACTTCTGTCAAAGGGATCTCTCTGGTCTTTACTCACTTGTCTTTTAGTTGGAACATCTCCCTTAGAGTAAGTTCAGCAGAGACATAAAATTAGAACAAATGGAAGAAAACTTTTTTGCAGAGGGCCAGTGACAGTTCCTGGTTATAACAGATAGAGAGCACTTCTGCTCTATGGATTGTCCTGCTTAGGCAGGCATGGTAGTGTCACATTGTGCTTCAGTGTGCATCTGGCAATTGCAGAAAGGGAGAGATCTTCCTCAGAGATGCGATTGACCCAGTGCAGAGCACATTACATTGCTTGGGAAACTTGAGGGGAGGGTCAAAGCAGTTACTACTGGACTGTGAGATTCCTGATACAGAGCAGCATGTACTGAGGAGTTTCTTTGTTCACAGTAGCCAGTTTAGTGAAGGACCCACTGCTCCTCTCCCCATTTCCTCTCTTCCCTGAATGATCACACACACTCCACAGATCCACCAGAGATTTACTTAAAGCACTCTGAGTTATCACAGTTGTGTTTAGAACAAGTGTCTTTGTTCTAGATCATGACATTTTATCACTTTTCTCCTTTCTCAAATATTTGCTTTAGCAAGCCTTTTCCACCATTAACTGTTCACATTCTTAAGACATGATTTTCTTTTTGTTTGCTTTTGATTGGTTTTGTTCTCTTGTATATTAGTTGAAACACTGCTGTATCACAGGTATGAAATAGAGTAAATGTGTATATTGTGAATCTACTGCTTGCAAGATAGAAATTATAATGTGTTGCTCTGAGTGGGAATTTCTTACATAGATATGTGCACCAATCCTGTTGCATGCTGTCCTGATCTAAGTTTTTTCCTTCAGCTGACAGGAACCACAGGTCTCCACAAGTTGCAAAGTTAACTTCAGATAATGTAAGCAATGTGCTTTTTATCCATAATATGTTAGAACTTAAATACCACCATGTGATATTAACCATTATTCATACCTTAAAGAAATGAAGTAGTGAAAGGAGTATGAGTTGGAATATATGTGTGTATTATTAATGTCTCTGCTTTTTCCTAGATGGTATCATGGAGCGATCAGTCGGACAGATGCAGAAAACCTGTTACGTTTATGTAAAGAGTGTAGCTACCTTGTAAGAAATAGTCAAACAAGCAAGCATGACTATTCTCTTTCACTGAAGTAAGTACTTGTCAGTAAAACATAATAAATGTTATTTAGAAGCCGTAACTTCTCTGGTGCAAGAAGAGAAAATGCTGCAGTCTGATGCTGCACTGGTTCAGCTCCAGAGAGTTTGAGAATGTCAGTCTGAATGATGTATAGTGGCAGTCACTGAATTAGGACCTTGCAGTCTGGAGATTTTAAGAGATGTTAAGAGTCTTTATTTGGTGCCCACTTAAATAAACAAACTTCGATTTTTTTTTTATTTTTTTTTTTTTCCAGTTCTGATTTGAAATGCTCCCACTGCTTCTGCTTCAGGCTGATTAAGCAATGGTATTATTTGGGGATTTTGTTCCTTTTGCTTCCTACATGGAAGGAAGGCTTTGTGTGGTTTACTGTGGTAGAGGTATACAGTGTTGCTACAATTCTTGAGAGTAAAAGGCTCAGGGTCAAGGATAAAAGGTCTACAGAACTAGGAAATTAGCATTGCTCCAGTCTTAGTGGTGCTTTGAACTTGCCTCACCTATCTTAGACTGATGAGGGTACGTTACGTATGTTGCCTTCAACATGTCATAGAACAGAATCATAGAATGGTTTGGGTTGGAAGCGACCATCAAAGATTGCCTAGTCCAACCCTCCGGCCACAGGCAGGGACACAAGCTCACTTGCATTTCCAGCAGAGGCATAGTTTCCAGTAGAAGAAAAGTTTCCAGATTTTCTGTGCAGGAGAACAAGAAGCGCCTTAACCTTGGTATAGGCTGTACAGGTGCAAAAAGAATTGTTTCCTTTCTTTCCTTCTTACAGGATAGGGTCTGATGTGGAACCTACCCTTTCAAGTAGGTCTGGGACACAGGCCTACTTGCCTTTTTTACTAGCATTACTCCTGACAGTTTGGTTTTTACTTGGTTTCTTCAAAGGTCTGTTCTGGGAGTACGTTTTACTGCTGAGATGATGGTAATACTTAATGGTAACAAGGTAACGCTTTCATAGACAGCAACAGACCTGATCCTTTTCAACATTCTTAGGCTCATTAGAAATAAAGGGCCACATCTACTCTACCCTGGTTTGGTCTGATGGCCTAAACAGTAAATTTCAGATTGGTTTTATATCCACACTTAGGCTTGAGTAAAAGTACATCTGTTAACCTAGTTTTAAATTTCTGTTCTAGGGCTTAAGAAAAATATTTTGTAGGACTGTTTTTTAAATCTTGATGCCTTTGCTATTACTGTTGGAATCTCTGTAATACAGAGGTCTGCCTTCAGACTGGAACACACCTGCTTTAGAAATGCGGCTCAGCTCCTGTTGTCCCTTTTGTCATTTGATCTGTGTATTCTCTGATATAGTAGGCTGAGATATCCTCAGGCTTTCCACACTACTTAGCCAGAGACTACTGTGTGCCACAGAGCAGATCTTAAGTAGTCTGGAGAGGCATAAGAGCAGGAGGGCTTTTACTTTCTGACAGAACTGAAGGGCTACTATACTTAGCTATTTCTAGTTGCCCTTCTACTTGAAGTCTGTCTTTCCCTTGCACCTGCATGCTTGGTGCTATCTGTCAGTGCCAGGAGATGTGCTGGTGCAACAGAACCTAGGGGCAATGTGTTCCCCCGTGGGCTGTTGCACAGTGCTGTGAAAGCCCTATGGAACAAGGTTGTCCTAAACCCCTTTGCCAGGGACAAACTTGTTCAGGTTCTGTTTGAGTTCCCTTAAAGCACATAGCTCCTCCTTCTGTTGGCTTGTTGGAACCAAAGGGAGAGAGCTGAGGTTTGGATCCACTGGTGCTGTTGTATGTCCTTGAGCTGATGTGTGTGCTCAAATAGTAAGTTACCTGTGATTCACAAGAGCACACCTTTGGCTGCATTCCTTGCCAGAAGCAAGAGAGAGGAGGAGAACAAAGAGTTTCTAGGAACATCTGAAATAAAAAGATTTACTGGATTTCAACCATAACACCTCTCAGCTTCCGCACCTCTGACATTCTATTTTTCTTCCTATGTTGCACCTAAGAACACTCCCCCTATTCATTAGGTAGGGGAATTGCCAGGGTAGAGCACGAAGTCTTCTACCAGCTGTGTGGTCTCATGGCAGACTGAATGGGACCTTAAGGCCTGTATGTATGTTGGCTGTGTAAAAACCAACTCCCCCTCAAAAGAATGTTGTCAAATTAGTAAAAGCAGGTGGAGTTGTCTTGAGCTAGGACCTTTCACTTGAGAGGCTGGAAGACTCTCTGATGTATGGGAGAGCAGGGAGTACTGCCCCACAGCTGGGCACGGTAAACCAAGTAAAAACTGTTGGTGTAAGGCAACCAGTTCACCAGCCAAATTGAAGAGGTTCATCTTACAACAGGAGAACTAGGCTATATACTAGATTTGCATCTCCCAGAGTCCAGCTTGATTGGATATTTTCTTGAGGAACACTAGGGCTACTTCTGGATGGCCCGTTAAGGCCCGTTTCCCAATTCAGCTATGTTGAAATGTAAATTCAGGCAGCAGCAGAGCTCTGTAGAGATGGATATGGTACTCTGCTGTGACCATACTTTGAACATGGGAAAGCAGCGCTCAGGATTGAGCTGTGAGGCTACAGACATGAGCCATCCAGGCTTGCTGTGACGGTGTATTGAACTAGAGTCCTAAAGTGATTATTGAATTTGCTCTTGGTTATCTGATCAAGTGTGATATCTTGCTGTTACTTTCTTTAAGTGTAATAAATTTGAGGAGAGTTTGCTTCACTGTTTAGAGGCATCAATTCAAAATTATGACTGGCTGCAGAAGTCTTAATGAAATACTTTCAAATTACTTCAGTCACGTTTCACTTGCTAATTAATGTATTCTGAAAAACACTTGGTTATCTGTAGCCTGCATCCTCCCATCAGGCTGAGCATCCTGGCTGTAAGTTTTTTTTACTTTTTTACATGGGTTTAGCTGGTACAAGTGTGGTAGGCCTGAGAAGCTGTATTTAACAACAGCAATTATGTTGCTTTTGCAGTGCTTTGTGCAGTACATGAGCTTTTCACAGCAATTCATAAGCAGGGGACACACTAAACTCACTGGTGGGAAAACTTCAGTGAGCACAAGCCCCGTGTTTGGCGGGGGCGGGGTTGGGTCTTCTCTTTACGCCTCCCCCCAGTAATGAAGCCTGCTGTTTCTATTGTGTGCTTGGACATCATAATATGTAGGCAGGCACAACAGGAGACCTTCAGAAGCCAGAAGTGGCACAGGTATGTTGTATGAGCAGGAGGATGAGGGCAGAGAGCTAATGGCCTCCCTGCAATCAGGCGGTGGATCAGCAACAGGAACAGAAGCAATAGGATGTTTCTATGGGCGATCCACGAAATATGAAAAGTCTCCAGCTGGCTCTTACAGCAAATGGGATAGTTGACAGGTATATCTCAGCCTGTGGTAGGGATAGGTAAGGGGCAGGCGAATATCTATACCCACGTGAGTGACCACGTGAAATAAAGGGGCACACATATTGAAGTATCTGTGAGGGAGAGAGAACATCTAGGGAAAATACTATGCAAAAGTTAAATTCACGGAAACCCCCACAAGTATGCAGTTCCCCTTTTATTTTGTGTGCAGCACTTGGCTGTAAATTGTCATCTCCTGGCAAATTCTTTAATCTGTGTTGAGAGCAAAACCCTGCTGTGAATGTGGATAATTTTTATGTTTATATAGGGTTGACTGGGAACTCCAATATTAAGTTTCTGACACTGTATTACTATTATGCTCGCTACAAAACACGTAAAAATTGTCACATTCTGGGACAAATAATAAAATGGTCTTTGTGTAACTGCATAAATCAATCACATTAAGAGTAGAAAGATAGGGATTTAATTCTTTTTTTTTTTTTTTTTTTTAATCACCCTGTGGAAATAGGTTGTGAAGAGACTGATAGAATTCTGGCTACAATTGGGCAAAATTAGGCAGCTGAAACTGACTTTTCTAAAATGCTGCCCCAAGCCTACCTGAGTGCTACAGGCGCCAAAGGCACTTGTGTTTCAATATGTAGGAGCACTGCCTTTTTCCATTTTAGTTCATTAAAGCAGGGGTTCAGATATTTGATACTGAAACATAATGGGTTACTTTTGTCAACTGTGGCTGCATTGCTTGATCAGTGACCTTGTATTTTCTTTACTATTATTGTTGTTTAGGCCAAAATCATTCTACTTAGTCATAGAAATGGGAAAGCAGCTGATCTGTAGGTCAGTGGGATATAGAATTGCCTTGTGGGGTGAAGTAAGCTCTGGTAATCGTGTAGCTCTGTGTCTCAAAGGTCATTCTTGGGCAAAAATTGCAGCACCTATTCCCGTCTAAACGTTGCACGCATCCTCCAGGCATTCATATTCACCATTGTCTTTTAGGTGTGTTTGTGCTTTCCAGGGACCTTCACCAGCATGTGAGAGTCAGCATTTTTTTCAGTTAAATGTCATACATTTCTGATTCAGGGAAAAAGGAAGACTGACGCCCTGATTTTGTATTGAGGTTAAGTGACAGAGATTCAAAGTCTATTCTTTAGCTTCATATGGCAAGCTTTTTTTTTTTTTTTTTTTTTTTTTAAATCTCTTACTCTAGTTTTTGAGTTTTTGTTTTGGGGTTTTTTTCCTGATAACAAAAGACTAATTTTAGGTTTCCCAAAATGCAGCAAAGTCTGGCAATGAGAATCTAAACAAATATTACCTGTATTTGAAAAGTTAAAAGATAGTAGCACTTGCTTAATTTCATTTAATGTAACTGAATATTGTGCAATGGGGACATCTCTGAAGACCATCTTTTCCAAAGACTTTCTGTGTTCTGTAGACTTTGAGAGGGCCAGACAAGCTTAACTGGCATGGAGAATTTGCACGAGTTGTTTGTCTGATTCAAATTCCAAAAATTACGATTCCAAATATATGAAACAAGTGTCCAAGTTGCTTTGTTACCAGATTAAAATGCATCTGTAGATAAAACATTCATCAGGGTAGTTTAAGTTGCTCATGTCAATGTCTGTTATTTTGAGATACCATACTTTACCTAGGAAAAAATAACCGCATGTGAATTGGTTACCTCGGGGCATCAAAGGTGGTCTTTATGATACGCAGATTCATGTGTTGCTCATCTTAGTTAGAAACAAGGAATTGTTATTGTTGATGGCAAGTGTTTGAGGCAAAAAGCATCTTTCTATGGATTGTGATCCAGAGAGCTGGGCATTCTTGTCAGCATTGTTTAAATTCTCCATAGCAGAAGAGGGAAGGAGTATGATTTACCTCCCCAGAACAAAATGACCCCAAAGGCCTGAGGGGCAGCTATGCATTCTTTTGTACCTCATCCAGCAGCACTGCTTTGTTCCTTGTGTTTCTTCTCTCTATTCCTTCAGAGTTGTAGGTATACACTCATACACTCCCACTCATTCCTTAAACCCAGTTTTAATTGCATACACTTGGGAAACAAATGGAGATCCATGCTCCTGGTAACTGTGTTGTGACCAGGGCTCCCAGTCTTTGCCAGCCATTGAAATGCCTGGTTGCAAGCTCTTTGTATTCTGTTCTTTACTAGCAAGCAGGCTGGTGAAAGAAGTGGAAGTAGATGTGCAAAGAGAAGAGGAGAGCCATGTCTCACTTATGCGTATTCTGGGTTTCAGCAATGACTTCACTGCACATCAAGATCATACATGTGCTTTCCTAGTTGTGATGGTTTGACCCTGGCTGGATGCCAGGTACCCACCAAAGCCGCTGTGTCACTCCCCACTTCAACTGGACAGGGGAGAGACAAATACATCAAAAGGCTCATGGGTCAAGATAAGGACAGGGAGAGATCATTCGCCAGTTACCATCATGGGCAAAACAGACTCAACTTGATAAAATTAATTTAATTTATTACCAATCAAAATCAGACTAGGAGAGGTTAAAAACTGCTGAATCTTAAAACACCTTCCCCCCACCCCCCTTATTCCCATGCTCAATTTCACTCCCCAGCAGCGCAGGGGGACAGGAATGGGGGTTGCAGTCAGTTCATCACACGATGTCTCTGCTGCTCCTTCCTCTTCAGGAGGAGCACTCCTCACACTCTTCCCCTGCTCCAGCGTGGCAGCGTGGGCTCCCTCTCACAGGAGACAGTCCTCCACAAACTGCTCCAAAGTGAGTCCTTCCCACAGGCTATAGTTCCTCATGAACTGCTCCAGCATGGGTCCATCATTTTGGTGCAGTCCCTCAGGAGCAGACTGTTCCAGTGTGGGTTCCCTGTGGGGTCACAAGTTCTGCCAGCAAACCTGCTTCAGTATGGGCTCCTCCCCCCACGGGTCCACAAAGTCTTGCCAGGAACCTGATCTGGCGCAGGCTTCCCACGGGGTCACAGCCTCCTTCCTTTGGGCATCCACCCACTCCAGCATGGGGTCCTCCACGGACTACAGGTGGAGATCTGCTCCCCCGTGGGCCTCCATGGGCTGCAGGGGGACAGCCTGCCTCACCATGGTCTTCACCACGGGCTGCAGGGGAATCTCTGCTCCGGCGCCTGGAGCACCTCCTGCCCCTCCTTCTGCACTGGCCTTGGTGTCTGCAGGGCTGTGTTCTCTCACATCCTCTCACTTCTCTTCTCTCTCTGGCTATTGAGTTGCAGCAGGTCTTTTTCCTTCTTAAATATGTTATCCCAGAGGCACTACCACTGTTACTTATTGGCTTGGCCAGTGGCAGGCACAAGGAAAACTTCTGGCAGCTTCTCACAGAAGCCACCCCTGTAGCCCCCCTACTACCAAAACCTCACCATGCAAACCCAATATACTAATGTAGCAATAGAACAACATCTCAGGGTATTATGTTTCAATCTTGCTCAATGCAGAGCAGCCACTGGCCAGGCTTCTAATAGCTAATTCTTTCAGTCAGGATTTCCCCTTCCCGAAGCTCTTTGCAGCAATGTGCACCACATCTGCACCACTTAATTTCCTGACTCACTTTCCAATTTTGGGAGATGTGGCCATTTTTGGTTTTAGATTAGGATTATTTCACAAGCCAGCTAAATGTGCAAACTGTGAGTAAAAATGGTAATGGGCTTTGCTTTTTGCTCTGTCAGATAATTTCTGCACAATCATTGCCACTGGAGGGAGAACAGAGCTGAATTCAGAGAGGATGGTGTCTACTGACATCCTGACCCTGTAGACTCATAAACAGGCATGTGGTTTTCCCTAAGTAGCAAAGGGGACTGTAAGCAGTTTTTTGTCATCATAAAAATGCAGGATTGATCTGTAGAAGAAGTCCTGTTTCCCAAAGTTGAGAACATTGACTTTGTGTGGGTTTTGGATTAATGCTGAACTTGATGCCTTTTAGTTGATTTAAAACACATAATATATTCTTAGAAAGTAACTTCTGTGATATTGTAAAAAGTACAAGTTTCTTCCTGTTAATACAATTCATAAAGAAGTAGCAGGATTTTTGATGGCTCTCTAAATCAGCCGTCGAATAAAAGTATTTAGAAGTGTATTACTAGTCTGCTGTTGGCCTAAAAAGTAATGATAGGGACCTGGCTGTTTGCAGGCCGCAAGGATTCTGTCACTTCTACAGAACTCCAACAAGCCAAACATCTTTACTGCCTTCAAAGCAGTAGAAGGGAATTGGTTATAGAGGATGGGGCCTGGGCTCAGTAGAGTGATCTTCACGTGTGTTGGATGCTGTTGCAAATGTACACTGTTAGTAGGTGTCAAGACATTGTTTATTGTACCGTGGAGACAGTGGCTGTCAGATACAGAATGACAATGTTGTGTATTAACAGGAAAAAGACAGGAAAAGCAGTGGGCAGGTCAGCCCCTGAATGTGTCTAGTAAAGGACTTTCCAAAGTAATCACTCATCTGGGTAAAAAAAGAGCTTTTCCTTTTCCGAGGAGATTTTAACTTATTTCTTTGTTGCTGTAAGTTAGCATGAAACATTACAGGTTTTGTTCAAAGTGACAGCATATAATATAAAATAAAATCTGTAAATGGAAAGGCATTTCAGAATGGAAAAACAAAATAAAACAATGTTTCCTACATTGCTAGAATGGTTTTTTTTTTCTGATGTTACTGCAAAAGTCGTTGCTTTTTTCCTGTCCAACTGACATTTCATCAAAATCAATGCAGAAAATCTGTTCTGACAAAACAGCACTTTCTTCAGTAAAAGCAGTGTTTTGAAGGCTTGGCTTATTTTTCTGATTGTGAACATGAATGATGTTTCAAATCCATTAACATTTTCTGGAAAAAAATACTAGGTTTAATATCTAATTGTTATTTCTTGAACATTCTTGTATCACACTTCAGGCATAAGATCAAAAAAAAAGCACAGTCTGATGAGCTGTCTGCACAATTCCTTTCCCATCCCCACTGTGTTTTGAAAACTGAAGGAAAATGTGTGGGAAAGCTGTAATTCAAAGTTACTTGGTTTTTATGGTTGTGTTGCAAAACATTTTAAACAAGGTGTGATTATTAGTCATATATCAAGTATTGTGTCTGCGTAGACATCTGTGCTTGAGAGTTCCAAACCAATTTGTGGCAGGGATTAGCAACTAGGGACTCTCCTGTTCTGTATTTGAAACTCATGGGAATGATTGCAATAAGGAAAGGAAGGGGGGAATATTGCCTGTGGTTGCACTGTTTTGTCACTGTTTTCCCTCAGCTGAACAAAAAAAAATTTGCAGAAGAATTATTGCAACATCTTCTGTTGCAAAATGTGTATGCTTTGTCTCTTCAAGGCACTGGCTTTCATCAGTGTTCACATATGTGAATTTGGGATTGCCATTTAGATTCTGCACTTTGAAAACCTTGGGCCTGGCAGGTGCTAATAATTTTTGCTATTGAAAGAGTGAGAAATCCATTTTCCAAAACCAGGACTACTAATTATCAGGCACATGTTCTGCTTGTGCCTGTTCAGGTAGACTCCAACAGTGCTTAGAAAATTAAGCAGAAACTGGTTTGCAACCAGTTCAACCATGAGGGTTTTTCCTCATCACTACCTGAAATTTCAGTAATCTCTCAGCATACTAAAATTAGAGTTTAGACCAAAAGGGCTTGGAGGAGAGGAAAGAGGGGGTTGGAGGGTGTACGACTTCCAGGTTCCTTTCTGAACAGTGTCCCTATAATCCTAGTCACTGGTCTAGCAGCAATAGTGCTGTTAAACAATTGTGGATGCATTCTGCCCTTGCCAGTTACTAGTAGGCACTGATTCTCTATGAGTCCGGGCATACCAGAAGAGGGGATTCTGTGAGACAGACTTCAAGAACAAATAAGGAAGGGGAGGCAGCACAGAAGGAACCTTAGTGTAGATGTGAACAGTTTCCAATCCTATACACCTGGAAGTGCTTAATTCAAGACCATGGTTTCAAGGTGCTGAGCTGATTTTCTTCCAACTTAATTTGTTCTTCATTCTAGAAGATGAGAAATGCCTGGTTTGATATTTCTAGCTGGAACTAGTGACAGCTCAGTTGGTTTACTTAGAACAAGGAAGGCGGATAGCAGATTCACAATGTAATTTTTAGAAACTAAAAGGAGGCAGGAAGGGAGTGAAGGAGGAAAGTATTTGAAAACATAATCTTGCTTTCATCCACCAGTAAGCCTGGAATAATGCTGTTTAAAGAGCTCTGGACTTCCAGGAAAGTATCCAGGATAGAAATTAGAATTCAGCCCATAATTAACAATGATTCAGTTGCTTTCCAGCAGTCAAAATTCTAGATTAAATAGCCATCCATTTCCTCCCAGTTTTCTAATATGCTGCCTTGAAAAGAATATGGGAAGTAGTGCTTGGCTGAGGGCTGTTAGAGATGGCACTGAATAATCAGAGGAGACAGCTGAGAATGAAGATGACTGAAGATTACTGATAACTGAATGAAAAAAACCTCACAGGTTTTCATCTGCACAAGGCCAGTTGACAGTTGAATCATCTGTGATGTTCCACAAAGAACCTGATTAGCAGTTAGTTTTAACAGAAAAGCTATGTGCAAATAAAATCTCCAGCAAGACTACACCCCTTAAAAATTGTAATGCAAACTACCTGAAAAGAAGGGATGTGGGGTGACATCCCATTGCCATGAAATAAGATAGAAATCTCAGAAAACAGTGATGAGGTTTGGTCATCAAAATGCAAACTGTATGTGGATTGCATACTACTGTTTATGAGAGATGAGGATGACCCTTCTATCCCCAGTCCTATCAGTTTTATATGCAAGCATATCATGTATCACGACATAGTGTAAGTGTTGCCCTGTATAATTAATTACAAAAATTAATTAGGCAATTACCAGGAAAAGTAAGAGGTGTAAGAGGTGCATACTAGCTGCCTGCAAATATGCACCAGCAGCTGCAAAATTATGTAACATATTATTAAATGTCTTGCTTTTTAGGAGTGGGTGATTTTGTTACTAGGGTGAATTTCATTAGCAGTATTTGATAGTCTTGATCAAAAATTTATTTTTGTTATGATAATGAGTGATATCCAGCATTGGTGTGAATTGTATTAAAAATTGCATACGTTAATGAGATCTTTGATTGCAACTTGCTCTTCAAACGTGTTTTCTCAAAGGAAGAGAACTTGACAAGATTATTCTTTTGGTGAGAAGTAGGGCTGCTGGAGTTCCCTTATGCAGCATCACTGTGAGCCGTAGACAGTGCTTTGGTGAACCAATATGATCACAGACCTATTAGTTCATGCCAGACTTCAGCTACTTTGCAGTGAAGGGAAAAAATAGCAGCAGAAATACTCCCTTGTATGTAGACAAATATGTAGACAAATAGTCTGAAGATCTGACTGCCAGGCCAGAATACTGGTCCAAAAGGAGTTGAAGCAGAGGAGGGGAGGGAAGGAGGAGAAGAGAGAGGTTACTTACCCCAAAGGAGCTGGTTCTCAGCTGGCCATGGCTTCAGCTTATTGATGGAGAAGGTCTCCACTGTATTTATCTGGCAAGCCCATTATGCTAAATTATTTTTATCCTTTCTCCATTCAATCAGATTTTGCTTTCCCAGGTCTGAGCTGTCTTATTTGCAGGTGGCACCAATAAAACAAACAAAAAAAAATAAAAGGACAACTTTATTATACTACAGTGCACAAGTGTACAGGAAAGTACTATGTTCCCTGCTTCCAGGAGTCAGTAGATGCTACTCTGTACAGTTTAGGATGTCTGGCTCCTCAGCATTTATGCCAGACTAGGATAGACCTGCATGCAGGACAATACCTTGTCTACAGTCCTGTCCCCATTGACTGCAAGATTTCTCTACAGTTGCAAGGTGATGTCTTCCCTGCTGGCTGGTTGGCAAAGGGCAAATCCAAACAGCAGGAGATGAGCAATCTGCCATGCAGCCTGCAGATTGTAGTCTCTGCCATCACATGTTTTGTGCCTAGCTTGACACGGAGGTGGACTTTATTGTGCTTTCTTGCAAAATAATTGCACAAAACCCACATTTTCAATTTCAGGAAAGTTTTATGTAGGAGTCCTGAAATTTAGTTTCACAGGTTTCTTTGGTTCTTTTTTTTTCTTTATTAATAGATTTTTGCAAATGTTTCAAGTCAAAATTGTTGACCTAGAAGCTCTACTTAGCAGTTTCTGAAAATGTACAAATGGTAAAGATTAATCATAGACTACTGGAGAGATCTAGTTGGGAATGGACCTCTGGTGGTGTCTGGTCCAACCCCCTGCTCCATCCAGGATGCACCCATCGAGTTGCTCAGCACTTTGTATAGGCAAATTTAGAAAACTTGTGAGGATGGAGACCTCCTGACCTGCCTGAGCCTAGTCCCAGGGATGCACCACTCTCATGGGGAAGAAGCTTTTCCCTACGTCCAGTGGGAACTCTCTTTGTTGCAGCCTGTGCTTGTTGACTCACTGAGAAACTTCCATCTTCTCTGTAACTCTCCCATTTAGACAATGGATGACTGACACCTGACACCCTCCATGTCAACTTTTCTTCTCCAGACTGAACAGACACAGGTCCCTCAGACTATCCAGTACATCATGTGCTCTTGCACCTAGACCATGTTTAGTGACTCCTGCTCTGGATTTGCTCCTGTTGGCTTTTCTTTCTTATGGGGGGCCTTCACACCAGTTACAGATACAGATGCAGCCTCACCAGTGCTCTGTAGAGGAAGTCATCACCTCCAGCTGCTGGCTACACTTTTGCTATGCAGCCCAGGCTGCAGTAGGCCTTCACGGGCAGGCTGTTGAATCATATTCTGTGTCCTGTCCACCATAGTTCCTTTTCTGGCCAGTCATGCCCCAGCTTGCAGTGCCACCTGGGTTTATTCCATCCCAAGGGCAGAAGCTTTCTATTTGCCTTGGTTGAATTCCATTAGGCTGCTGTTCGTAACTTCCAGGTCACATTCTTTTTCACTTACCTTCACAGTGTGGCCTCCCAAAAGGCTGACCTGTCATGATATAGAGGAGATGCTTCTTGGTTTTTTGTGGAATTATGGTTAGACATCATATCAATGAGTATGTACTACCCAGACCTGAGTATCTACATAGGTTCTTATGAGGGAAGCAACAGCTGTCTGTCATAAATACATGGCTTGTAGCTGTTTGTTTACATTATATGCATTTTCTTTCTGTTTTAAAAAGGGCATGTGTCCTTGCCCTTTCTGCATTAAAGTGCGCTTGGCAGATTGTTCTCCAGTTCTTGCTCTACTCCTGGAATGAGCATGCATCTGTGATTCCATTAATTTATCTGCACGCTTTTAAGGCAAAGCAGATTCATAGTGAACTGAAGGAAGGGAACAATACACCTGTTCTCATAATAAAGTATTTAAAGATGGCACCTTTGTTTAAAGGAAATGCTTTAGAGACCAATTATTATTCGAAAGAGATTTTTTTTCTCTAAGAAATTGATATTTAAAGCAAGATTTCAGACATGTAAGGCTATAATTACAGTGCCTGCAGTGGTTTCCATTCACCAGAAAGGGTCACTTCATCAGAGAATTGTTGAACATATCTGAAAGATATAAGCTTAATTGTGTTACAGGCACTTCCAGATGGAATGCTGCATGTGCTAACTAGAAAATAGCAGATTTTAGAGAAGCCGCTTTTAACATGGTGTGATTTGTTTTCCTGCCATAGCTTTCTGTGTCACCTTAAACTGGGTTTCTTTGCTGACATAGACCAACTCCAGTTTTAACACTATTGTCTTTGTCCCTGGACACATTTGGAAGAAACAATGGCTTGGAGCCAGAAAGTAAGGGAATGGGACATCAAACAAGCTGTAAAAACCCTCTAGGCCTTGTTTAACATCTTGAAGTGTAGGAGCTGTCCTTTGCTCTTGTTTTGTCCTGGCTAAACTCTATACTCTTAAAATAGCCTGTATGACATACTAAAGACAGCAGACACTGAAGGGTCGCTGCTGGGAAGAGATGAGGTCAGCTCTACCACCTACACTACCTTGTACTATATGGCAGTGTGTGTGCTACCCACCAGAGTGGCATTATGTTGGATGGGTTGCTTTTGCAGGAGCTGACAGGGCAGTTACCATGCCACTCTTCTTGTCCCTGTGTAATCCTGAGCCTTCCCTCAAAAAGGCAGCATGCTGTGCAGGCAGGCAGGTCATCTAGGAATTGAACACTTCTGGTGTGGAAGTCACAGGCTGGTTTCTGCCTGCAGAAAGGCTGCAGGGTAGCAGCATTTGCGCAGTAGAGTGCAGATGGAAGTCTTTATGCCATTAATCTTCACAATGGACTCATATGAGAAAGTTTTCCCAGCTGAAGCCACCAGTTTCTGTGCATAGCTATGTTCTGGGCAGTTGCTGTCAGGGTGGGATGGGTCTCCACAGGGCAGGGCAGGGCAGGCCTGGCCTTGCCTCACCTGACTGAGGCTCATAGCCTGCCTATGAAGAAAGCCTCAGAGCTCTGACAGGCCAAAACCAATGGCACCTTTTGGTCCAGAAGTTAATGATTAGCTGTAGTGAAAAGTAAATGTTCACAGGAAAATATTGCGGGGCAAACAAGAAAGGGGTTGTCCTCTGCTACGCCTCTGCATCAATTCCAGGGTGAGACAGCCTTGCACCTGGATCCGGAGAGCACAGGTGGTGAAAACAAAATACTAGCTTAGATTGCCTTTGTGTTGGACCTGGGGGTTGTGCATGGGGGTTTGCAGCTAGCAGTCACTGTCTGTCAGAGTCTGGCCACTGTTTTGGCCTGTCACTCAGCAACTAGTTGGATTTTGTTCTCCTGTATTCCCCTACATCATGAAGGAGAGCCTGCTGTGGTGCTGCTCCCCTCTTCCCTATGCACAAGCATGAACTAATGCTTTGCTTTGCCTTCCTTGCAGGAGCAGTCAAGGTTTCATGCACATGAAGCTGATGAAAACCAAAGAGAAATACATCCTGGGTCAGAACAGCCCTCCCTTCGACAGTGTTCCTGAAGTCATCCACTACTACACCACAAAAAAGCTGCCTATCAAAGGAGCAGAACACTTGTCACTGCTCTACCCTGTGGCTGTGCGGACCCTCTAATAACCTAGTCTCACTCCTTCCTGTGGATGGGAGGTGAGAGGTAAGCTGGGTTGCACAGAATTCATTGCTGAAATTCAGTGCTTGAGCCTGTGATGGAGAGTGGCAGCCTTTAGTCTTGGGAAGTAGGCGCTCTGCAGAGTTGTGTATGGGACTGTGTGTATGGTACTCTTATGCTGCAGCGTGCCTCTAGAACTGTGCTTCTACATAAGAGGAAGAAATCTTATTTCAGTGCAAGGAGAACAGATAAACTTCCCAGGGCTTCTCTATGAATGAAAGTACTTCCCAACAAAAGTTCTTCCTCCATGTTTTGAGCAGAATCAACAAGTTCTTCTGAGCAGTAAAACACCAGCAACTTTTATTCTCTTGCTACCCTGAGAAACTTCTCCATGTGAAAGAGTAACCTGACTGAGGGACCCTAGGGTGTTCTTGGTGGACCTGAGAAGGAGCTGCTTAGCAGGCAAGTTCCTGTGCTCTGGTCACTTAGTTTGGTCGGTTTTGGTTTTTTAATGCAGTTTCTTGGGGTAGTCAAATGTTGAATTCCTGTTAGGCACAAAATCTTAAAATAATTTTGTGAGAGTGAATCATGGTTGATTATTTATAAATAGAGAATGTAATTAAAATGTAGTTTATTACATATTTTATCCTTTTTGGTACAATAATTTCCTAAGGGTTACTGTCTTCATTTGCAAGTTTCATTCATAGATACAGGCAGCTAATTCTGTTTGGGGCCGTTATACCATAATGTTTTAAGTAGTTGAGAATGAGTTGTTTTAATGTGTGGGTTAGTATTTTTGCATGAGGGTGGTCAAAGGCTTTTATAAAGCTTTAGTAGGCAAAATCTTCACTTACTCATTCATCTGGATCAAACAGTTGTCCCACTGAGGTAGCAGACTAAGAAGTGTGTGTCACACTGCCTTTCCATAAGATGGCTTTTGTATCCATGTAAATGAGAACTGCAGCATGTAGCAGAGCAGAATTTGTTTTTCTGGTGTATCAAGGCATGTTTAAAACATGGTCCCTTGACACATACCTTCTGGACAGTGTTCATTTTCACTATGAGCAGAAGCTTCCTGCTGTATTTCAGTCACTGTCAGCCAGGAGCACTGCAGAAGCTGCTCTGTATCTTAGTCCTGCCAGCTCGGTTCCCATCCGCTTGAGAGAGATTCTCTACATGCTCTGTGTGGTTGTTGAATGGGATAAGTGAAAAAAATATAATTGTGCCGAAACTGAACTGGGGATTTGATAGCCTGGTCATCCTCACTGCATGCCATCTCCCACCTATGTCTAGAATATTGTGTGTTAACCCATCAGCTGTTGTAGTAGTAAACTGGTTATATGCAGTTTATGTGTTTTACAGACTGCAATAGGACTGTGAAAGTGTGTGTTATTTAATTCAGCTTTCTTACCTACTATTCCCTTTTATGTATGTTTAGAAAGAAGTGCAAATCTAAAAATTGTGATGGAACAACCACTTACTGCCTGTAAAAGTAGTGCTTCATTGTATTGTCTAATCTGATAAGAACTTCAAGGATGTCCCATATAATGTTATCAATGATGAATGTTCTGCTTCCTTTTTAAGCCTGCCTTGTTCTTTATATGACATCCAACACAGTTTGAACAGGAGTGGATCACACATATGTGAGGAGCCCGGTGTCATTCTGTGCAGCAACAGTAGTGGGTCAAGCTGTCCCTATCTCACACAGAATCTGAAGCTACGTTGGAGTAGGTTCTTACTGGTTTTGTGAGAGAAGGGTGACACAATGGAGTAGAAAGAGACAACGTTCCTCTCCAATTGAAACTAAACATCCCCATTTTCATGTACTCACCTACATGCACCTTTTATTTCCCTAAAGCCTTTGTAGAACTCTTCATTCTCCTCTGAACATCACCCAGTTGGCAAGAGCACTTTTAAGTTAGCATATTCTTCTATCGCCAGAGTAGGAGTTCATGAAGGTGGCAGAGTTCACAGCAATTAGGAATCAGATGGCTTTTGTGGGCTCTGGCGACTTTGTCATGCCCCTTGGGACAGAAATATGTCATATTTCTTCTTTTGCATGTTGAAGTGCGTTTCTGAGAATCTGGCATTGTTGCTGTTCTATGGCCTGTTTTTCTTCTTCTGTAATGGAAAAATAAGCCCCTACTCTCTCTAACAGCAATTACCAGTAGAAACCAATATTATTGTTAACCAAGGCGTTGCCAGGCTTCCTTTAGCACGTTGTCTTTAGCTCATAGAGATGACTGTTGTACCAAATCTTTCTTGTCACGGGCCTGACTGAAAGTCAGCTGAAGCCAGCAGGTGCCACTTTATTGCTGTCTGCAGATTTTGGTTTGGGAAGGTTTTTTTGATTATTTTTTTAAAGACTTTTAGAAAGTACTCAGTAATTGCAGAATAAATAAAACCAGGATTTTGTTTGCACTGTAATGTTGTCTTTGTTTATTTAAGTGATTGTATTATATTTTTCCAGTGAAAGAATATTCTTCCCAGACTTTTTAATGTACAGTGAAAATACGTGTATTGCAGTGTGTAGTATTGCATACAGGTGGAAGATCTCGTAGCGATCATGCCTATACAGCACATTAAAAGTCTATTTAAAAAAAAATTATAAACTTCTCCCTTTTCTTCCTCTGATTGTCAAAGTGTACTCAGATTGTCTTGAACAGCTAATAGTTGAAGCAGCCTTTCAGAGCAACTTGTGTTTGTGTGTCTTAGCTATGTAGTGAAAGTAATCATCAGGCTATAATCTGGTTTGGAGTCTGAAAAATCATATGGCTCAGTTCTGCCCTAAGTAATTCTCTTGACAATGTGCGCCTTTACAAGGGCTGTGCCAAAACAACACAGGTGCGTGTGTGAAAGACATTGCTGTGCAATTGCTCAAGGTTATTGCTCTTTACAGCATAACACTGGTGAATAACTTTTTTCAGCCTTTATAAGAGGTGTTAATTAGGCTTCTATTTTGATGAGTATTTCACAGCATGATGGAAGCTCCCAAGCTGTGAACATCTGTATGAGAGGTAGGAGAGTTTTGGTGGCCAAGACTACATCTCACAGCTCCTTCCATAATTGGAAAAATCATTAAGGTTTGTGGAGGTACAGTCATCACCATGGGTTCTGTACTTGATGATTGTTTATTCTCTGACTCTGAAATTAAGTCTTTAGAGCCAGGATGCAAAGTGCAGGGCTCTCCTAAGTGCAAAGGTACAAAACACACATTTCCAGCTTCTCAAAGAACACGGCCTGAGTCTACACTCTGAGGAAAGCCAATTGCTGCTTGGAGTATGACACATTTATGTGCTGCTCCTAGCCATCACAATGAGGTTCAGGATTTGCCCTTTCTCTTGCTGTCATGGCTCAAGTTGGCAACACAAACACTGTGTGGTAATGTTGGTGGAGGCTGCAAATGCCATCTTTCATCCAGGTTCTGATTCCATATTCACCCTACTGCACTACTAAGCTACACTCTGGGGTGCTCAGTTGGTCATCTGCTGCTGTTAGTTATTCATGCTATCCTCAGGTGGTACCTAGGGTTGTGTCTGAGCAGAACAAACAAAGTCTTAACACTGGTTTAAATAAATAAATAAAACCCATCCAACACACTGCTGTACTTGCTCCTTGGAGAGGAGGAAAAACAAAACAGAATTGAAACAGGCCTGTCTGCACTCCTGGTCTGAGAAGGGGAGAAGGGAATGAACGGTGGAGAGTCAACTGGGTTTTGTGCATTCTTTCCTTTTTAATGATCTGCAATGATCCCACATAAAACACTGCAAATTGTTTCTTTTTATTGCTTCTTGGTGGAGTCCCTAGTAAGAAGGGAAGAAGAAAGGAAGGAATGGCAGCAGCCAAAAGTTGTTGGTCTGAAATGAAACAAATGAAGTCCTGCTGAAAAAGGATGTTCATAGATTGCAAGGGATGACCATGTACAATCCCATTTTCTGCAGCATGTTATTGCCTGTCTCAGGCCTTGAGCTTACTCTGAGAATCATGTACCCACAATTCAGAGTCGCTGTGTTGACCTCAGTGCTCTGGACCTTGTTGTTAGTTTGATGACAAAATCAATCCAAACATTGCCCCTGTTTTCTCAAGTGTCTTTCAGGGTACCTGGATTGCATTTATTGCTGCTGATTGTTCCAAGACACAAATACAGTAGCTTAATTGCAGCTTTGCAGGGCTCAATTTTCTTTCTAAGCTTGGTTTGGGGATTAGTATTACTGTGACATTGCACTGGATACAGGTAACAGTTAAGTGTTGATACCTGCAGTATCAGTATAGGATACCTGCAGTAGTAGCATAGGAAAAACAAAATGTTGCATTCTCTGCTGGACTATCAGAGCTGTCCTTGGTCCCGGTGTTGCCCTGAGTGGCACATGGGGCCCTCAACGCCTACCTGTAAGCAAAGTTGATGTGGCATTTCTGTCGCTGACTTCTATTTCTGGGGTCTATGCAATTACTACAGCATAGCATACAGCACTATCTAGCCACAGAAGAATCTCAACATTCCTACTATCAGCCACACCACTTGGACAAGCTGCTCCCCTGTTTAGAGTCAAGCTGTTTTGCCACCAGAAAGGGACTGTTTACCTGTCAGCTAAAGGTCAAATTGTACAAGGCTTGTAGACCAAGAGTTTATTCAAGAGTAAATCCAATGAATCTCCTGTGTCTGTGTCTCAGACATCCTGGACTGGCTCCATCTGGCAGTCCCTATATTGGAGGTGACTGTTAATGACTGATAAACTAGAGGGAAATTCAGAGGGAGCTATTCAGAGGAAGCTTGATTGGCACAAGGGATGGGCCAGCATGGACCTCCTGGAGTTCCACGAAGGCAGTCCTGCACTGGGATGCAAAAGGACATACTGGAGGGGCCACCAGTGGGAGAAGAGTAACAAGGAGCTGAGTCATGAAGGCCTACGGCAGTCAGAACTATAGTGGAAGTGTAGCCAGCAGGTGGAGGGAAGGGATTATTTCCTCTACAGAGCACTGGTGAGGCTGCATCTGGATACTGTGGTTTGGGTGCCTTCAGGTACAAGGAGAGACATCAAAAAACTGAAACAAGTCTAGAGCAGGGTGTCTAGGATGGTCTGCGGGTTGGGATGCATGATGTGTGAGGACTGGCAGTGGGAATTGGGCTGGTTTAGCTGGAAGAAGACAAGGCAAAAGAGGGGTACCCCAGGGCCTGGGTACCTGGCCTACAAGGAGAGAAATGTTGCTGCTACTTCTAATCTGGTGCTTTACATCACCTCAGGCTGCTGATGGCTTGAGCTCTCCCTCCTGTATTGCTCTTTAGTTTCCCCACAGGAGCTCTGAAAGGTATTGGAGCTCACTGATGGTGTTCTGGTGCTGCAAGCCCAGTGTGGGTGGCAGGGATCTTAGCAGAGCCTTTCTGCTCTCAGTTAAGCTGATGGAGGGTGGGAGTTTGCTTAGGCCTCTTCTACCACCAGCACCTTCCCCATCTTCATCACCACCATTTGGTTTGAAGTGGCAGCAGTGGGCTTGAAGCAAGGCACTCTGTTTAGCATGGGGAGGCATATGGAACACCACACAGATCCAATCACAATGCAAGGTTTGAAAACAAGCTTTGGGTTTTTGGCCAGTGTGGCAGTTGATCAGGTTTGGTCCTGGCCAAACTTTAGTTACAAGGAAGTAGACAAGGATAGGCGAGTAATTTCAGGGTTTGGTTTAAGAGACATGCTCCAGCTGCAGTAGGAGTTGGAGGCAGTAGTAAAACGGTATGCCAGCACTGACATAGCCAACACATTCTTTTCTATTCCTATAATGGAAGGGCATAGACTTCAGTTTGCTTTCACCTGGGAAGGAATCCAGTGCACCTGGAATCGATTTCCCCAGGGCTGAAAGCATAGTGTTGCCATTTACCATGGACTGATTCAAGAAACCTTAGAAATGGGCACTGCACCATGAACAACAGCAGTACACTGATGACATCATACTCTGGGGACAAACAAAAGATTACATATTTGAAAAAAGATTAAGCCGTCATTAAAATCCTGCTGAAAGCAATGTGTGCCATCAAGAAGTCTGAAGTCCAATACAGAAATACAATTACTAGGGTTAAAATGGATGGATGGAAGATGACATACCCAGTGATGTGGTGGAAAAGATTAGTATGTTTCCTAAAGCTACTAGCAAAAAGGAAGCTCAAGCATTCCCATGGAATGGTAGGATTCTGACAAATGCACATTCCTGGATACAGTCAACTAGTGACACCGCTATAAACAGTGGTGTAGGCAAGACTGGTTTATATGGGGAGCCAAGCAACAGTGAGCCTTCCAACATGTGAAACTGGAAGTGGCACAGGAAATAGTCCCAGGCTCTATCCAAACTGGTGTTGAGCACAGGATTTCCTATATATGACCTCAGGAGATGTTGTAATCTCCTGAAGTGTGTGGCAAAGGAGCCCTGATGAATCCAAGGCTGAACACAGATTTTGGAGCTGAAGCCACCAGTGGTCAGAAGGTAATTACACACCTCAAGAGAATAAGACCTTTTCCACCTATGAATGAGTCCAAACAGCATCTGAAATACCAGGAACGGAACAATTGGTTACATAAATGCTCCTGTACTGCACTGGATGTTCAAAGAAGCAGTGGCACCCATCCATCACACTACTGTCCATATTTGAAACAAGTGGCCTGCCCTGATGACCAGAGAGCACATTTGGGAAATAAAGAACACCCTGCACAGAAAGCAATAGCATGGAGTACCCTCACCCATTATGTGGCTGAATGGAATAGGACAATCCAGCCAGTTTTCGGAAGCCGAGGCTATGCAATTAGTGCTAGAAATACCTAACAGGGTAAGTATCCCACAATGTATATTTACATGGACTTTTGGTTTGTGGCCTATGCTGAGTAGGGATGGATAGAACCACGCAAAAAAAAACAAGGATGGAAAGGTTGAGTTAAACCCATTTGGGGCACCAAAGGTATGGCACAATTTGCCTGCAGCAAAGATGAGTATTCATGCGTGAGTGTGAGTGTACACATCCCAACCAAATGGACCACAAAAGAGTGCCAAAACACTAAAGCCACCGAATGTACAAAAAGCAAACATCACAGCCCTGGTTGCAACGATGAACCTAGACTGGCAACACAAAGGAGAATTTGTCATGGCCCAATGGGCTCATGAGATAGCAGGCCATAGAGGCCAAAGATGATACCCGACACTGGGCCAGAGAATGAGGGACAGATCTTCCACTAGCAATGACTACCCAGGTCATTCTGGACTGTGATGTATGTGCTATAGTAAAGGAAGCCAGGCAGAGGAAATTACTTGTTGCCTACATCTGAAAGAATATGTGGAAATTTGGTGAAGCACTGCTGTTATATCCCCTGCCATCTATGGGTCTTGGGATAGGGTGAAAGAGAACACTTCATCTCCTGCAAAGACAGCAAACACCACCCTGGGCTGTACAGAGATGAAGTAGGAGTAAGGGACATGATTGAGTTAGAGTATTACAATGCCAGGGAAGACATTTTTACCTCAAGAGGTTTAAGGGAGTAACACTTGTCACAAGGGAGCCTATTTGATAGCTTCCTTATGGGAACAGAATGCTGCATGTTACTAACCTCAGAGGATGACAGAAGGTGTACAGAAACAGAACACGTACCACCCAAAGGCATTTGCAAGTAGGATAACCTGCGAAGTGAGCTAATGAGGGACAATCAATCAGCCTCATGGGCACAGTGTTCACATATGGTGTTACAAAGGCTGAGCGGAGAGGAAGAATCACTTCATTCTCAAATGAATCTGTTGGCTCTACTCTTGCTAAGAGATCCCAGAGTGCAGCTGGCCTTCGTTACTGCCAAGTGTGCATTGCTACCTATGTACAATTGCGTGTCCCACAGGAGTCCCTGGTTCTTTTCTGCAAAGCTGCTTTCTGTCCTTTCAGTGCCAATTCTATACTTGTACTCAATCCATTGCATGTACTTTACTTCACATCTCCCTTTGTTCGTGCTCGGCCCATTCCTCCAGACTGTCAGTGTCCCGCTTGAGTACCAGCCCTGCCCTCGATACCTAATGCTCCCTGACAAGTTTGGTACTTTCTGTGAATTGACTGCAAGGGCACTGTGCCCATCACCTCCGTTGTTAATAAAGACACTAAAAGGTGTTGGCCTAATTATCAATTCCTAAGGGCACGCCGTTGTGGTGGATTGACCCTGTCTGGGTGCCAGGTGCCACCAAGCTGCTCTATCATTCCCCTTCTCAGCAGGACAGGTGGAGAGAAAAAAACCTCTGTGGATCAAGACAAAGGCAGTTTAATAACAGCAAAAGCAAAGGCCACACATGGAAGCAAAAGGAAAATAAAGATTTTATTCTCTACTTCCCATTAGCAGGTGAGGTCCAGCAACTTCCTGGGAAGCAGGGCTTCAGTACGCGAAGCAGTTGATGAGGATGACAAACATAAATAATGAATGCCCCCACTTCCCTCCTCCTTTCCCTTAGCTTTTACTGCTGAACTAACATGATATGGTATGGAATATTCCTTTGCTCAGTTTCGGTCAGCTGTCCTGGCTATGTCCCCTTCCAAGATCTTTCCCACCCCCAGCCTACTGGTGTGGGGGGAATCTTGGAGAGACACCCTTGATGCTGTGTGAGTACTGCTCAGCAGTAGCCAAAATGTTGGTGTGTTATCTGTCAACACCTTTCTAGATACCAATACAAAGCACAGCACTATGAGGGCTACTATGGGGAAGATTAATGCCATCTCAGCCTGACCCAATACACGATTCTACACTAGCTGCCACTTTGACTTAGTACCACATGTCACAGCTTTTTGCACCCAGCGGTCCAGCCAGTTTGCTATCCACCTTACAAGTATACCAAGATACATATATATGATATTCTGGAGAAGACACAACGGAACACAGGTAAACAGATCAACAGCAAGCTTTCTGTAAAAGCCTTACTTCCTAGTTACATGGCATAAAACACATATTTACTTGAACCTAAACTTACAGTTCACTTGCAGAATTAAAACTTTTGCCCTAAATCTGAGCCTGTTTTGAAAAGTAAATTATGGTGGGTGTAGCTAAAGTTTTATTTAAGCTTTGCTTCCCAAAATGAAACCAGAAACACAAATCTGAGGCTGGCATTCTTGTGTTTGCGCAGGGAGGGAAGGAAGAACTTTATCCCTCATTGAGCATCCCCAAAAAATCTGCTCCAAAGCAATTTCTGGATTTTGGCTGTATTGCAGTATGTGTTGCCTGAGAACAGGAAAAGGAGGTTGTCTTTTTTACTCTAAATCCAAACCATTTAATTTTGCCATAGTGCTTCCCTCACTTTTTTCCCCAGTAGTGTTGAAGGCTAACTCAGAGGTTTAGAATGATTTGATAAACAATTATGAGAACATTTAATCGACTGTAATTATAAAAATATAGTTATCATTCTTAGATCAAGGCATGCTAAAGAACAGCTGGAAAATGTAATGCCTTTGATACCAGATGTACTTTGTAAATAATAACAGGAACAGTTAATCAGAAGAACGTATTGTTGCAGTCTTGGAACAAGGACATCCTGGAGCAAGTAGGCCTGAAGAGGACACCTAATCAAGATGTTTTGAAAACATCCAAAACTTGGCAAGTAAGCCCAAGTAAGCCCTCATATAATACCAAGAATGACTCTCCCAGGTCAAAGGAGCCTTGCCTAGGTCAAGACCCTTCCTTACAGAGCATATATAAGGCATGTATATAAAAAGAAAGTACACTGTAGCTGTAAATTAATGTGAGGTTTGTGAGAACCATTAAGAAATGAAAGTGAGTAAGCATGATTGTAAAATAACTAACAACTGTTGCTCTGAGTGTATAAAATGCTGCTGTATGTTAACCAAGGTGTGCTACCTTTGTGAAGCTACCACCTAGCACCCACCTCTGCAGAAATGAAATAAATACGCAATATCTCTCCTGAGTGTGTGACAATTGACTTATTGCACACCGGGCCATGAATCCGTTTTTCGGACAAAAATTTTTGGAGACACAGATGGGACTGCCATAAAGCCCTGCCTGGCTCAACTTGCCGGCTGCCAGTGGGGAGAAGCTGCTCTTTGGATTCCAACAGGCACTGACCTGTTTGTTCAGGGGTTCCATGAATATTCTCCCCATCCAGAGCAGGTAAGTGACTCAAAATGTGACTCAATGTGTGAATTGAGAGATATTTCAAAGGGGGGCATAATAAGTGAAATATTGTATAAAAGGGTTTTGTCCATGCTTGACAGTGGCAGCTGGAGTGCATGAAACTGTGGGTAAGAAAGTTCTTTTTGCATAACAATACGGCAGCAGGACAAGGGGCAGGGCAGCCTGCTGAACCTCTCCCCTGCTCTCCATTCCAATGCATCCTGAAACTTTGGAATAAATTCAGTGGGAATCCTAGAGGATTTTCCAAAGAAAAAAAATGAGTACTGCAGATAATGGTGGCCAATGTATAAATTGGATGATGGGGAAAAATGGCCAGAAGTAGGAACTTTGAATTATAATACTATTTTACAGCTCATCTTATTTTGTAGAATTGGGATGACATTCCATACCTGGATTTAGTTTTCACCTTGTGAATGATTTTGAAACAAGAAAGAAGTGAAAATTGTTGGTTTCTGATTCTAAACTAATGAAACTGTCTCGTTATTGTTCTGCTTCTAGTATTGAGAAAAGTTGCATAAAGGTAGGTGACCATGAAGATGATGTACAATTGTTGTTTGCCCCTAGTAATGAACAGGACAAGAGTTCCTGGGGGGGAGGGGGAGGGGCGGTGAAGGATTTAGTCCTATCGCAGGCAGAACTCCTGCCCAGCAAAATTTGGTGCTACAAGCCCCATTGGGTGAGGAAGTCAGACCAGATGGAATACTGGTATGTGTAAAGGTGCCATTTTCTGCCTTGGACTTGATTCATTGGAAATTAACTAGTTCAGTGATTCTCTATTTTTTCCTTTTTCTCCTGCCCGCTGTTTCAGTGATTTAAGCCCATCCACACTCACAGAATCTACTGTGCTGTAACTTGTAATTCTAGAGCTGGATCCAGCTCAACTTCATCAACTCAGAAACTCACTTCTAATTTATGGGACTGTAATTGCTACCTGAACAACGCCACTTGTAGAGGTGCTTTTCCTGGATGTGTAACTGCATTTCAGTTGTGACATCATTCTGGGATCACCAACGCTGCGGTGCTGCTGTGGTGTTTTTCAACGTGGAGCCGCTGGCTGCTCATGCGTGCATCCTTTCTTCACAGTTTGCAGTGCTCCAGTGTACAGCCATGTGCCACCCAGCGGCTGAAGAGAGGCTGGTTCATGTGCAAAACGAAGTTTTCCTGCTTTTAGAGAAACGACACACTGACCAAGCCCAGCGCAGTTATAGCAGCAACTATTGCAATTATTTTCTGGTTTAATTTAAGCTTAATGTTAACTTAATGTTCATCATAGTGCAGTTTTTCCTTCCTGTTGAGTTGTCTTGTTATTGCATCCTAGCACTTTGGTTATTTCAACAAGAGCAATGAGGAAAACAGAATATGCGTTTAGCATGCTTGTGGTCATTTCAGTTTTTGCAGTTTGTCTCTCCAGCTGCATTTCTCCTTTCCTTCCTTTATCTTAATTTCCCATCCCTCCTCCTTTTGTCACCAAATGGAAAATCTCAAGTCTAAATGCCAAATAATTTGGTTTCAGTTTTGGTAAATCAAAAAATAAACATGTTTTGATGTGAGAATGAAAATGTCATCTTTTAATTTATTTTACTTTCTCCAGCCCAGCCTGGATTGATGTGGCCACTCGCAGCCCCTGGGCATTTTTGATGGGGCCAGTTGGACATTGCAGCCCCTGGGCATTTTTGATGGGGCCAGTCAGACGTTGCAGCCCCTGGGACTCTGGAGGGGCTGAAGTGGGAAGCGCTGCATGCTCTGCCCAGAATTGCTGACTCTCTCCAAGAGGATGGGCCAGGATACTGCTGGGCTGCAGGGGACGGGGCTGGAGAGAGACCACTCTTTCCCAACTTTGTGGGGGGTCTGAACTTCTCCCAGCTTGGCCTGTGGTGGGGCCCCATTTGGTATAGGGGCAGAGCATTAGGAACCTCCCATGGGGTGGAGCCCGTCCCACAGGCAGTGACCCTTGTTCCCCTGTTCTCACATGCCTCTCTCCTGTCCCCCACAGCCCTGAATCCTCACGTTCCTTGCCCCTGTGTCTATGTGGCACAAGTGGGGCCTGTGTACAGACACGCCCTGGGCAGGGAGTGCAGGAAGATTGGAGCACCATTCCAGCTCATTAGGGCTGATACACTGTGGGATCGCCCCACTCAGAATCTCTGTGTCCTGGGGACACAGCTCCCCCATGGGGTAGAGTTCAGCAGGGCCATTTGAAGCTCCAGGTTCAGCTGAGTGATGGGAATCTAGATGCAAAACTACCTGCAACACCAGGTAAGCAGGCATAACCCTCTACCATCAGCATGGGAATGACTGAGAGAAGATCCCCATCTTGCGAGAGGAAAGACTGGGGAAAGGAACACCAGATCCTACTGCTTTTCCAGGAAGCCCGGGTGCCCTGTTCTGCTTGAATTGCTGCCCTAAACTGTTTTCTCAAAGCCAAAAAACCCCAGGTGTCTTGGCTAGTTCACCAGTCCCTACAGAACCTGGTACTCAATTCCTTAGACATCAAATCCCCAAATCCCACCCCTAGACCCTGCTGCCTACCTAGCACTGTTTTTTTGCCCCACATGACAATGTTGTTGATGTATGGTAGATGTTCAGGGGGAATCACCCCGTTCCAGTGTAGCTTGGATTAGTCCATGACAAATGGTAGTACTGTGCTTCCATGCCTGGGGCAGTGGGTTCCAGGTGGGTGGAACACCCCTTCACATGAAAGCAAACTGTTGCACTTTGCTGCCAAACAAGTTGAGAAAAACACAATGGCAATATCAGTTGTAGCATACCACTCAGCTGCCCTTAACTCAAATTTATACTGGAGCACTAGAATATCAAATACAGCAGCACTCAGCAGTGGTGTGTCTTCATTTAGACCACAGTCATCCACGGTTAACTTCCACCCTCCGTCAGATTTTTGCATTGTCCATATGGGACACTTAAAAGATTTAAAAGAGTCTTGCTGATCACTCTCTGATGGGTGTATTAGCTCATGGATGGGAACAAGGAAGTCTCAACTGGAACAGTATCACTGCTGGTTGCAGTGTCACGATAGCAATCAGCATCTGCTGTTCACTAAGCCACAGTAAGCCCACAACGGAGGTATCTCCTGAGAGGCCAGGCAAGCTAGACAGCTGTTTAATCTTTTCTGTATTCCTGGTTGCCTCTTGGAGCACCTGTCAGTTTACAGAGCAGAGCAGCAGCTTTTCTCTTCCCAGGTCCTGTTGCCCTTCACTGAGTTACAGGCAGCAGCTGTATGTGAGAGGGCTGTGGAGTTCATTACCTGCCTGAATCAGCTTCTGGCCATCCCTTCCTACATGAAGTTAGGCAACCTGCAGCTGCCTCTTCCAAGGGCCTCGTGCAGCTTTGTGCTTCCTCTGAGGGACTCCTGGGCAGAGGTTAGGCCTCCCAGCAAGGCCCTGATGTGAAGCTCTTAGCCCTGCCTCTGTGGGTTTCTGTCTCCACTCTGTGTTCTCTCAAAGGGCTTTGCCACCAGGCCTATGCCGAGCACTATCATAGGAAGATGTTGTGAGCCAAACAGCTTTAGCAGTCGTCTTTGACCTGGGCCACTGCTCAGCTGCTTTGGGACCCTCCAGGGATAGTCAGGTCTTCCAAAGCTGTGGCTCACCTGGAATCCAGCTGTAGACGAGCTGTGGGTTCAGGGCTTGGCTCCCAATAGGCAACCCTGAAATTTGGTGCCAGTGGCAAACCCCCCACCCACGTCACAGTTCCACTTCTGCTTACACATTACACTTATTGCCTAAAGGATAACAGTTGTGTAAAAAGTAAAAGTTACATTTTTTTAAATTAAAATACATAGTGAGCAAGACAAATACTTGCCCATTGTTGTGGCAGACTTTTATATCATCATATACCACAGCCTTGATAGTTGCTATGCTTCTAGTTTACAACATAGGATTATGACATGAGAACCCCCAACTAGTGGTTCTTCCTAGCTTGAACAACCTCTCATTTTCAGAATAAAGTGGGACTAGCAGAGATGTTTCATCTCTGTAGAAACAGTTCTCCTGAAAATGCTGATATTAGTAGTGTTATTTCTAATCTAGACAAAGCCATATTTATGTAAAAATGGACAGCAACCAATTATTCTGCTGGGAACACTCCATTTACTTTGATGAAGATACGTACAGTAGTCAAAAATCTGTTTTATCATGTACTTAGTAAATGAGACCATAATCAGTGATCCAAATAAAAAGCAAATTTTAGTTTAACAGAAAATGCATTCAATGCACTTGTACTGCAGAGACATAAAAATGTAAAACCCTATATAATTCACAAAGTCTCAGTGCTGTTTTTTCATAATTGTTCCCTATGTACCAAAATTAATTAAGCTTTTAGTACACAAAATACTCATATTGCCTTAAAACAGTCTGCGCACTGAAAAATGGAAGTATGATATGTGGTTTTAATTTTTACTAAAATATATTTAGTGTACATACATGGTGCAACTTCAGCAATATGTTTATTGCACCTAGTAATTCAGATAAATGCTTATAGTTACTATGGAATACATATATCCATTGCTATTGATTTCTTACCTAAGCAGTAGGGTTTTGCTCACTGTGCTAAATCTCACCTGCCTAAAATGCGTGTGCTGTAGTTCTACTGGTAGTAGAATGGCAATGTCAAGATGTAGTTGTACATTTCATAAAACAAATCTGTTATCTGCATTGAACGGAACTAGTTTTACAGGTGTTACATAAGTTTACTTGCACCCTGATCAAGGAAAGAGACATCTGCAAATATATAAACATTTAATTAGCTCACACAAAACCAAGCCCTGCTACTAGAGTGCCCTGAGTCACTGAGACAACTAGTACATATAGAGTGATACGCTCATGTCCAAATAGGGCATATTCTAGAGGTAGTAGGTTTTTGCTTTGTAAGAATGTACAATTTTACTTTGTCTTAGTAAAATGAGTGCTCATGTCATAAGATTAAAACTTTGCATTATCCATTGAAATTGTTCTTTTCACACAAAGAAACTTCATTGTCTGTGTGACTAAGGTTAATAGGGCTTTTTTGTTCCAACATGCTGGGAAGAAAGTTTTTCCAACTCTTTCTATACACTTAATTTCACCACAAAAAATATGCATCTAGAGAGCGTGTTTCTGATTTCACCTATGCTGGGATTCAGGTCAAACAAATGGCACTACAGTGTGAAAGTATCACTCTGGCCTATGCCAATGAGTGATTATTCATTTGAATATATGGCTTGTAAGGAATCGTAATTTTTCTCATTGTGATACTGATGTCTATGGAAAACCATAATGTAAGAAAGCCATAATGACAGCAGACACTTTAGGACCTGCACTTGATGTGGCATACACATCTGTAGCAGTCCTGTGCCATTGTTGTATTACAATGAGGTATGCATCCCTTACAAACAGTTACCTTCTCAACAGATTTTTCGTCTCTTGGAGAAACAGGCTTCCTTCAGGTAAACCCAGGATGATGGGAGATAGATACATTTTATAGAGAGAGCACTGAGCTGAAGAGCAAAAGATTTTTAGGTATTGGCTCCACAATGAGACATCAGTTGTTCTCAGTCTGAGCACTTCCAAGTAAAAACCATAGAGAATTACCCTGTAGTCCTTTATGGTACAGGAAAGGTAAGGTATTGACCATTTAAGCTTTGTGAGAAACTGGACTAGACCTCAGCAAAGTGGACAATAAAGAAACTGCAGTCAGAGAAAGTTATGCAATGTGTCTTTCTTGTAACCTACTCTAACTGGAATTCCTTGGTGTCTCCAATTTATACTACAATGTTACATCATTGACAGCACAAAGGTGGGTGCAATAAAAAGACTGATGACATCAGTCAGGTACCTCCACATGCATCCCACTTTTTTTAGCCTAGTATGTGGTCTACATAATGTAGATGTTTTCCTATCTTCCCTCCTTTCATCTTATTAATGCATGAGACATTGTAGTCTAACAAAATAAAGTCTGCCCTTCTCGTGCTAATTTGCAAGGAATTGTACGATTCTCTTCAGGAGAAAACATTCCCCTAACCTTAGGAGACAGACTCTTCTGAACAAAATGAGTATTTGGGTGTCCTTGTTGACAGGAATTGTTAAAATCTTATCGTATCTCTCAGCAGTTCACTGTCATCAACTCAAGACAATTGGAGAGCCCAGTTTGTCATTACCTCTCTTTCAGGGAGCCACCTGCATCCCAGGGTTTGAGTATCAATGCCTTTAAATTATTATGGTTCCATATATTCTCTGCAGAGGTGTGAGTTACAGCACATATGTTCATCAGATTAGTCCTCGTGGAGCTGCTACATATTTAACAAAAAACATTTCCTCATATGAATCTCATGATCTGTGGATTGTACCCACAAGTCTTTCCTTTGGATTGGTCCCTTTCCTTTGATTAAATACCTGAATTTTCTATTTCATCACAACACTGTTGAGCAAGCAGACATTTTTCTCTTGATTGGTAGATGTATTTCTATAGAAGTGATATGTTTAGAGCTGACAAACCTCCGCTGTTACTTGCTTTCTTCAGGTGAAAAATTTTTCTTGAGGTTTAAACTGAACAAATGCATATCTTTGATCTCGAATACGAAATCTTTTCACCTTTGCACTCTTTTAACAGTGGAAAACACCACCGGCTTCTGCTGAAGAAGCACTCTGATTTGCCTTAGTTCAGCTCTCAGTTCTTTATTTATGGAAGGGATTTCTTGAATCTACTTCTATCTGAACTGCAGCATTGAGTTCTACAAAGCTTATGAAATTACATGTATCTCCCATCTGATGATCTCACATGACTCTGTCTAGGCCAGCAGTGAAAACTAGATCTATTATTAGGCCAGAGATCAACTTTACTCATTCAGGATTCTTTTGCTTCAATTGCACATAATAATTCACCCTTTTTTTTGTTAGAATCCAATCTTGCATTTCTAGAAAATGAATTTCAGTGAGAATCAAGTCGCAAAGAGCACAAATAAAAGCCTCATGCAAGGACTTTTGAAATATGTTAAAAAGTTTCTATAGCCTTCAGTTACTTGATATATCGGACACTAAATTTTTCAAGGATCTGGGACATAATTGTATGAATGCAGGCTAAAATTCGGCTCCATTGAGGTGCAGACATCAGCTATAGCTCATTAGTAATTAGCCTGTGTTCAATAACGTTTCCACCGAGATAACATTCTCGAATGGAATATGGCAGTCACTTCGACTTGTATTACAAAGCGTCTGAGAGACATGCATTATTTTTTGGTTTTAATGACATAAAATCCAATGCAACAATGCCTTAGATAGGCCCAGGAAAGCACACAGGCACTTGTTCATTTCTGGAGAAGAGCTGAATCTGGTCCTCTATGCCTGCCCGATGAAAAAACATTCATGTTGATGCTGGAAATCATCATAAGATCTTTGATTTATAGTATCTAATTTTCATTTTCTTTCCTTTTCATATTGCGCAGCCAGTCTATTTGGCTGGAAACCAGGCTGTATAGGTGCAAATGCATGCACCTGTAGCTTTACTAAGGAAAGAAAAGATACATATTCATCTGGATGAGACTCAGAATAGTATTACAAAATAGAGAATAAAATATTCCCAAAACAACTGGATGCCAAAGGGTAGTATTGTATTAAAATGAACGTTGGGAAAGAAATTAACTTCTGAGCAAATTTAGTCATGTTATTATAGTCGACACTTCTATCAAGTATCTTCATTTACCTAAGTCTCTGCTCCCCCAGAGGCGAGCTGTGAGAAAAGGCTGTCCTTTGAAACTCAAAGGCTATGAACCACATTCAATGTCAGGGCAATAAGAGAGGTAGTAGGAACACAGACTGAAAATAGAAATACCAAGACTGACTCACCACCTATTTATTCTCAGAACAGCTTCAGCAAAGCTTTTGATTGTCTCTTCCAGCATGCCTTTTGCACAGATTAAACAGAGTTTAGGATTTGGTTTTGGAAGTATGCGAGCTTTGGATTTAAACAAAAATTATAAATCATTTTTTCTAAGAAAATTGTTCACTTTCACCTAAATGCAAGAAGGATTATTTTTTTTTTTGCTGAAGACAGTTCCAGATTCACTATTTATCTTTTTTATTACTGTTTATTTATGGTAACTTTCTTGGGTGTCTGCATGTTACAATCTGAGAAACTGTGTGCAATGTCCATTCACAGTAAGAACTGGCGAATCAATTACAGCTGTCACTCAGGAAAGCGCTGTCATCTTTGTGATCTTCCCAGTCCTGTAGCTCCTCATAGAGCTTCTGCTGCAATAGCTAGAACATTGTTATGTTTGAAAAGCATTGAATTTCAGTCATTAGGGAGCTTGTCTAAAAAGCAAGGAGATATTTGATGCCTTTCTTCTCCCTTTCTGATGAAGGATTTTGTGTCTGCAATGCTGGAAGCATCACAGTGCTTTGTCTGTAAGAGCTAGGTGCTCAAAGCCCTGTTCCATTAAAGCCTCAGAGATGAGAAATGCTCTCAGAGAGGAGAAAACTGCTGACCCACCTAAGGCCCAGGTCCATCCAGTACAGTGCTGACAATGTCCAAAAACAGACAGTAAAATGAGTGCTCTACAAGAAAAGATCTACAGAAGTATTGTTCCTGTTCTGTCTTCCCAGCCTCTGGCCTTTCAAGGATTCTGTATGCCAGAAGTGGTATGTAAGTAACGAGTGGACTTCAAAGAATTTTTGCCCCATAGCTTTATCTGGTCTTTTTTTTTTTAAATTAAACCCAGCAAGGACACAGAAATACGTTCCATGGCCAAAATCACACAAAATCCATTTGCTCCAAGATATCTTGCAGGGAAGTTTGTGTAGGATTAGTGCCCAAATCTCCTCAGCATTATTCAACAAAAAATGTAATGAAAATCATGGTTAGTGCTTGACTCTGGTCACCTGGGCCAAGAACATCCTACTTCATAGGACAAGGAGTCACCTGAAGTGGTCACCTATGACAAATTTTGTCCCAAGCATTTTTTTCTCTAAGTTGTGTTTTCCCTACAACTGTCACCAATGCAAATGACATGGCCCTCTTAAGGAACAGGTTGTATTGGTCCTGTCAGAAGACCGTTGTACTTTGAGGAATTGCTGATTTACAATACAGTGACAAATCCTTTGGCTACAAGATAAACTCAGCCAGCTCATTGTTACAGAGGAACCTTCAGGCAACTTCCACTTGATACTAATGCTACGGTCTCCTGTATATCTTTAACAGTGAAAGAAGAACTTCTCAAGTGAACTCTGTTTCTGTTGTGACTGTAGAAATGACAGAGCTGTTTCCTTGCAAAAAAACCATGTAATTGCTTGAAAAAACAAAAAGGGGGAATGTCTGCAATGGACCATGTCTGCATAGCACGTTGTGCATTGGAAAGTACCTAATCATGAGAGCAAACAACTTGTGAAATGAACAGTCACAGAACTGAAAATTATCTCCTAACTTGTGTGACCAATAGTAAGAAATAATTGTGAAGTTACTTCTAAATCAGAAAAATTTCTATTGAATGGGGACAAAGGCATCATAACACTGAGAGCCCAGTGAAGGATAGTTTGCCATCTGAAATTCCCAGAGATGGATCTGTGTTTTCATATTTATTTCCATTTCTATAACTTTTTTAACACATCCAGTTAAAAATGACAAGGCTTTTAAGGCATTTTCCTTGGCCTAAGGTGATTTAAACATCGGCAACACAATAAACTTTACTATCTACTAAGTTCAAAACCTTAAGCTAGCCAAGCTGTGTCAAGCAGAGCATGAATGAAGGACACCTTCAGAGGGGAAATGGAAAGCAGTGAAAACTGAATTTTCTACTCACTAACCACCTCAAAAAAATCTTAAAGTACTCAGTGCTTGTGATTGGAACTATGTTTTCAGCAGATATCAACTTATGTTGTCCTTGCCTAACTAAAAGATTTTTTTTTAAACAACATTAACACTCAGACCTCACCTTAGCACTGTAGCCCCGGCATGAAATCTGTCTTTAATTATTCTGGGGAAGGAAAGGACAAAGGATAAAGTTACTTTGCCATGGTTAAGTCATGATGAATTTAGATGGACGGGTGTTAAATATGTTTAGATGTTAAACCTTCCTACTTTTGCTACAGCACCTTCTCCAGTCTCAAGAGTAGTCCAACCTAATGAGGAGAAAGTCAGGAAAAGTTTCCAGGATGCCTGCATGGATGAACAAAACGGCTCCCAGAAAAACTCAAAACAAAAAAGAAGCAGAGAGTAGAAGCAGAGACAGACAACATGGGAGGAATACAGACACACTGAGCATACAGAGAAGCTGTTAGAAAAGCCAAAGCCCACCTGGAATTAAATCTGGCCAAGGATGCCAAAGAAAAAAAATCTGTTTGTCCTGGTTTTGGCTGGGATAGAGTTAATTTTCTTCACAGAAGCTGGCATAGTGCTGTGTTTTGGATTTAGTACTAGAAGAATGTTGATAACACACTGATGTTTTCAGTTGTTGCCAAGTAGTGCTCAGACTACTCAAGGACTTTTTGAGCTTCTCCTGCTCGGCCAGGTGCATAACAAGCTGGGAGTACAGCACAGCTAGGACAGCTGACCCAAACTGACTACAGAGCTATTCCATACCAGATAACATCATGCTCGGGGGGGTTAGTCAGTCAGTTGCTCGGGGAGGGATCGTGGCTCGGGGCAGTCTGGGCATCGGTCGGCGGGTGGTGAGCAATTGCATTGTGCATCATTCATTTTGTATATTCTGTATATTCTCTTACCATTCTCATAATTACTATTATTATTATTTTCTCTTATTAAACTGTCTCTATCTCAGCCCACGGCTCTAACCTTTTTTTTTTCTTCACGATTCTCTCCCCCATCCCACTGAGGGAGTGGGGGAGTGAGTGAGCGGCTGCGTGGTACTTAGTTGCCAGCTGGGTTAAACCACGACACTGTTCATTTCTACTATCAACAAATACGCTGTTCACAAAACAAATTCTTGCTGCAATTTTAAATAAAGGACATGTAGGCGGTGTAATCTTTGTATAAAATGGAAGCTGCCTGCAAGCTACTGTTTTACAATAGGCCAGGTAAGTTTTACCCTGCAGCCAAGTTATATAAACAAGGCACCTGAGGGCCAAGACATATATTCTGCATGGGTTATGATCTACTCCGGATAGCTGTTTTGTGGATCATTAGCTCTGAACAACAATCTGGTAAGTATCACTACAGTAACCCATGCCATAAATATGCCTTGAATGTACCTATAACACACAGATGTAGAATAGGATCTGAGTTGTACAATAGAATCAGGAATGTGAACATAATTAACCAGATATCAGTGACATTTACCACTTCAGTTTTTAATCTAAATTTCTGCCTGCTATTATCACTTGTTTCTTGGATGCCAGTCAGACTCCAGAAAGATGATGTGCTTTATAAAATTTAAAAAAAAAATTAATCCTTGCCTTAATTACCTAATATTCTAAGTCTGGAAAACATAGTGGAAAACTGATCTCTGGACTAAGAAAATACAGAACTTGATAGTATAGCAACAAAATCTTGTGAATATCTGACAAAGCCCAGGTAACTGTTGCTCTTCCTGAAGTAATAGAAAAAATAGGGAACAATTCAAAGAGAGTGAGTTTCCCTGGCAACAAAAACTATGGGAAAACTCTTACTTCAGCTCTTGCATTCCTACGCTCGAATTTCTATTCATTTCATGGTACACGCACACATGCTTTGCTGGGAAAGCCAGAAACCTGGGACAACCTTATCAGAAACACTAGAGCCAGTTAACAGCTTTGTGAGCCACTCACCATCTTTGTGCCACAGAGCTATTACACAGAAAAGCACGGGTGAAAGTCCACTCCAGGGTAGTGACAAAAGAGCAGTTTTCTTGCTTAGTACAAGTTGTTTGTAGTGAAATTTTCTTATCACTGCTTAGCCCCTTAGTAGAGTGAGTAGTCAACTGAGCAAGCAAATTCTCTGGCATATATATGCACTGCTGCATTTCCTCGTTCACAAAATCTGGGATTGTTTATTGAATATATTTGCAATGCCAGAAAATGGGCTCCCTAGGATTCTTACTGATTAAATGACTGTTTCAGTTTTTACAGGACTCAACTCACACTGCAGGATTTTACTCATAAATTAGCGCCTCTTACTGAGGACAATGGAGATTCCTCCTCTCCCCCCATCCTAAGGAGAAAAAAAATGGGATATGGTAATTGCCAGGATTTTTAAGATCTGAATGTCAGTGTACATTTAGGTGATGATTTTATTTTCATTGCAATTGCACAAGTAGAAGAGAAGATACTGTTTTATACAATAAGACCTTTTGACAGTAGCAGACCTATAATACCAGGGAATTTATATTACAGTGATTATTTTTTTAGTTTTTCCCTATTTTCTTTCTGTTTACTCTATATCCATGTTGCAAGAAGGATAAAACCAGGGCTTATTCTTATGGGTAGGCATATTAACCAGTTAACCTGCTCAACATCGAGGTGAGAATCAAGCTACATTCAGTTTTTCAGTTTATTTTCAGATCAGCTAAACTAAGATCAGTCATTTTAAAGAAACCTCTAGAAAGTCTGTGATACACTCCTCTTCTCCAGCTTACCTATTCTGTCTCATGTGTTTTGCAATCATGTGTAACTTGCACAGTATAGTATAAAAAGACGAATAATCAAGAATCAGAGGAAAAAACATAGATGCCAATAAGGGCACAATTTTCTCATGTCTGCCTGGTAGATTTTGCACTCTATGTGCTTTAAATGGTGGATAGCTCATTCAGACTCTGCCAGTGTCAAACACTGGTGTTGTGTCATGCCTTGTACAACTACGACTGCTAGGAGCCTTCATACGGCTTCACAGCTTTTCATAGGCATTGAGCTAGAGACGGTTGGTTATTCTCACTTTCAGTCCCCACTCAGTCTCCGTGTGCTGGGAAAGGGGCCCCAGACAACTATTTAATATTAAGTCCACAGAGGTCCTGTATGACAGTACTCTTCATGAATACTCTGCTGTGATTTAGTGTATAGCCTGGAGGCAGTATTATACTGTGTGATTATACAGTGATTAGACAAGAGAGGTGCAGAGACCCTCCTATGACTACTTTTTCCAGAAGCTGTCTGCCTCTTTTCTTCCATGGGTCTTTCTTCATATTCCTCTGAGCAGTTGCATTTGAAGACACAATAAAGATGCAGACGTTACAGAAGCACACTATCTAGATAGCAAACTGACAGACATAGAAGAGTTTAGCTCTGTCCAATGAGGAAAAATTGGAATATGCCCTATCTCCTGAGATGTGTTGCTGCCTTTCAAGTTTCAAATGCTGTTGAGATGTTGAAAACCTTGCCTCTGTAAGAGATGGAGATGGATCCTGCTTTGTCTATGGAAGCAGAAGATGTGGTATGTTAGGCTGGTTAATGAAGTTCCTGCTAGTTGAGGCTTTTTTCTCTAGGCTGTGTGTCTATCACCATCAGATGCATCTGTCAAAAGCAATGGACATATATCCCCTGGGGTTTTGTTCACTGATACAGACTGTATACTGCAGAAGGAGCAAGTATCATACAGATCAAATTTGTGCTTCATCTTAGGGATGCTAAATTAATAGGGATTTTTGAGGTAACAAGAAAACTCTAGCATTTTTCTTAGAACAGCATATGGTGAATCTGAAAATCAAGTTACTTTGGCATCTTCACCTGCACCCTGCCTCACAAGACTTTACTGCCAGTGTGCACAGGACTACACAGGCCAAGTTGGTTTTCTGTGGTTAGAGAAGAAAGAGTGTCTTCTATGGCTCAGGTATAAGGAAGAAAATTCTGGCTTATAATACTGTAGTAGAACTACATCAGAACACCAACTTCCTGAAATAGTCTATGATTACCTCACAAGTAGCCATGCCAGTAACCCTAACATACAGAATGTGACTTGGGGATTTTAACACCCTTTTAACAAGAGAGTGCTGCTAATCCATGTTTGTTTTTAACAGTATACTAGATTTTGAGAGTCTTTTTATGAAAGAACAGTTGAAAACATAGCAGAAATAAGTAATAAACTGGATTAAAAAAAGATGGAGCATACCACACCAGGACTTGAATGACCTGAGGAAGAAATTAGTGCACTTACCATTCCAGGATGATTACGATCAACCAAGGATATGCAATTTTAGAAAGGACAAAAGGAGAGGTAGAATATGTATGTCAAGGTATTTGGGAAAGGTATCAATGGTAATCAGGGCCTCATCTTTCTTCCACATCTGCTTCCAGTTCTGTTCCTCTCACAATAATGAAGGATGAATTCATAACAGGACCTGGTGCAGATGAAGTGTTCTTTTAGAATAATGTGTATTCCAGTACCTCCATCTCAGAAAGACTGTCTTTCAACCAAGAAAAGGGAAAGGCTTCAGCGGCAAAGAATGCACAGAGTCCATACGCAAAACCACCCTGCAACTCAGAGCAGCAGCTCCACCCCACCCTGGCCAGCTCCCCCCAGTTTATATACTAAGCATGACGTCATATGGTATGGAATATTCCTATGGTCGGTTTGGGTCTGCTGTCTTGGCTGAGCTTCTTGTGCATGGGGCAGAGCATGGGAAACTGAAAAATGTCCTTGACAGTTCTAAGCACTACTTAGCAACTAAAATATCAGTGTCTTATAAACATTCTTAGACATCCTTACCAACTTTTACCTAGATGAGGTTGTATAAGCAATCACACCCTCACAAGGAAATGACCTGAAAAATATCAAATCTGAATTGCAGAATTGAATAGTCTGTTTGAATATTTGAAGCTAAAACCACTACATGATAAAAATTGTTGAAGTGCCAATTTCCCTTTCGTAGGGAAAAGATAGGGGAAAAGCTGAAATAGAAAGCTTTCACCATTCAGTACTAGCATGTGAGATGGATGTTCCCTTACTGACTTTCTGAATGTGAAAATTAGGGGTTTGATACTTAAAAGAAGTAATATTTTCATTTAAAAGATGAATTACAAAAGCTCTGGCTTTTTTCTTCTCCAAGTTGTCCACAGCAGCAGTATTTGAATGATCGTCATGATTGTAATAAAAGGTTTTTGCAAAAGTAAAAGGAAATAATGTATTGTTATTATAGATAAAGAAAAAGAAATCACCTGGAATGTTTGTAGCATTTAATAGTCAGTGGTCTAGAAGGACAAACAAAAATTTAATTTTCTTAAGAGAATCTTCTATTTTTCCAAAAGGAATGTGTTGAGATACTTTGTAAAGTGGTAATCATTTGAGTAAAGCTGGAGTACATTTGTGTGATCTGGGATGTTGGATGTTTTAGACTGCATGATCATGTCAAAACATAGCAATATTGCAAAATTGGCTTTGCTTATCCTTTTCAATGGTGTTCACACTAAAACAGGAACTGCATTGTGGATTTTGTGCCAGAGGATAGGTGGTTTAAACAACATATAAGTTTCATTCCTTAGTGACACATAGTATTTCCTGTTTTCCATAAAATATCCTATAGCTTGCAGATCTGCCCTCAGTATCAATATGAACAGTGATGAATGTTGCACCATAATGTATCCAGATTTTTTCTTTTCATAAGTGAGAAACTCTAAATATTTATTCGAAGTAGGAACAGGACCATCTGAGCACAAAAGGTAATACAATACTATAATCAGGTGAGCTACCAAACCTGATTCAAATTCTATGTCTCTTCTTTACTTCTTCTGTCATGCTCATTGCGGGAAGGTGGTATCTTGTATGCAAACAGATGTTTCTAATCAGCGTCATTCAGTCTAGTTTGCTACCTTGAAATCCAGAGTCTGTAATAACACAGTTATTTCCATTCAAGTTTAACTTACAAAACAAGATTCCTTAATAACTGCCAGGATACCTTCTTCTTCTTTTGTATTTTGGACAAAAGTGCTGATAGACCTCACTCAAGCTATATAACCACTTCCTCTGTGAGCGGTGAGCACACCACTTGCATTCATTCAGAGCAAGAGAAAACACAAGCTTCTCATGTAGGCAAGTTACCTATCATTGCTGTGTTTTGCTGGAATTAGATAACCAGATCTGACTAGAAAATTGAATAATTTCTGTGTAAATTCATGTGAAAATGGCCAAAGTCTGAATTTTGTGGAACATCTCTGCTGCTCCTTGGAGTCCATACCTCTAGTGCATGAGCTTCCTGGAACCTGAACAGGTAAAGCTTATTTGTACTATATTTTTCATTATGCATTGCTGGTTTTTTTGTTAGCTAACATGGTACAGCAGGACAGTCTTTTCTGAGGAGACTTAATGGTGAAAAAGAGGTATCAACTGTTCTGCTGAAGTGATTTCAAAAACATTTTGTACAGGCAGCAAGATACTGATCCATCCTTGTTGTACTGGAAGAAAAACTAAGGATAACAGAGCTTTATCATAGAATCTATGAATCATAGATTCATAGAAAAGTTTGGATTGGAAGGGACCTTTAAAGATCATCTAGTCCAACTGCCCCCTGCAGTGATCAGGTTCCTCAGAGCCCCATCCAACCTGGCCTTGAATGTTACCAGGAATCTACCAGGCATCTACTGCCTCTCTGGGCAATCTGTGCCAGTACTTCACCACCTTCATCGTAAAAAATGTCTTCCTTTGATCTGATCTGAATCTACCCTTCTTTAGTTTAAAACCATTACCGCTTGTCTTACTGCGACAGACCCTATTAAAAAGTATGCCTTTCTTACAAGCCTCCTTACTTAAATTATTGAAAGGCTGCAATAGGGTCTCCTCAGAACCTTTTCTTCTCCAGGCTAAACAACACCAACTCTCTCAGCCTGTCCTTACAGGAGAAGTGCTCCACCCCCTCCTCTGGGCCTGTTTCAACTTTCAACTTTCAATTTCAGGTCCATGTGTTTCTTGTACTGAGGACCCCAGAGCTGGACGCAGTGCTCCAGGTGGGGTCTCACCAGAGACAGGCCTGTACTGATAATTGACACCAGGGTTTGCCCTGACCCAGTTGCAGGACCTTGCACTTTGCTTTGTTGAACCTTATGCAGTTCACATATCCCTGCAAGGAGTCCCAAGGAAAGCAGACTACAAAGCTCAGCTTAACATTTTGATGTTATCTTATAGTTACAGAGCTACTGCCTCTCGTTGTCTCAACAGCTTCCAGGTTGACACAATGCGTCAACCCATTTGTTTAGCTACAGGCTACCAGTCCATTTAGACTGCAAGTTGAACTGCTCATATAGTTAATCCATAACTTCTTGTGGTACAGATAAGTACCTTAGCAAGAGGTCAGGTTGTTAAAACCTCTGGCAGGGTAACAATGAACAATGACAAATAGTCTGCAGCTGGCTAGATGCTGCCAACTAACAGGTTTTATGCACGACTGTGACCTTCTTAAAGCCCTGAGGTCTGTAACATCAAGTAGGATATCCTCAATGCGTATTGATTAGTAACTTCAAGCAGTTCTGACTCCAGAGGAGCTGTTTGATGAATTATATCCAACTTGTTATGAGAAGTGGCAGAATGAAGCCTCAGGAAAATGAAGATCTATGGCTGGGTTTTTTTGTGAATAATTCTGTCATCTCTCTTTGTGATAAATTCATATTCAGAAATGCAGAAAGTTCTGACAGGAGTTTAGTGAGAAACAAGTTGCGTAGATGGGGCCTCAATGTAACCATAGGTAACAGAGTTAAAGGATGTCACTTAAGCAGGAGGGCAGAATAGGTCCTTCTGCCGATGGCTTCCTGAGGGGAGTTCTCTGGCCTGGGTTGTATAGGAGACCAGAATAAATGATCAAAGTTGTTCATTCAGTTTTTAAAAACCTATGAAACATTTCTACAGAAAAAAAATATGCATAACTAAGCAAAAAGAGTTACAAAGTAGGTTTACATATTGTTATTTCCTTAACATAAAAAATTAGCACATGTTTTTCAATAGTTTGGGACTGGATTACAAAGACCTATGAATCCTTTTGCAGCAGCGAGGTCTTCATGCCTGTCTTATATCCCACCCAGTATATATCATTTTCCTTTTTTTTTAAAGACATATCCTGGAATGAGACCAGACTGAAGAATCTATCAAAAGGACTATACCTTGTTGATAAAATTTCAGATGGTGGTGTAAAATAACCCAGGGAAGACAAAATTAGACAACAAACACCAAGCTGCCTATGAATTGCTATGAGTCTCTGAAGACAGCCTGCTCCTGCCCACCAAAAACCCCACAAAAATGTCAACATCTAGAAGTGTCCACATGTCTTAAAATTGAGTCCAACACGTTGGATCTCCTGAACATCTAAACCATACTCTTCCAATAACCATAATACACAAGAAAAAGTTAAAGCCCGCACTGCAGACCTAAGCAGGATTGTCTCTTTTTTCAGGTTTTCTTCCTCTGAAAGACAAGCATTTGAATAGATGTTGACATTCTTTTTTTTTTTTTTTTTAACAACCAGATGATGAAAGTACTAGAAAACCATACCATCTCGTATACTAGCCAACATGTGTTCATGGAAGGCAGGTCCTGCCTGACCAACCTGATCTCCTTCTATGACCAGATGTGCCTAGTGGATGAGAGAAAGGCTGTGGATGTTGTCTACCTTGTCTTCAGCTAGGCTTTTGACACTGTCTTCACAGTGTCTCCACAGCATTGTCCTAGAGAAGCTGGGCAGGTCATGACTTAGACAAGTATACCCTTCCCTGGGTAAAGAACTGGCTAGATGGCTGAGCCCATAGAGTTGTGGTGAACGGAAAGCCATTGTGTTGCTGGAACATGTCAAGAGGAGAGCAACAAAGCTGGTGAGGAGTCTGGAGCACAAAGTCTGATGAGGAGTGGCTGAGGGAATTGGGGTTGTTTAGCCTGGAGAAAAGGAGGGTGAGGGGAGACCTTGTCACCCTCTACAACTGCCTGAAAGGAGGCTGTAGTGAGGTGGGTGTTGGTCTCTTCTCCCTGGTAACAGGTGATCGGATGAGGGGAAATGGCCTCAAGTTGCACCAGTGGAGGTTTAGGTTGGACATTAGGAAACATTTTTTTTCACAGAAAGGTCTGTCAAGCATTGGAACAGGCTGCCCAGGGAACTGGTCGAGTCACCATCCCTGGAGATAGGTTAGTGGTTGGATTTGATGATCTTAAAGGTCTTTTCCAACCTAAACAATTCTATGATTCTATGATATTAGACCTTGAATATCTAGCTTACCAGTTTAGCAGATATGGCACCCACTTAATTTTGAGTCTCTGTCCCAAATGTATCACAGCAAAGGCTTGAACTTCAGCCCGCCTGCATTCTTGGGCACAGATCTGACAGTCAAAATTTGTTCAAATCTTGGGGCGGGGGGGTGGGGGGTGGGGGGGAGAATCTTTTTTTCCCTCTGGCTGCCTGAGATCAAAACATGCTGCTGAGGTGAAGAAAATGCCTTTTCTTGGAATCCTATTCTGAAACTATGCTTGAGGATGGAGTCTGAGCAGCTCATGGTTTTCTCTTTTAGATGTACATGGTTTTCTTTCTTTGCATGAATAAACAAGGATATGTGATTTTCCATCTTGTGATGATGAAACAAAATCTCTGCCTAGTGGGCTATGACAGTATAAAGAACTGTAAAGGAGATTTTTCTTCTCTCAGTTTCCCATTATATTGAAGCTATGAAATTGCTCTCCCTGCTGCTTTTTTAGGTCATGCTATTGGATAGATTGTTTTCTTAGGAACGCAAGGAGGTACTGCTATTTCATAAAGACTTGCTGGTTCTAAGCATTTCTTGTCTGGTCACGTGCTGAATGTAGTGCAATGTAATCCATAACACGTAATAATGTAATATTTTGAGCTACACTGAAGAAAGTAGCTTGAAGGAAGACAAAGCGGAACCAACCATGTTCTTGACAGTTCATTATGCAAGCAACAGTCAAAGTATGCTTATGAACAGATTGTAGTTTCAGCAGAGAGGGGCTACTTCCATGAAAGATGTGAGAAGGTTACAGGTGCAAGGAAGAAAAGGCTCAGAAATGGCCACGTCAGATGTGTTGCCATGGGGTTTATTTGAGATTCTGAGACCAGTTTGCTCTTCCAAGACAAAGTGGCTCTGTGTTACTGCTTCCTTGAGGCAGATTAGCATACTATAGTCAGCCTCACAGTAAACCTGTGAAACAATTGATTTCCTCTTTTTCATAACATTGGAAAGGTATGGTACTCTGGACAAACAGAAATAGCAGTACTACAGCTAAGGTGAACTAGAAAAGAGTGCCAGTTTAAATGGGTAAAGATAACTCAAATTATTATTTATTTATTTTGCTCTGCTGTTTTATTAAACTGTCATTTTCTCAACTTTTTTCTGTTTCTCTCCCCCATCCCACTGAAATGGCTGTCTGGTGTTCAGATGCCTGCTGGGTTAAACCACAATACCCACCCTTCTTCCCTCTCTGCCTCTTTGTCAAAAATGTTTACACATAGTATGTAACAGGCTATTCCTCCCCTAGGGCTGCTCTGAAGGATATGCTGGGGCCAAGGTGGGTTAACTGCAGACTTCAAAGTCCTACTGTAGAGGTTTTCATAAAATTTCCCTTCTTGCAGCACTGTCTGGATTCATTCTGGATCTTGTCCCAGTATCAAACTCATAACATTTGCATCTTCCCTACAGGTAGTGAGGTACAGTGAGGCTTGTAGAACGGAAGATGTTATCAAGTATACACTAGATTGGATTTAGGACACTTCACTCTACCTCCTACCTTGGCTACAAACGTCTTTTGTCATCTTGGCCACATCACTGACCTTTCAGCACAGGGAGTTTTGGGGCGACCTTCTTCCCTGGATTCAGGCAAGATCTTTCTGTTTTATGGCAGATGCAAGGAATGAAATGCGGGTGCTGCTGGTCATGTTTAAGCACACGCTAGGTTTTCACCCAAGTTCCCAAACAGGGAACCATAGTATGATCCTGTCCCAGGCAAGGTGGTGGCTCAGACACTCACCAGCCCTTGTCCTTCCCTCTTGAGTACCCATACCGGAGTTCAGTGTAAAACACCATGTGGGTTCATGTACCTGGTGGGTCCCACTGTACTTTCCATACAGTGCCTAGTACAAATGAGTGGAGTTCTTTGGTTCCAACCCAGTAAGGCTTGATTTCAAAGCCAAGCCTGTCTTCAGGAATCTTTTGGCTGTGCTGCAGAAATAAATAAAACAGCCAGACTCAGACACATGGTTGACCTCATCCTTTCTCTCACATCCCCCCACTGAACACTGGGATGATCTCTCTTTCTGCCCTGTCTATTGCTCTACACATGCCCATGGACCTGCTCACTGTAGACAGCTGCTGTCAGGCCTGCTTAGGCTTTGAAGTGGGGTGAATTGCACTAATGTATTGTGATGACTCGGCTAGGCAGCTGTTTCATAGGATGAGCACTTTTCTGCAGGATTTTTAACTGATCCAAGCACCAACCTTTCCCCAACACAGTTAATTCAGGACTATATCACTTGCCTTTTCTTTTCTCTCTCCTGGACAGCATGTTGGGAGAGGCAGCCCCTGTAGCAGACATGGTGAGTGAGTTCGATGTTTTTCCTGGCATGACAGAGGTGAAACCCCAACTGAGTTCTTCTCTCCTCCCCAGTTCTCAAGGCCAACTCTCAACCTCTCTTTGATTTCAGCAAGGCTCTTCCATCTTTGTGAAAAATCTTCCGCCCATTGCAGTCAATTCAAACTCTCTTTTGATACCTTATGCATCACTGGAACAGGCAATTTGCCTTCAGAGTCCCTGAAGATGTGTATGCTTATTGATCCACGAGAGACAGCTGATGCTTGAGAGTATTTGTTCCTCTCTGTCTGGATATACTACGAGTTCAGCACAAAAACCCTCTCACAAGCATACATCCTCCCCAGTTCTCCTACATGCAGACCCATAGTCATAAAGGTATAACAATACCTTGCCCTGCACTATCACTCACTCTAAGCTGGTGCAAATCAAGACTTCAAACAATCATCTGAGGGGTGAGAACTGTCTACTCTCTTTATGTACCAGCCACTATCAAATTATACTGCTCATAAGAAGTGCTGATAAAGTCACAAATTACATTTTGTTTTAGTTACTAACTGATGAGTTGGAGTCCTCCAACGTGTATCATTCATCTGCCCAGCTGAGTGGCTTTGAAAGGGCTCAGTGGAAAAGCAGACCAATAACTTAGGCAACATGTTGACAGTAATTCCAACTGCCTCAGGCAAAGACGCATCGGTTTGACCAAATCCGTCCAGAAAATCTATTCTTCTGAGAGCGATATGGCAAGGCTGTACTGGCCCAGAGGGATGAGCACCTCAGTCAAAGACAAATTACAATATAAATTATATCTGAAGGACAGCAGCCAGTGGGGAAGTCTCTTTTTAGAACCCTGTCCTGCCTCCTTTAATCAAGCTATAAGAAGCATCTTGTTTTGGAGATTTTTACAAAATAAATAGGGCTGTTCACAGAGAGAACTGTTAAGAAGTCAGGTAAGGCACAGGACACTTAAACTATTGCACACTTGGCTGCACAATTGTCTCCACGTGTTGATTTCCCATGATCAGGCCAGGTTTGGGGTTTTTTTTTGTCATGAAAGGGAAATCCAAATTGGAACTGTTCAGCAACAGTAATTTGTGACAGAGGAATGACCTGGTGTAGTGCACAAGAAGGCTTAACTGCAGAACTGGTTAACTGTCTGGCAGCAGAAATGCTAGAGGCAGAACAATCTTCATTAAATCTCTTTACACTTAAGCAAAACCATGTTTAATTCTCCCCAAGGAGTACAATAACACCAGTTATTGCATGTTTATTTGTAAGTAATAGTTAATCTTCTATTGGGCTGAGAGTATAAAATTTCATTATGTCATTATTTCATTTATTTAATTTTAGTGTCCTTTTTTTATTTAAATAATGAATCATTATTTAATTTTAGTGTTCCTTTTTTCCTGTCCTGGGATCTCCTCACTTCCCCTACTCGGTTTTCTATTAAGGTGAAATCTTCTTTGCATTTTCTGAATACTGCACATCCAACCCTCGAGGTCTCTGGATTTTCACTGTCACACCAGCAAGTATTTCTACCTTGTTCAGTCCTTGAAAGTGCCCTCTCAGAAGCTATGCTTTTTTCTTTCTACTCTATTACAGTATTTGTGCCATTGAACAGGGGTTGCTTCATACTTTGGAGTCAACAATTACATGGATTGTTTCAATTTACTTGTTTTTATCTCCTCAACTCCACAGTTTTAGATGGGGTTACATCTGCTCTTTTCCAAAGGCTGAATATCATCTTATTACATGGGATGAAGGCTTTACCCACAAAAGGGGAGGAAAATGTGGTCTCAGGTGAAGTTACATTCTACAATGTTTTACAGCATTGCATACAGTATTTTCCTCCTAGGACAGAAATCCCTGTACCAGGACCAAATGCCAGGACCAGCAAAATCCTCCCCGGAAGATGTCAGGTAGATGCTGCTCTGTTTCATTTCTGTTTGGAAATGGGTGATGCTGAAGCAAACTCTGGCTCTGAAGAGCCCTGCGCTCATGAAAACCTCTGAACTTCTGGGTTGGCTTCTAATAGCTGAGAGTGCCACCTCCAAAATGCTTCCTACCCAGAGGTGATGGAGTACATCAGTCAGCAGTTGAAGTTATCCCACAATGGCTCTGTCCCTGTCCATTAGGGAAAGTTGTAAGCCATTTTTCTAAAACAATTCTGATATGTTGAGACAAACACCAATATATATATATTTCCACTAAATGCTTCATTATTAAGCTACATCTTTCTCTTATTCACAGACAATAAGTTAACTATAGCAGGAAAGTTTTTCTGTTGCTCTTACATACTGTTATTTAGCATTCTTCTATGTCATCTTCAGACATCACTTCCTCTGTCTTCATCGGACATTAACAATGCAACTTACAAGTGTAATGTTATGTGGGGATGCAAGAGCTTTCATGAATGCGATCTTTTCAGTACCTTTGGTCCTAAAAGTTCCTCTCTCCATCATTTTGACCACTTTGAGCATTTTGTATAGCACTTGAGGACTATATCTGTGAAGCTACCATATATGAAGTGGCATTGCATTTTGACTACTCTTTCATGGCCAAGAAAATTATTTAGCTGTCTTTTTTAGTGCTCAACTTTCCAATGCCCCTCTATATTGAAATAATATCTTGTTAGTGTCCTTCACTCACAGACCTCAAAGAGTAAAAAGTATTTTAAATCCCTTTGTGGAAGTGATGCCTAATGTAATTCTCTCTTAAGGCCAATGGGACTCTACTGGCAGTACATCCAACCTTCAGTGCTTTACAGACACAGTGAAGGAGCCCTCAATGCTTTTTAGGATGCACTGAATTTGCAGAGCCGGATATAAACTCTGCTTTCAGAAATTACACTGGTCTGAACCACTCCAAACTGTAGATCTCCAAAGGTAACCTTGCTGAACTCCTGTCCACAGAACAGACAGATCAAAAGCTGTGTTCATTATTGAGAGTTTCCCACATGTCACTGTGTGTGGGACCACAGTACTTGGTAGAGAGATCTGTAGAATAATGATGTGGAGCAGGAATCTTTACAAAATTCCTCCTGATAAAAGAAACAGCTGCTGAGCCCTACTTTCTGGAAGCAGCCCACCAAAAGGGAATGAAACTATATCAGTCCTTCCCCATTAGTGCCTGTATAGTTGTATGTCTATGAGCACTTCTGTAATCTTAAACACAGCACCTGAATCAGCACAATGTGGACAACCTGCCTCATACTTCAGTAAGGATCTTATCTGACAATAGTTATCAGGCACCCTGTCATCAGTCCTGTCCTGGTCAGAACCCAGATTGGATTAAGAAATTATTCTCAATGTACTCCAAGAATCTCTGGCTCCTGGACTGCTTACAGCTTGCTGTGCTGCTTTTCCAGCAGATGTCAGGGTAGTTGCAGTCCCCCAGCAGGATCAGAGCCTGCGAGTGTGATGCTTCCCATAGCTGATATAAGAATGCTTCATTAATATCCTCCCCTTGATCTGGTGGCCTGTAGTAAACACCAGCCATGAGGTTTCCTTTGTTGGCTTGGTCCCCAATTTTTAGTAAGCTCTCAACCTGTTCATCACTCTTTTACAATGACAGCTCTGTGCAACCAATCAATTTTTTTTTACATAGATGGCAAACCCCTGCCCCTCCTTCCTTTCCTTTCCTTCTGAACAGTTTATAGCCACTGATTGCAGTGCTCCAGTCATGCGATTCATCCCTCCACATTTCAGTGATAGTGATTAGACCATAGCGTTCTAGCCGCACAGTGACTTCCATCTCTTCCTATTTGTTACCCATGCTGCGTGCATTGGTACAGAGGCAACTCACCTGGTCTATCAACTGTTTCACCTTTTTAGATGAACACACCCTAATTCCTTTGAGGCATTTCACAGGTGTTTCTGTGTTGGTTCCTAATACATCAGCAGCCCCTGGCTCTTCTCTGTTGCTCAAAGCTCCACTCCCTTCCCTGCTAGACCTAGTTTAAAAGTTTGCAAGTCTGGCCAGCTTGTTGGCGAAGACCCTCTTGTCCCCCCGTGAATCCCATTGACTTGCAACATACCTGGCTTCCCCAAGGTAGATCCATGATCTAGAAGCCAAAACCTTGAGTATGGCACCAGCCACACAGCCAGGCATGTTCAATTTGTCTCCTCCTTCCTGAAGCCCTTCCTCTGACTGGGAGGATAGAGGAGAATACCACCTGTGCTCCAGATCCTTTAACATTGCTATGAGGGACATACAATCCCCCCAAAATTTTGATCATTCTAGGTTGCCTTGTCACAGTATCATTAGACTCAGTGTGGAATAGTAGGAGCAGATGATAATCTGTAGGGGTCAGTGGCCTCTCAGTGACATTTTCTTACCCACCCCGTGGGTCTCCCAACTCACCGGTTGGTTCAGCTTGGCACTCACTCCAGACACACAGCACTCACACTTGTCCACAGGCACCCCACACTCACAGGTCCCCCCAAATACCGGCACAGACCCTCCACCCACCCAATACCCTAGCCCAAACCTGAGGTCCCCCTGCTTGCTAGCTGGTCCAGCTTGAAGATTGCCAGCAAGTACACATCCCCTCACCCATGCACAGCAGGTTTTTGGGAAGATACACTCACCCCCTCCAGCAGCTGGTACCAGGCACACGGGCTGTGACCTGCAGTCCTGCTCCAGCTGCCAATGCTGAGCCCCTCAGTCACACCAATCCCCCGGCAACTGGTTTTCAGGACACAAACTGTTCCCACCCCGGTGGCTGGAGGTTAAAGACCCCCCTTGCTCCAGTCACTGGCACTGAGAGCTCCCCACTTGCTCCAGCACCCAACACCATAGGCCAGGGGTGCCCAGACCCCCAGTCTGACTCCAGCAGCTGGCACCCCCTCCTCTCATGCTGGTCCCCCAGCAGCTGGCACTGAGTCCCTGCAGCACTCACACACATGGGACAGAGAGTGAGACTAACGCAGAGAGGTAGTTAAGAACAGGCTGGGGTGATCAGGCGCAGGGCTCAGCCAGACAAGCGTACTGACTAGCCGCAGTTTGCAGGTGACCAGCCCCTTTTGTACCCTTGTCTGTCTCCCCCACTGCTTTGTTCCTCCCTGCCCTCTCTTCTCCTGCACACTGTCCCTTGACTGGCATAGTCCCACTGACACCCTCCAACACCCTGGACCCTCGGGGTTTGCATCCTTATCCGTCGCAAAGTTCCAAGTTAGCCTGCAGTTTCCTGATAGCCCTGGTGTGACTGACCAGGTTTGTTTCTTGTTATTGTCCTCAGTAATGCTAATTGCTCAGATTTTATGACTCTCTGTGTTTTTATCCCTCCCTTTCCTTATCATGCCAATTTTGCAAGGTCCTTAATCGGATAATCTTACTGAAAAAAACCCACATGCTCACACTCGCATATCCTTACCAATTAGTGTCACTGATGACATTTGTTCTCATCACTGCTTCTTTTTGTCAGTCAGGTTTCTGTCTCTGTTTATGGCTTCTTTGACAAGATATCCCTAAAGAAACAGACACTCAACTTCCACATACCCTTCCACAGCCCTCAGTGTTCCTCCTATATATTTCACTTTCTGTATTTGCCCCACCTATCTCTCAATCCAAGCAGCAAAGCAGTGTGATTAAAAGGCCGTTCCTCTGAAGAGCAGCAGATATAATTACTCCATACAAAATGGGATTAGATGAAGAATGAGAACAGGCCTCATAACAACGTACTGTCCTGTTATGTGCAGTAAAACCATGCCTGCAAATGAGATAATTTTGTCTTACAACCATTTTGTGATTCAGAAAGGCCTATGAACTTTCTTCTTGTGATTTCTTGAAAAAGTGTTCGAAAAGAGAGCTTTCCTTTGCTTCTCTTATTCAGGTAGCATGTAGCTTCAAAGACACTATGGTCTTGTCTGGACTTGACAAATTTTTCATACTATTTAGCAGATATGTGGCCTGGATATCATAGTGGCAGTCTGGCTGATTTTATGTAACTACACCTTTCTTTCTTAAAAATACAAAACAACCAACCTGTTTAAGGTCAACATGAAGAAAGAGGAAAAAACCACACAAATCTATTAATTCTCTGTACATTTCATTCGTGTCAACTTTAAAATACTTGTCTGCAAGTACAACTAAGTGGTCATATTTCCCAAGGACTCCTCAGCCCACTTTAGCACACATGCACAAGCCTGTTACAAAGAATGATATCCCTTTTCATGAGCTGAATTTTAATCCTCAAACTCAAACTAATGTTGTTCCAGGCCTGCTCAATATTTAGGATATAAGAACTAGAAGAGAATGCGTCAAATATATAGCAATTGTATCTCACTATGCTTCGTCCTTTGAGATGAAGTTAGGTCCAACTTCCACTTCCAAGACAAGTCTGCTGGCTAGAAAGGCAGGTCCATGCAGAGCGGCCATCTCTGAGACAGTGGGGAGAAACGCAAGAGGCAAGTGCCACTCTGATAGCATATGGGATTAAGATTGTCTGTTGCTTTGATATATTTATTTGAGAGGCGAGCCATGCTTTGGAAAGGGTTCTCAAGAAAGCATGGACTAGTCTGGTTGCCTGCCCAGCCTCCCAACTCTCTTGGCACTGCCACCAAACCCTGTGCTCCCATTGTACCTGTGCATAAGCCTACTGGTCAACAGCGCTCATGTGAGGCAGCCTCTTCACTTGCCTGTTGAGGTAGAAACCACTTTTATTGTGCTTTGAGGCCACTAATCCAAAGAGCTTTGAATCTTGACATCAGCACAGTCTTTCCACTGGTTTAAGCTGCCCTGTAGGCAACAGAGTCCTGTTTTGGCCCCTGTAGGTCAACACAGAGTGGCAGGAGGGTGTGCGCTCTGCTGCACCAGGGTGTGGGTGTCAGTATTATGCCAAGGCAGTGAACCCACTCCAGCCCTTAACTTTAGGTCACACTGGTCACTGGTCACTGCGTTTCCTCTTCTAACCAGTATAGTTCCTTCAGGAAAGTGAAGTCTGATAGGAAGGATGGTTCACCCCTCTTAAGACCCTTTTAGCTGAAGTTGAGACAGTGATGAATGGGAAGAGCTGTAAAACTTTCTCAAAAGTTTTTTGACATATCAGAGAATAGTAACAGCCACCTTAGCCATTTTCCCTTTATGAGTGGTGATCTGCTTTATCACTTCACGGTTATTGATGAACAGTTCAGTGCTTCTGCTGTTCCCAGGTACTGTCAGGGAGGGCAGTGTTCCAAGCTCATTCTCCATCCTGAGGTGAAGTTTAACCAGAAGGAGGTGGTGTGTGTTCAGGCAGCATCAAACTTGAGATATGGGATATGAGTTCTGCCACCAAGATGCCATGTCTCTTCAGGCAAATCACTGCACTTTTCCACACCTTTGCTTCCCTTCTTCCTCTTTCTTCTGCATATTTAGATTGCAAGCTTTTCAGGGCTATGGACATGTTTGTACAGCAACTTAACACAATGGGGTCTTGCAGTTGACTGAGTTTTCTCTAGGCTGTCACACTGCAAATGTAAAAGCAAGAGAACCCCTTACATTTGACATTTCTTTATCTCTGAGGTCTAGCATTTAGGGCAATTACCTATTGCACCATTTCATCTGCACCATCAAAGTCACTCTGAATGTGAAAGTGTTTCTGCTGTATGTTCAGATATTGGTGAAGTCCACTAAGGGTGACACACCAGTAGTGAGAAGATAGGAAGTAACAAGTATGTTGTGCAAGAACCATCAACAATACAGCCAGTTCTTGTCACACACAGGCACAGCCCGTATTTCACATGAATTTCTTGCTCCTGGAATTGTAATTGTGCATACTCTTCAGTTATGACATGTGCTCAGCTTCATGATTTTTCTCCTCTGCTCACTGAGCTTTGCCGAGGGCAAGATGTTTGCAACTCAAATGGAAGCTACAGCAGAGTATAGAAATGACTATTTGAGAACAGGGAGACCAGCAGTGCAACTTCAAAGCAAGTAAATTCTGTGATGGAGTATGAAGGAAATCAGAGGACCCCTCTTAAAGCTCTAAGATTTCTGTATGCAGTCTTAGAAAAATGTTTTTTACAGGAGGAATAGAGGACTTGAATATATTTTCATGTATTACAAATGCTAATGTTTGTTTCCTGAGAGATATATCCCATCTTCTGCCTTTTGCATTTCTCATTCTTCAGTGAGGTTAGCAATGTCCCAGTGGTGGCTTCGACAACACTCGCTCTAGTCCCTGTAGATCCAGTCCTCAACCAGATGCTAAGCCAGTAACTCCTACAGGAGAAACTTAGCATCTGGCAGGACTGGCCTCCAACTCGTAAATGGCAACCTAGGCTACTCCTGGAGTTAGCAGCAGACAGCTGCAGATGTGGAAAATGCAGCGGTCATGAAGTTAGCGCCAGTGGAAATATCTTGTACACCAACTATACTGTTGCACTCAACAATGAGTTTTAAGTCCTGTTGACTTCAAGATCCTTCTCAGCTACTTGAAAGACAAACTAATGTCTGCAGGAAGCTGGATATACATTTTCTCTATGAGAAATTTGCAGGTGAACATGTTTATTTGCCTCTGGAGTAGAGAAAACACTTTTAAAATATGCCGATCAGCTTTCTGTTGAGAGAGGTGCACTTTTAAAAAAACCTGACACAACTCCCTGCTGAATTAGTTTTTTTCAACTAACTACTATCTTGTCAGTCTTACTTTCAGTAGATCTTTTCTATCTGTCCCTCTCACAATCAAGCACTTCATCAGCAGAGGTGGACAAAACAAGAGATAATGGAAGATTCAAGGTAAAAATCATCCCATTGGAAAGTCTGGCTTACACAAAGCCTTAAACACCACTTCAGCTGTTAATCAGCTTTTAAGAGATGCCTTGGGCACAGCAGAGCTTTAACTTGTTCAACTTTTAATGAAACAATGTACCTAGTATCTCTGTTTTCACCACTGGACCACAGTAAGAACCCTGAGAATCATACCATACGACTAATTCTGGCAGCCCATTTGGAGATATGGAGATCTAGACTCAAATTCTATGTTAGTTTTTAGGCGGAATTAGTTATGAGGTTGGAAGAAACAAGCACTTCTGGTTTGCAAAAGAGCTTGCATCAGTGTCAGATTTCTTGTAGTGACTGTTCTGAGTCAAACCAGTGAGGTCTGAATTCACCTGAAATGAAAAGAAGACTACAATGCTGAGTCTAGTAGCTTTCTGATCATTGCAGTACTTCAACTTTGTGAACTTTAAACCAAAATAAAAGTCACAACAAAGAAAAAGAAAATCACTAGTTATGACTTTTCCCTGGATCTGTTTGATGTGAACTATCAACGAGTTTAACTCTGGACATCTTGTCAGTATGTTCCTGTTTATAAAAATGAGTTAAGATACCAGTTGATTTAAACCTTAAAGAGAAAAAACCTTGTCTTTAAGTACCTGAAGACCTTAACTGGACCTGAAGAACCCTTTCTGTATGCTGCCAAAAGCTTGTCTGGTTTTGCAAATGTGGTAATTACCCTAATAAGGTATTAGGCTAAAGGTACTACCTCTTCTCGTCCCACTTGAGTAAAAAGACACTTGGAAAAAAATCTGGATCTAGGTCATGTAGTGATATTATCTTGAAAAGGCCTGATTTAAATTTAGAACCAACAGGAAAATGGAACTTCTCAGCTCCAGAAGTACACGAAGTGTAACACACCAGGACTGTCAGGTTACGTGTCTGCAAGACTGCTGACCCATAGTGCTCAGAAACAGCCTTCATGAACTTCCAAATAGTCTGTGGTCTGGAATGCATGTTGGATTAATGGTTGAAGCCACTTCATACTGCAGAAATATATTTTCTTTGCTTATTTCTGGAAGATAATTAGGTGCAAAAAAGTTAGGATGATTGTCTTAGTTGAAGGACTGATGCTATTTTCACACCTTTTCCTGTAGTATAAAATCCTCCAGTATTCAAATCTGCAAAGTTTTGGAGGGCTCGCAAAAAAGGAATTCTGTGCCACAATGCAGTCTTATCTTCAGTATGGAGGTAGTTTTAAAGTAACTTCCCCCCAGGAAGTGCATGAAAAACGAACCATCATAAGGCAATAACGGCTGTGTTCATCTTTTTCTGCCGCCTGTGTAGTGCCAGGAGCTTCACGCAGGCTGCACGTGCTTGCCCCTATAGCAGCAATCTGAAAGAGGTGCAGGTGCCTTGGGAAGGTGAAGCAGAGGATGTGATGGGAAAGTACTTCAGACCCTTGAGTTCCACAGGTTCGCAAGCTAGGACCTGTTGAAGTCGTTTCCTGATTTGGGGCTGGAGAGAATGAGGGGTTAGCTGTGTGGAGTTCAAGCAAACAAATCTAGAAATGCTTTGAATGACCTTATATAATTGCTGGGACACAGGAATCACATCAGCAAGGAATCATGTCAACAAGTCCCAGCGGTGCTAGCATTCTGGGAAGTCACCGTCACCTTTTCCCACACTAGGTGAAAACCTCAATCAAATGACAGGGAGGAGTGAAGGAAAAGGGTGACACAGCAGGGTAATGCTGGCAAAGGCATGATTTGCGGAAACCTTTCCCACTCACAGCATTGCACAGGAGGTGGTGGCACCGCCGTGATGTGCAAAATGAAATCTGCATCTCCATCTGCGCATTTAGACCTCACAGAACTGCTGTTCTGGCGATGACAAGAAGCGCATCCCTCTAGGTAGCAAATTCCACTAAGCAGTGAGTTTTCTTTGGTTGTGTACGTATCCGTTTTCTCATTCTCTTACTGTTCCCCAAACCCAAACGCAGCTGGACGGGCTCAGCAAACGCAGCCGTTCACCCCCACGCAGGGACGCCCGCACGCAGAGGTATCTTCACCACTTCGAGAGAGACCCTCAGTGGCACTCCTGTTACCCTCTCGCGCAAGGGGACGCCCGAACAGCGCTCACCTGACAGTATCGCAACAAACCGTCACTCCCGTAACAAACTAAGGCGTTTATCGACACCGCTGTTTTTTTGCGCGAGCCGGCGGGCGCAGCCTGTCCGTCCCTGCACCACGAGCGGCCCGCAGCAACCGTGCCCCGCCGGCGCCTTCCAAGATGACGCCCGGGTGGGGCGGTCCCTGGTTCCCACCGTGCCCGTAAGGGCCGGGTCGGGCTGGGCACCCGTCACCGCCCGGCGGCGGCAGCGCCGCTCCCCGTGCCCGCAGAAGCCCCGCCCCGCCTCCCCCCTCCCGGGGCCGCCCTCTCCCGGGCCGCCGCTGCACCGCGTCCCGGCGCCACCGGCTCCAAGCGCAGCCCCTGCAATCGCCCGGCCGCCCAATCGATCGCGGCCTCCGCCGCCTCCCTGCGGGCCGTCGCCCCCGCCGGAGCACCGTGCCGCCTCGCTGGGCGCGGGGACGGGGACGCAGAGCCGAGGGCGGGCACCGGGGCTGGCGGGGCCCCTACGTACCGCAAAGGCGAAGGGCCCGCGCGCGGCGGCCCAGGGAGACGGAGCGCGAGACGGGGCGATGATTCCGGGCTCCGCGCGCAGGGTCTGCTCGGGGCGGGCTGAGGCCCGCTGGGCCCCGGCGGGGGGGGCGGCCGGTTGGGGCGCAGGCCCCACTGCCCCTCCCCCCGCCCCGGCCGAGGGGGCGGCGGGGGCACCGCCGGCACCGCCAAGGCCGGCCGGGACACCGCCGCCACCGTAACGGCCGGCCGGCTGCCGCGCCTGCGTGCTCTCTGCGGGTCGTCGCGCCTTGCGGCAGCGCTGCTGCGAGCGGTGCTCGGCCCCGCGGGAGGCGCCCGGCCGCCGGCGGCGCGCTGAGCTCCCGTCTGCCGGGCCGCCGGGGCCGGGCCGGGGCGGCGTGAGGGAGGACGCAGGCGGGGAGACTTCGTCGTCCTCGACAGCGAGCCGGGCGGCGGCGGCAGCCTCTCCCCCGCAGCAGCCTCTCCCCCGCAGCAGCCTCTCCCCCGCAGCAGCCGGCACGGCTGGGCACCGGCCCCCGCTGCCCGGCTCTGAGGGCTGCGCCCCAGCTGGAGGCTCCCCGCGTCGGCCATGCCGCCCACGTGCCTGCGCTGAGCGCCCCGGCGTCCCCGCGGCGGGGCTGCTCTGGGGAAGGCGGGCGCCGCCGGCTGGCCGCAGCCGGGAGCGATGCCGATCGCCGCCCGCTCAGCGCCCCGCGGGGCGCAGCCCGACGCCCGCTTCCTTGCCCCCGCCCGCCGGCGGGACCGCGGCGCCGCTCTGCGCGGCGAGGAGAGCGGCGGCGAGCGGCCCCAGCCCCTCCGCCAGGCCGGCGAGGCGGGCCGGCGCGGCAGATGGGTGGCTTCTTCCGCCGCCCCCTTCCTGCCTGCCTTCTCCTCCTCCCCTCCGCCGCCCCCCGCCTCCTCCGCTGCCTCCTCCCCCGCTGGCGAGGCTGCCACCGCCTCCGCCTCCCCCTCCGTTGCCTGCCTCCTCCCGGCACCCCACCGGACCCGCGCTCGCTCCCGCTCCGGCTTCCCCGGACTCGCCATGAGCGGCGGCGCCGCTCGCTTACCGCCGCCCCCCGCCCTCTGCCCACCGCCGCCGCCCCTCCACGGGCCGACCCTGCCGGAGCCGGGAGCGCGCAGCCAGGGCCGGGGTAGCCCCGCCGGCCACGGCGCACCCCGCGCCGCCCCGGGAGCCAGAGGCCTGCCGCCAGGTGAGAGGGAAGGGTGCCCCGGGGGAGGGGGAGTAGCGCCGGACGTCCCACCCCCGCCCGGCAGTGCCGCCGGCCCGAGGGCCTCGAAGTTGTCGTCCGCAGCGCCCGGAGTCGCGGCCGCCCCGGGGGGGGGTCCGTCCCCGGGGCGGGGGGGTGGGCAGCGGGACCGGACGGAGGAAGGACTCCCGCTGGTCACAGCAGAGGGAGGCAAGTCGCGGCGGCTGCCGGCAGTCCGTATGTCGCCCGGCCAGCCGCGGGGTGCCCGGGGCTCCCCACAAGCGTCGGTGGCTGGCGCGGCCGAGGCTTTTTCCCCGCCGGTCGGGATGCGGCGTTGTGAAACGCGGGCGGCCTGCGGGGCTGGGGCTGGGGGTGTCGCCTCCGGTTGTCGTGCCGCTGCCCGCGCTTCCCCGCCCTGCGTTCCCGTCTGTCGGCCGCCGCTGCAGCCGGAGGGGTTGCGCAGCGCTGGGCGTCGGGGCTTGCTGGCCCTGGCCGCGGCGGTGGCCGCGTCTCATGCGAGGCTCTGGTGTGCCCTCGGCAGCGCCGGGGCCTGGCCGGCCCTGCCCGCCTTCCCTGCTCCCTAGAGCGGGCGCCGGCCTGCAGCCTGCCCTGGGGCTCCGCGGCGCGCCCGCTGCGCCGGCGCTGCTGGAAGGGTTCGTGTGTGTGTGTGTGTGTGATGTGCCCGTGCCCCGGAATCAGGCGCTGCCCCTGGCAGCGGGCTGCCGGTATCTGTGGAAATGCACGGTTTACAGCCGCAGGTCACCTCAGGTTCCTGCGCGCAACTCCAGGATGCCTTGAAAGTCACCCTGCCCCGGTGGGAATCCCGGCTGAGTTCCTGCGGGGCACTCAGCGGCTGCCCCTTAAACGTGTTCTTGAGTTTCCCAATAGAAACAGCCAGCAGCAAGACCTCTCTTTGGAAGCAGTTTTGGGCATGTGCTGCACTTGTCCTGGAGCTATGAGGTTTTCAGGACTGAGGTCCCAATGTCTTGCTTGATGTGATTGTTGTGAAACACCAGAGCCTCTTCCAAGACTGCAGTGGAGTTTCCCACATGCTTAAATTTAAACGAGTGTCTGTGTGGTTTCAGGACTGGGGCCTTAGATGTTCTAAGCGGTTGTTTGTGAATGGCAGCAAGAATGAAACTGTTTATGTATATATGAAGTTAGTAATTAGGAAGTGGTATGGGAGAACAGCAGAAAACAAGACCTCATTCTCTGGGCCTGGAGGGTGAAGAAATGAGATCTCTAATTAGTCTTTTCTTAGAACGTATTTTTAGTGGTGCTCAACTTGCATGATTTACAGAAGTCTGCAGTATGATTGTTTATGCTGTTGGAAATCTTGCTCTGAAATTAAGTAGGTTTTATAGATAAGTTCCTCTTGAAATCTGCAGTTGACAGCATATTAAAGGATTACCATGTGGAAAGCTGAGGAAGAACTTGAATTTTTACCTTTGATTTGTGTTACATAGCTCAAAAATAGCTTTTCCTAGGTACTGAGACCACACAGCACACTGGGAAGATCAGTCTCTCCTGTCTAGCTATTTGGGCCTTCCAAATAACATATATAGGAGAAAAATATTCTTCCCATATCGGTGATCTGGAAATGGAGGTTTTACAAAAATTTGAAATACAGTTTCATCACGTTTTAAAATTGCTTGGACATTCTTGGTGTAGATCATAACCTTGTGTTAAAGCTTGATCTCAAAACCTCTCTTAGTAATCTGATAGACAAATTGATCTAGTATGTTACTATTGGGAGATAAAAGCTTTTGTATTTTCCATGACTTGGAAAATTTTGGAGGAGGAAAGAATTATAACCCTTACCATATAATGAATTTGTCACAGGCCTAGTGTGCAAAGACCTTACTGATGCGTTAGGGAATGGTGAGCTTTTTCTTCTTCAAAAAGGGAAGGGGCTTTTTGGGGTTGTCTTGAAGTTTTGGTATTTACTAGCACAGATCCTGTGCTTACTGGTAACTGGAATATTCAGGACCAGTTTGCTCAAAAGAGCTCTTGCAGATGCCCAAGTTAAACAATTAAATTTTACAATATACTTAGGTTACAGTAACAGGTGAATGTTTGTTGTTAGTTATGATCTCAACAATACATAAAATGTTTTCATGTAGCGTGATCTCTGATTCATCTTCTAATTATGAGATAACATGTCATAATTTATAGACATATCTAGGAAATTTCTAGATAGGGGATGAGAAATGTGGGTTTTTTTCTCCAAAGGGAATGTTATTCTGACTTTGTGAAAGTCTACCCGTTTCACTCAAATATTTGCCACAAGAGGAAAAAAATGATGAACCAAACTCTGGCATCAGGGCTGAACTTGGATTGTTTTGCTGAGCATCCTCTTAGTCATGCTCTTGAAAGCAGCAGTGTCCTACTGGTGGTCCTAATATATTAACTTTTGATAAAAATCTGTATTGTGATCTGGTCATCAAACACGACAGGTTAGTGAAATTACTGTAGTTTACAAGCAAGATCGAGAGAATGTTTACTGTTTCTTTTCCCCCAGCAGAAAAAAATGTTTAGTGATGGCTGGTTCTTCTTTTTTTTGTTGTCATAATTTCTTTCGTATTTTTTCTCCCAAACAGTGTGTGTTAACAGAAGGGAAAGTCTCTATTTGTGGCTGTCAAATTAGTGGAAGAGTATTGGACTAGAAAATGCTGCACTGAAGAGTTGATTCTTTGTTTCATTCAAGGAAATTGATCCTGATCTTAAGAGGCACTTCACCTTCCATAAAGTACTTTGCCTCCACTGGGTCACATGCATCTTCTCACTAAAAAAGAGAAGCCCACCTAGCAGCAAGGTTGTCAACTGGGAGGAGAAAAGTGTGTCCATAGTGGAAATTCTCAGACCTTTTCAGCTTCACTTTTTCATAAGGTCTATATTAACATCTTCAAGTTTTGCTGGAAAGATGGCTTTTTAAAATTGTGGTGTACTTAAGATGCTGGTGTGATGTCTATAGCTGGTGAAAGCAGCTTTTCTCTTAAACATCATCGTTGTGTGTATCCGCTTTTTGGGTGTTGTCAGGTAAACTTTGCTAAATTTAATTAACTTGCTTGCCCTCCTTACATTGCAAAGTCTTTAGTTAGAATAACTTTAAAACTAAAATTATTGTTTAAGATGCACATGAGGCTAAGTTATCTAAGCAGATAACTAGGGATCTGCTAAGACTTTCGGTTTGGAGAAGCTGAAACTGCTGATGAAAGGATCAGTGCCAGTTTTCGAATGTATGCATAACGATGGAATGTGAGGGGATGGACTTGCTTGTAAAGATAGTACTAGTGTGTTGATTAAGTGCAGTAGAATGCTGTTTGAATTCATAGTGATTCCACCTAATGCTGTGTATGCTAAGCAGTTACAAGTACTAAAACCCCTTCTGTGTTCATACTGGCACATGCAAGCTTTTGTGCATGTATAGCAGTTATATTTATGTCATCTATGCGTGGTTTTGTTCTCAAACTGGACAGCAGTTACTGTGGCTTTACAGTGAGTGTCATACTTAATTCTCGCATGCCTGGAGATAGATGCGAGTTTTCTGATTTATGTCACAGTGATGCCTTTGCAGCCTAATAACCACGTAAAATAAAGCAAGATGGGAAGATAACTTCTTACTAAGAAGTGAAGCACATTCAATATGTGGATGGTTTTCAAGAGTTGCGATTGATTTTGTTAGGATAAAACCAAACAAACAGACAAAAAAACCCCAGTATGGCAGCACCTTTATTTGCATTTTATTAAAGTGTGATATTTGTAAGTAAAAAAAGTGGCTTGTTGGTACTTCTTGGATAGAATTACCACAATGTTGTAAATCTGTTACTGGGCATGTTTGTTGGGTAGGACTAATCTGTTTTGGACACTAGATTGTAGTTGCCTTTAGTATCTCAGAATTTTTTATTATAATGTTGGTGTGTTGTTTTTGCTAGTTGTGAATTATAAAGGAAGATATAAGGCTTTGTTTTTTTACATAAAGTAGTTGTACTCAAAATAGATTCTAGTAATCATGTAATTAATGTAAGCAGATGTACATTGAATGTTTATTTCAAGAAGGTAGTTATAAAAGAAATTGGTTCCATATTTATGGGATTTATTTGGGAAATAAATGCAAATATAATTCCTTAATTATTTTCAGATAATGTACATTTGTTTTAAGTCATTCTCTGTGACTACTCTATCACTGTATTTTTAATTTCACTTTGACTTTCTTTGGTAAATTAACCTGTAGTGCTTATAGAAATGTGAAATGATAATTTTATGGCCTGAAATTGTTCTATGCCATAAATGTACTGTAGAAAGTTACTTTGGAGGTGTGCTTTTTAGCTGTCAGCACCAACCAGCTTAAAGAGAATGCTAGCAAATATTGATATTCCCCTCCCGACAAAAGTATTTAAAGGTAGTGTGAGACTGAGATAAATGTATTTTAAGGAAAATTAATAACATCAAATTCATGTTGTCATGGTTTAACCTGGCTGGCAACTAAGCACCACGCAGCCGCTCACTCACTCCCGCCCCCCTCCCTCA
>JAKFQP010000045.1:235185-290243 GCA_023375905.1 Nycticorax nycticorax
AAGTCCTTGAGTAGTCTGAGCACTACTTGGCAACAACTGAAAACATCAGTGTGTTATCAACATTCTTCTAGTACTGAATCCAAAACACAGCACTATGCCAGCTTCTGTGAAGAAAATTAACTCTGTCCCAGCTGAAACCAGGACAATGTAATAATATAATTAATTTAATTGTAATTCTTGTGCTATGGACAACTTTATCCTTGCTTATACTGGCATATTTCAAATGTAAAATAAGCAAGAGCACACAAATGAAAAAATTCCAAAGTGTCTCTACAGTACAAATTTCAACTTAATAATAGGAAAAAAGAGGTAAGCATTTCATTTTGAAATGCATGCTCTGCTTTGCAACATCTGTTTATGAAATAATTAAATTATCCTTTTGGTACAATCCATCAAGATTATTGTCAGTACCTGTTGATTCGAACTTTATGACCTAGTGGAACTGATCCTTCAAGCTGTCAGGACTGTGAGTTTGGGGTCTACACAGGAAAACATAATACAGATCTGCAATGGAGCTGGCAATCAATTTGGTTTGTAAACTCACCTGTTTTTTGTTAGCTACTGCCTTGGCTAAAAGTTGTTTCCCCCTAGAAAATGGGGGAGAAATTAATTTTCATTAGGAGGGGAAGTGTTAGATATGAGTGTGTGTTGATTTTTCTACTGGTGTCACTCCACAGGTATGAAGATGGCATGGATTTGCAGCTGAAAAGCAGTTTAGGTCTGATGCCTTGTACAGTTTTTGTTAGAGTTTGTCTCGTTTTGAAACTGATGATCTGAGTTAAAGTAATGAGTAACAGATAATTGATGATTCAATGTGCAGTACAGTCTCAGTTCAAAGAAAAGGAATGTCATGAAAAATTACAGGTATACATATATGTGTGTGTATGTATATTAGCTTTGTCCATGTCCCTCTTATATCTGCATGATTTTTCTGTGTTCAATGACAATACTACAACTCTTGCATCCCAGGTTGAAGTCGGCATCCCAGGCACATTGCATGTGCCATTTGAGCCTTGAGCTATTTCTTTCCAAAATGAAATTACTACAGAAAAGAAGTTAGGCAGAAGGGCGCATTTTGTACTCTCACTGCTTCACCCATGCCTTCAGATGAATGCAGAGACTGAAAAGTCAACGCTATTCTCAACATAGTTTGAGAAGTATGTTTGTCTTGTCAAAAAAAGGTTAAAATGAGAAATTGCTTTAAAGGATATTAATAAACATGATTGTGAGCATTGTAAAACCTTGGAAAAGCTGTGCTCCTCTAAAAAACAAAGTTGGGTTTTTTCCTTGCCTTTTTATATTTAGTTTTGCTGCTTATCTTGGCAAAATGAAATTCACATGTGCACAGAATCTTTTTGACCTGTGTTTTTTTTCCTGAGAAAGATAGGCTTTAAATGTTCTTCAACCAATAGCATTGCAGCTTTTTTCTTAGTTCTTGCACTGCAGGTATTTTAAGTGGTCTCTCATATGGCATCTGCTTCATATCAGAAGTTCAGATGGAGATGTCATCTGAACATAAGAGTTGTCAGTGTTAATGTGATGCAAGATGTGGGTGGGATAACAAGAAGGCAGAGTACCAAAATGTCAGAGAGCATCTTAGAAAGTTTGCAGTGGGAGCTCCCTTTGCATGAATATTCTAATATGATGGTGCTGCTTTCTCCCACCTTTGGTTTTCTGGGTTTTGCTTGGTTTGTTGTGGGGTTTTTCTTGTGCTGTGTTTTTTTTTTTTGTTTTTTTTTAAAAGACCTTCTGGTTGCATTCTTCTGTGCGTGCTCTAAAGTCTTATTTTCTTCTTTCTGTATGTGAAGTAAAATAAATAAATGCTTGGTTGTTAGAATTCCCTGAATGAGGAAAAGATCCTCCATTCTTGAGGGGAAAAATACTGTTGTCCTTGTGCTCTGATGGCTTAAAATAAGGCTTCTTTCTCAAAGTTACTTGATGTGTAATGTAGAGCAAAGAATGCATACTTTGCTTTATTTGGGGAAAGATGCAGGAAGTGGGTTTTGAAATAGTAAGTCATAGGTATTTTCAGAAGTATTTTAAGCAAACACAATGTACAGCGTTTTTTTTTTCTGAGCTTCTCAAATGCACACACGTACTCCCAATGTTCATTCTTAAAACACTCTTCCCTAGATCTTTCTCAGTGGAGATCCTGGCATCCCACCTCTAAGCTCCTGGGTTGCTGTTACCATTATCACTGGCATCATGGTTAGGTTGAGCCTCCGCATCCTCCCTCTCCTGCAAGCCCTTTGCAGCCATGACGTATGAAAAAGTAACATCTGTGATCAGTCTGTTGGTGGTAAAGTGCGTCAAGATGTTTCTCTAATTTCTCCAGTAATGGCTAGGGTTCTGCATCCACACAGATATGTTGCTTGCTGCATTGTCCAGCAGCTGGTGTGGTTTTCTTGGCTGTCATAATAACCAGCTTTCAATGAAATACTGTAGTATTTCAGAGCTCACAACTAAGCATTTGGGCTTGGTCACCAGCTTCTGGGACAATCGCAAATGGGAAATTATAATCTTAAAAGGAGACATTCTCCACTTTAGTTGCACCATCTCGCTCCCCCCCCCCCCCCCAAAAAAAGAAAAAAAATCGGAAAGGCTTACTTAAGTCTTTAATTGAAATTTTGTTCTTTTGTGTAATGTACACATCTGTAGCACAAGGCTATGCAGCCAGTATCAAAAAGAACATTACTTATACTATTAGAGTGTTTATGATTGTTTTAAGTATCCCTTATGAAGAAGGGAATCACACTTTTTCCTGTAATACTACTGATTTATGCTCCAGGGCACGTTTTTTTGGAAGGAAGGCAGGAGGAAAGTTGTTAGTTATGTTACATATTTTCTGCATGTCTGTGTATGGAGGAGTGAAGTATGATTTCTGTGAATCTTATTAAAATACTGCATACTTGGAAAATTGCCTGTTAGGAAGACTACCCTTAAATAGTTTAAAAATTGCTGAAAGTCATACACAATATTTGTTCACACTACTTCTATTTGTATGAGAGTCTGGGGGTTGGCTATTAAACCACAAAGTATGGCTAGTAGCATTAAGTGTATATATAGAACAGTTGGGTCTGTTGGAGAACACCTAGAACAGCATGAGAGATGTATGACTGAACCTGCACCAAGGAACTGCGACATACAGTTTGAAAACATTTGCTGCATGTTTTTTCAGCACAGCTGAAAGTTATGCCCTCTTATTTTTGCTGCTTTGCACCTGGTGTGTGTTCAGGTTCCAGAGTGAAGACATTAGAGATTTACATTTACTATCTGCTTGGGTTCTTGCTCTGTGAAGATTTGGATTTTAGGCACATGGATACTTCTGCCTTCATTAAGAGCATGTGCAAATATTTGCAGGATCTGAATTGTGGTGGTGTTTGTTTGTTGGGGTTTTTTTTCCTGCGCACAGGTCAACATTTTAAAGTGATTTTTTTTTTCCCCCTTGAAAATGTGTTTATCTGCCTATTTTTAGTGTGTGCAAGCTTTTTGTATAGATCTGCATGGCATCACTTTTTTCATGTTTGTAAGTTAATATGGCAGGAGGTCAAGCAGGAGTAAGCAATAGCTTTTGGAAATTATTTTTGTGCAGATTTAGTAATAGGTTATAGAGCCTTTTGGCTCAGAAGTGCCAGAGTCTATGATCCCTGTGGTTTGTGTCTGTTTGGGGGCAAGATTACATAAAGTGTTTATAATATGATCTGAAAATTGCTTTTGCAGATGATTTTTGAGGTTGGATACTTTTTAGACTTCTGCGCAGTTTCAAAAATTCCTTATAACTTTTGGAGGTTTGGGAGTGAAGTCTTTTAGCCACTGGTATGAGAAGTGCGTTGAAATTTAAGAAATCTGTGACTGTTCTTGTAAAGAAGTAAAGCAGCAAACTGTGGTACCTGCTGCAGCGGCATATTCCAAGAAACTGGGAGTCAAGATATATTTGACGTTCTTCATAGGTGTCTGTTGAGTTGGGCTGAAGAAGGGAGGGAGGCACACCCGGGAAAGTACTCCTTTCTTCATTGAAACTTAATTTTCTTTTTAAAACATTGGCAGTTTATTGTACTCATAGGGTCTTTCACTTGCTCACTGTGTAATATTTTGGTCGGTCATCCATAATGCTAAGCCACAGAAGTGTGTATATAAACACTTGTTTAAATGAATAATCTGCAACAGTTTTGGATTAATGAAATGTTAAATGGATTTATTTTTCTCTCCCTATTTTTAAATTAGTCTAAGTGTAAGAAAATTTGGTCATCCTGAATGACCCTGAGTTTGATGGTTGAGTCAGTTACGATCTGAAACCTGCAGTGGAGTTCTCAGGAGAAAATGTTTAGCCAGTTTGTAAATTCATAATGTGCTAATTAGCTCCTAGTCTGGAAAAATGGATATTCTTTTTTTTTTTTTTTTTTTGGGGGGGGGGGGGTGGTGGTGGAGGCAAGAGGATGGGAGGAGGGGATCTGTTTTTATGCAGTGAGATACAAAAAGTACTAATAATGAAGACTTCAAACACAGGAAAAATAAAGGTTTTGTTGCATTTTGGCTGCTTTTTAAAAAGAGGGCATAGTGAACATGAGGTATTAGGGAAGGGCTATGAAAATGGTAAATACAGTAAAAGTGATATGTCAACAGTGAATAGGATGGTGTCACCTCACAAACTAAAAAAAAACCCACCCTGCTATTACTGAAAAACATACCTGTCTGGTGGAATAGTAGTCCTTCAAGCCAGTTCACAGGTTACACCGTACTGTGGGGATGAGTCAGTATGCTGGGGTCAGGTGTGCTATTCAGAGGGACTTTGGCAGGCTGCAGAACTGGGGGACCTTGTGGCATTCAACAAAGGCAAATGCCAAGTCTTGCACTGGGGCAGAACAACAGTGTGCAAAAGGTTGGGCTGGGGGATGAATGGGTGGGTAGCAGCTCTGCTGAAAAGGCAGATATTCAGTGGATTGAGCTTGCTTGAGGACACTAAGATGATGTAGGGGCTGGAGCCTGTGACCTGTGAGGAGAAGTTGAGGCAACTAGGGTTGCACAGTGTGGTGGAGAGATGGCTCAGGGGAGATCTCAGTGCTGTCTAACCTTCTCTCATGGGAGGATGTGGAAAAGATAGAGCTGGACTCTTGCATGCTGCTAGGGTAAGAGGCTGGGAATAGGACGCAGGCTGGAACACATGAATTTCTGATCAGATACTAGGAAGAATTTTTTTTCACCCTGGAGGTTGTCAGGCACTGGAGCAGAGAACTAGTTACATTATCAAATATACAGCTTTGGAGATACTCAAAACTTAGCCAGGCAAGGCACTGGGTAGCCTGCTCTAAATTGGTCTGGTCTGAGCAGGGTGATTAGATTAAGTGACTTCCAGCAGTCTGTCTGAACCTGAATAACCCTGTATGATGCTGTATTGGGCATGTTACCCCTGGTTTGGTTTACCCCTGCCTGCTTCAGGCACTGTAAACAGAAAAGTAACAGTAATTTTGGACTGGTTTAGTTGCAGATGGTCAGAATTGATGGTGAGAACTCAATTTGCTTAAGCATACAAGTGTCACCTCTGTCTTGCAAGAATTTATTTTAACCTTGATTTTTTTCACCATGATAATCTTAACACATTTCCACCCTACACACTCAAAAATACCTTTTATGATGGATATTTTGTGTATAAATGCTTTTGGGTAGAGCATCCATAGCTGTTTCTACTTAAAAGAGTGCTGAAAGCAGAGATATGTTTCTGCCTCTCTTCTTCCTAACTTACTACTTCGCTGGTTTGTGTACAAGCAGTCTCTTTTCTTCTGACAGACAAAAGTGTGCACTTATTTCCCCTCCCCCTCGTTCTTAGAGGTGTAGGGGATCTTGAGTCTTGTCCTTGCTGTCATACTTGATACACTTTCTCAGAAGGTGCCAGATAAATGAATTGAGAGATGTGTTTCTCAGTAATGGGAGGGTTTTTTCAAGCTTCTAGGGTATATGAGTAAAATAGGTACAAATAAAGGAAAAAAAATGAAGATATTCACTGACCTATTTTCATCTTTTTCTTCTCTTCTTTACCTAACCAATATTAATGATGTCATGACTCTACTAGAGCATAAATCTTCCATAGTATTTTTAAAGAAAAATGGTGCAAACGAGAATTCAGTCAGTAACACAAAATATGGGCATAGAAGAAAGTAGGCAAAGAGCAAAAAACTGCGGTTATATGATGTCCTCAGATTGCCTTCCCGTGTAAATATGAAGTTGGCATTCTATGTAAATCAGTCGTGCTTGTTCTTTTAGGCCTGTTTCTGTGTGAATAGCTTCTGAGTTGAGGGAGGCTTTTTCATTTCTTAAAAAGAATTGTAAGACATCAGTGCTTAAGTAGCAGTTAAATTAATCTGCCCCCTGAAGAAAACACTATGAAGGGAGCTGATGCAGTTCTGTTTGACTCACTGACCCATGGATGTAGGCAGTAGCTGGGCAGTTAGTGATTTGTTTCCAAACAGCTGCAGTGTATGGTCTCTCCTGCAGGGACACAGGAAAGAATGGATGGTATCAAGGACTAGGGAAACCGAAGGAATTGCAGGATACGAGAATTAAAACAATTTGGGTGGGAACTGGGTTATTGCAGGGAGCGAACATAAAAATACAGAACAAAAATCCATGAAAAAACGTTTTTGTTAATTCTGCTGCTCATGTAACTACAGATTTCTTTTGAGGATTACTCTTAAAACATCTGTTTTAAGAGAATGAAGAGAATTTTCAAAGTAAATGAGTTGCCCATATTGTTACGGACTTATTTAATGTGAATTAACTGAAGTGTCATCTTATCTCTTGTTAAACGGATGCACAGAGGCTGTGTGGCAAAGTGGGTAGTGAGGCCAAAAGAGGATCTGGGAATTTTCTGGAGTTCCTGAGTGTCCAGTTAGGCTGGGGGAAAAGTGCCCGTGAATTATTTTAAAGCAAAGACTTGTACCACGTGTTTTTGTTTATTATTCTTTAACATTATGTTTCTGTGTTAGGTCAGGTGTTTAGTTTTCTACCAGGTTTTTTTTTTTGGATGCTGCATTTTCTGTTTGGGACTGATGTCCCAAAGAGGCAAATGCTTCTAGTAACTTAGTTCTTCCTTACCTTTGTGTTTCTCCCTCTTCTGCTGTTTTACCCATTTGGTTTTATTCCTCAGGTTTAATAGTGACAAAAAGAGAAGTAGCAAAGAAGTTTGCAGTAGTCTGCATCAGAAGGCAAGACGTAGGAAATTGTTGTATCATTGTATGAGGCTGTAGGAGAGCTTTGTTTTCAAGGCACCATGTCTAGTTTTGGAGGCCTTTATGTCTCTAAGGATTTTTGAATTAAGGCTAATTGTTCAGCAAAGAGATACCAAAATGGTTGCCTACTGAACTGTTTTTAATTTTGATCTTCTGAAGATCTTGAATTTATGCAATTTGGAGAAGAAATGCTGGCTAAGGTTTACTCCATCTCTGTAGAGCGAGGGTCTAGAGTAATCACTAAAGATTTTATGATCTCTGTAGACAGTAATAGGTGAAAATACTGAAATACTTTTTAGTACAGTTGGGATGACTGTTGTTGTCTGTGAATTGACATGCTTTGATACTTAATTTCCAGCATCTTTGGAGTTACTGCTTAGGGTTTATCTGTGTTAGAAAGTTACGCTATGCTAACTTAAGCAGTATAGCTAAAGTGGCAAAGATGGTCTTCTCAGACATGAAAGTGAATTTGAATTGCTCATTCTGGGAGATTTTGTCCTGCTCTGATAAACAGGGTAAGTCATCGATAAGAACAGCCATGTTGGGGGCCCATGTGGTACCTTTTTGGAGTGCTTCACCCTCATTGTCCTCACCGTCCATGTGATGAAATTAAGAGGTGATTTCCTACACAACAGTTGTGCTTTATGTGTTTATCTTGCTTTGCCTAACTTTTGCTGTCTTGGTTTTGTTGCTCCTTGTGTTCAAAAAATTTTGTGTTCCTCTCAGCTCATTTGACAAGTCATGCTGGAGCTTCCTGCATTGATCTCATGGCTTTCCAGGCTTTTTCCTTGCTTTTACTACCTCCCAACCCAATTAAGCTTGTCCTTTTCAAGGCTATTGCTGAAGGAATAAATTTCAGCGTGTAATAAAAATACTTTGGTGGGCTGAATTGCACCTCTTCCAGGTTCTGTTCAGCATTCTTGTGGCCACTGGAGCTGTTTATGTTATCATAGGAAGAGTGGCATCAAAATGGGAGAGCTATCGCATAGCCTCAGGAGAGGGGAAACAGGGACGTGTGGATATCTGTGTTTTCCAGGGCTGTCAAGAGGTTTCAATGGAAAATACAGTTAGCAGGCTGAGGTTGAAGAAACATCTCTGGGAGACATGTTTCTGGGATGTGGAAGTGATTCTGAGCTCTGGTGAACAAAACGCTGTCTTGCTGCAACTGCTTGGATTTCCTGTGAGGATTTTGCATGAAAGCTGGCAAAACTGGGCTTAGAACTTTGTTTCTATGGTGTTAACAAGGAAGGCTTTTGCATGTGAAGCAAACTGCTGTTGTTACGAATTTATGACTCACAGAAAGAAGGGGAAGTGGATCTTGGTTGATGTATATATAAAAAAAGAAATGTGGCAGTCTGATCTCCATTTATGTCTGAACTCCTGCAGTTTTGCTCTGGATATGGTGTATTTTGTGTTGCAAAATCCTGGGTAGTGAGAGCTTAAATTCTAGAGTTTACTCACCCAGGCAATGCAGATGTTGCTTTCCAGAAAATATTGTGAAACAGAGCAGATGTAGGCAGGTTTTCAGGAGCAGATTTGCAGTACTGTCTCCAGAAGTATAGGCATTTCTCATCATCAGACATGAATACTCATGCTTCAACTTTGCAATGCTTCAACTTTGCAATTCGAGTATCATGAAAACAGAATTGATCTGTGATGATTTCATTGTTTATGCTTGTGTTAAAGGAGGCATATGTGCTCTTGTACTGTGAGGTCTGTACTTGGAAAGGGGGAGGCAAGAAGCATCATTCCCATAGACTTCTGAAAGTCCAGTGGCTGATCTTCATTACTATAAAAAGGCTACTGGAAGGCTTCCTTTGGCTTTTGGGGATGACCCAGAGGCTGTGGAAGTAGGAGCAGCCCTGAGAAAAGGTTAGTGTACTGAAACAAAGATGGGTATCTCACAAGTCACAAGGTCGTTGTTCGTTCAAAGTCTCCTTTAAATATACATTTACATTTCTGTTGAATATTCTCTATTTTCCCACTTGCTGCTATTACTGTTACTAGCACACTGATGCTCTCAAAGAAGGGTTGAGAGTTAAAAACATGCACAACTGGTCATAAATCTAGTGTCATACGTTCTAACTCTGTTTGCCTTGCATATTTTCAGTTCGTTTGCTGCTAGAGACAAACATCCCGTGCATGTGGGAATGTTCACAGGCAGGCGTATGAACTTACATACCTCAATACCTGAAACAGTCACCTCTGTACCTCTTAAAAAGATCTACAGTTTAGCATTGGTCACATTCCTTGACTTCTAATTGACTCAGTGTGTTATTTAACATATAAAAAGAGTACTGCTGAGGAGGAAACTGGCTATACAGCATCCTAGATTTATGTGTATGGATGCATTGTAAACTTTATGGGGTTCTTCTGTGAAATGGTCTACAATATATAACTCTGCTATCTAATGACTTACTATTGGGGCTGGCTGACTTGGCTACTTTGGTACTTCTCTTCCAGTTCTACGCACTATCTCAGGAGATCTTGGCTTCAGCTGAAATATGCTTAAAAGTAAACTAGACTATATATATGTTTTTAAATCTGTTTACGTACATTGTACATAAATCTGAGAGCCTTCTGTTCTGGATTGGGTGGGGGTATGCCTTCATTAAAAGCAAAAGTGGTAATGTGTTCAGATGTGTTGTATAAAGATAGTGGTAATAGCAGTCCCCATCAGGAGTTAGTCACTTAAAATTACCATATTGACTGGGTATAATTGCAGTAACTTGACCTCTTTCTCCAAGTTTTCCTGTATCTAATAGAGTTTGAACTCAAATGGGTATTTTTGCTGTTAAGCTGCTAGATGAACAATTGAAAACTGCTGAGCTGTGTGGATATGTCACAGGTACTGGCTGACGTGCATCTGTGTTGCTGCTTTTGCTTTCAGATGTTACCATGAGTATCAGTTGGAGCACAAGGAGCTATGGTAATAGGAGTGTTTGGGAGAGCTGGGTCTTGTTTACTTGAGAAAGGTAAGAGTGTGATGGGATTGTGGGAACTCCTGATGGAAGAGAGTGAGAATGGGTGATAACTAGCCAGGCAAGACCATCAGGAAACGGGATACCTTACTAAGTTCAAAGAAAAAATACCAGAAGTTGAGAATTGGCAATTACAGAGAAGGAAACACTAAGAAATCCATTAGAAAGAGAAGTGAGCTAATTAATTCTGTGGCCTGTTACTGAATTAGGAGACATGAAGAAAATTCCAGAATGCAATTCTTTTGCACAGAACATAAAAATTTAGGAACTATGAAAACTAAAATGAAATCTTGTGGAGAAAGAAGGTTATCATGTTGTGGTGAGTTAACTTTAGCTGGATGCCAGGTGCCCATCAAGCTGGTAATTATGGTCACAGGCAAAACAGACTCTGCTTGGGGAAATTAATTTCATTAATTGCCAATCAAAGGTCAGAGTAGGAGAATGAGAAATAAAACCAAATCTTAAATCACCTTCCCCCCACCCCTTCCTTCTTCCCGGGCTCAACTTTACTCTGGGCTTCTTTACCTCCTCCCATTCCAGTGGAGCAGGGAGATGGGGAACAGGGTTGTGGTCAGTTCATCACACGCTCTCTCTGCTGCTCCTTCTTCCTCAGGGGGAGGACTCCTCACAGTCTTCCCCTGCTCCAGTGTGGGGTCCCTCCCACGGGAGACAGTCCTCCACAAACTTCTCCAATGTGAGTCCCATGGGCTGCAGTTCTTCGTGAACTGCTCTAGCATGGGACCTTTCCACGGGCTGCAGTCCTTCAGGAGCAGACTGCTCCAGCATGGGTCCCCCATGGGGCCACAAGTCCTGTCAGAAGACCTGCACCAGCGTGGGCTTCCCTCCACTGGGGCCACAGGCCCTGCCAGGAGCCTGCTCCAGCAGCTCTCAGCAGGGTCACAGCCTCCTTTGGGTATCCACCTGCTCTGGTGTGGGGCCCTTCCCGGTCTGCAGGTGGAGATCTGCTCCACTGCTAACCTCCATGGGCTGCAGGGGGACAGCCTGCCTCACCATGGTCTTCACCATGGGCTGCAGGGGAATCTCTGCTCTGGCATCTGGAGCACCAGTTCCCCCTCCTTGTTCACTGACCTTGGTGTCTGCAGGGCTGCTCCTCTCACTCTTCTCTCTCTTGTGCACTCTTCTGTCTGTTGCGCAGCAGTTCTTACCACTTTTTTAGCGTGCAGAGGCACTACCACTGTAGCTGATTGGTTCAGTTTGGCCAGCAGCAGGTCTGTCCTGGAGCTGGGTCCATCTGACATGGGGGAAGCTTCTGGCATCTTCTCACAGAAGCCACCCCTGTAGCTCCCAGATACCAAAACCTAGCCAAGTAAACCCAATACAAGATGGCCTGGAATGAAGAGATCTGGAACTGTTCACATAGGTAGGCAATGTTTGTCTGCATTGGTTATCTGCATGTGCTTATCTCTCCTTTGACTACACAAGGAATTTGAGCTTGTAATTTTGTCACAATGCCAAGACAGGTGCATGAAGAAGGAAACATAACCACTTGTCATAGGGTGACCTGGGGCAAGATAAGGTGTATGAAAAGCTGGGTGAAAAAGCTACTCTAGGGGAGCAGAGTGAACTCGGCACCTTGTATTGTTTTGTGGGGGATTACTTATGACTTAAGCTGTTTGCTGCCTTTGCTGCTGCCTGAAAAGGGTAATGTGGTTGACCCCAAAGACAGGTTTTTCTGGGTTCCTCATCCTGTAGCTTGCATCTAAAATTGAAAATGAGCTGCACAGCAGCCATTGTTTTGTATAAAGAAATATGTATATACAGAAGGATCTAGATAAAGGCTATGAATCTGCTGATGTTCTCTAGACTACTCACTAGTCAGAAATCTTAGGACACTTTATATACTTGTAAGTTTGCCATGGGGGAAAAGTCTTGAATAGTAAATCAAATAAAATTATCAAATTCAAAATTAAATGCTAAACCAAAACCTTTTGATGTAGAGAGAGATTGATATATTGTGTCTTTTGCTTAGCTTTTGGGGGATTTCAGTTTTTTAATTTTACCCAGATGGCTTCCAGAATGTTACGGGGTTTTTATGATGGTGCTTGTATTGGGTTTTTTTTTTCTTTTTTTCCCACACAGCAGAGAAAGCTACTGCAGGACTAACAAAGATGCAGAAATAATCCAGCCATATAAATTGAATGTAAATAGTAGTGTTCAGACTGATCTGTGATTTATAGTAAAATCTACTTATGAGTGACCTGCTGTTCTGTCATTTGATAAAATTGCTGCACTTGGTCTATTTTTTGTAAATGCAGTACCTGTATTTTTGTGTGGGTTTTTTTGCAAGAATCTTCCAAGTGGATTACATCTGTCTAATACCTATCTTGTGGTCAAATGTCGATGGCTGTGATGTTCAGAATAAACTTCAGAAAGCAGTCACATTCATCACAAGGACAGAGGGAGCTTTATCTATTTTCATGTAAGGAGAGAGGTCAGCAAGGTTGTTGGCAGGAATAGAGAGTTATAAACTTTGCGCATCAGTGAAACCATGTCTCTGGAACAGTGCATGGGGTTTATGAATAAGGAGGAAAGGGGAATGGCTTCTGTCCTTGTGCTTATAAGGAGGTGCTTCTTTCTGAGTAGCATTTGGTTTGCATACCAAGACGAAATGATTAAGAACTCTTTATTTGTGAGGATCAGTTGGTGGTGTTCTAGGTGACCCATCCTATATTTTGTACTAGGGTGATAATTGGCCCATTTTGAGCCTTTCCGAAGTCATGCAGATGCTGTGGCTTATCCAAAACATCAGTATTGTTTGAATAAAGTTTTATTAAATGAAGTTTGAAGGGATCAATTTTTCACTGGAATGAGTAGGTGTGGGACCTTTTAATGAACTCTTAGGTAGATGGTCCCTGCAGGAAGCTCTTACCATGATGATGCACTGTCTCTCCAGAGTAAAGAATACCATCTGCATCCATTGCTAGCAGTGTTTCAAAATTGGGCACTTGCTTTGTATTGAGTGTGTGACTGTGGGACCTTTGTTGCAAAACAGGGGAGGAAGGTGAAATCAGGACATGCTGAAAGAGCTGGTTTGGGTTTGCTTTTTTGGAATGTTTGACTGGCGTTGGTTGCATAAGGACAGCTTTGGTCTTTTCAGAGTTCATAAAGCATTTGCTTTGTGTGTGTGTGTTTTCTCTAGTTTGTGTCATGAAGTGCTGAGTCAGACATCCACACCTTTATTAGTTGTCTAGAAACAGTGTATGTCCTAAAAAATGTGTTTAAGGTCTTAACTTCATGCACACTTAAGCTGCAGCTGGAATAGCAGAAAAAGCTGCCCATTATCACCTGACTTCTGACCACCTTGCTCCTACGATGGATGATTGAACTGCTGCAATTTAACACTAGCATTAGGTGTTAATTGAGGTAGATCTCTTGTCCAGACTCACTGGGTATTCTTACAGATGCGTACCTACAGTATGTGGGAGGGTTGCAAGTGTTTCCCTCAGTGGCATTGCTGCCCTAACATGGGGTCAAGGAATGAAAGCAAAAGGTTGCAACCACTTCTTTTCAGTCTGTGTAGTAACTTTTAGGCAATGTTTGTTTCCACCTCTCTTTATCCATTGTACCTTTTGGGTAGGTTGCTAGGAGCACTGAGTAACAGGGAGGGCTGCTAGCTACTACCATAATGAATAGACATATTTTTTATTTTTTTCAATAATCTGAAAGATTATTTGCTGTAACTAGTAATCTGTTTTGGTAATCTTTAGGGAACTATTAGGATATGCAGATTACATTTTGGACAGACGCACACAGTAAACAATGCTTTGTAAAAGTAAATAAATAGTCATGGCATTGATTTATTTATATTTTTGGCTGTTAAATAAAAATTCCCCATGTGGAGATAATGATAGAGATGGCATAAATGATGAAGAAACATATACTTCAGAACTTGGGAGGGGGAGAAAAAGGGAATAACTTGGTATTCCAGGAAGAAAAGGTTTTATTTCGTAAGTGTAGCTCTACAGTAATGCAAAGTGAATGAAAAATTTCACAGATGCAGTGGCCTCAATTTTGTGGATATTTCTTTGAACTTTACCATTATTTATGTGATTCAATTTATGCATGAATCAAAAAGAATAGCTTGGTTTCCACTTGTACCTGCAGTTTTGAGTAATTCTCACTATTCAGGAAAGTGAATCTAGAGGCCTCTCATTTCGAGGGTAGTGATCCTTCCCACCTAACCCCCAATGCCTGCAAAGCACAAGCTTTCAGGGTGGTACACACCAACCTCAGCTGCTGTAATTTTTACCAGGCTCTGCTATACGGTTTGCTCATATAGCCCCGGTGCTTTCCTCCTGTGCTTACAGTACTAGTACATGTTTGGTGCTTTTTGCCTTGTACTTGATATATACAGGCAAATATGATGTAAAGCATGTTCAAGGCATATGAGGAATATTAGATAGCTTTTCTTCTGTACCAAGTAAAAAGCAGAAAATCTGAATTGCCCTTGTCACCCAAAATGATGTTATTTCACGGAAGTGTATTGACCCTGTCCTAGAGAACTAAACATCTGACTACACTATTTTTCCCAGCTGAACTGTTCATTAAAAACATTTTAGCATTGCAGTTATTTCCAACTTAGACTTCATTCTCATAAGCTTTGTAGTATGGTTGCCGGTATTGGAGAGAAACAATTTCCTGTAAAAACAGGGAGAGTTTCTCATCATAAGATGCTGGCTTCTATTATGAAAATAATGTAGAAAACATTGGCAGTTAGACAAATGAGGATCTGTGTCTAGAAATCCAGAGCATAGCTTAGTCATTTGACTCTCAAACTAACATTAAATGGCTTATTGAAGCAGGCTGCTGATAGTACTTGAGTTATAAAATCTGGATTGTGCTTTTCTCTCTCAAAGTAGCTCTTGAAATGAGATCTAGGAGCATTAAGCAGGGTCTTCCAGTCTTTCTGATGGCTTCTGAGAGACTGCCTGTATTGACAGCACTTACTTTAGTTGCTGCTCTGTGTTGGGTTCTTGTTCAAGGATGCTTTGAACTCGTTGTAACATCCCACTATTGGCATAAGTGGGGAATCTTAATATTAGAGAGTGCCTGGGTTGAGCTTGTGTCTGGGAGATGTTCCCTCCAGTTCCTTTTTCCCTAATGTTTAGTCTTGGCTGCACATACCCTTGTTTATTTCACAGAATGGCAAGGGTTAGAAGGGACCTCGGGAGATCATCTAGTCCAACCCCCCTGCTAAAGCAGGCTCACCTAATGTAGGTTGCACAGGACATCATCCAGGCAGGCTTTGAATATCTCCAGAGAAGGAGACTCCACAACCCCTCTGGGCAGCCTGTTCCAGTGCTCTGTCACCCTCAAAGTAAAGAAGTTTTTCCTCATACTCAACTGAAACCTCTTATGCTTCAGTTTGTGCCCATTGCCCCTTGTCCTGTTGCTGGGCACCACCAAGAAGTTGGTAGTCAGATCCTAAGTCCTAATAATGTTCCCCTACATTCCAACTCATCTTACTATCCATCACCTCTAGGTGTCTTGAGGACAAAGAGAAACAAAGACATAATTTCCAGCAGATGTACATAATGTTTTATTTATTGCTTTCTTATCTCTTAAATTCTCCAGCCCTAACCTTATCTACTGTTTTTTTCCTCTAGTTTCACTTTCTAGGTACCTGAGTACAGAAGGGTCTGTCATGTGCGAAGTATTAGGACATCTAAAGAGACTTCAGACTTCCCTCAGTCCTTGTATCCTGCTAGAAGTCTACATCTGACCCTTGGTCATATTCCAGGAAAATCATAGGCTTTGTACCTGGCTTCTGAACCAGGAAATAACATGCCATGCTTTATTGCTTTATGGGGCAGAATCTTTTTACTTACATTGCTGTTATGCTTGGAGAGGCTGTATTTTGCAAAGTGCTGCAAATGGATAGTGCAAAAAGAAAACCTGGTAATCAAGCAGACTGCTTTCAGAGTGAGGGGAAAATGTCATGTAGATTCTATCTGACCTGGTGCCAGGACATTTCTTTTGGCCTGTTCAGGCACTTAACAGTCTGTGATAGGACTGCTAGGGCTGTGGAAAACTACTTGTGCCCAGTAAGCCATATGATGTCTTGTTAATGGCTTTCCTATGAGAGGGACTGCTGTTGATCCTGCTGGTGATGTCCTGTTCTGTCTTGTAGCTTTACTAAGGCCACACAAAAGTACTGAAGTGATTTCCAAAACCTGGAACCTATCTACAACTGGACTTAAAGTTTGGAGGGATGTGTTTGGAAGGTGAACAGTGGTTTTGGAACAAATTGTTCATATATTGTCAGATACAGGGTAGTCATAGGTCAGTCTAGATTGTACCTGGTTGCTACTTGCAACCCTCAGTAGATCCTTAAGAATGGAATTAGAGTGAGACACACTCAAAGTAGTAATTCTTCCCATCATATTACCCAAGCTTCAGGAAGTCCTGGTCAGGGACTGAGCTGAAAGTTGTATCAGCCACATTGTGTTCAGTGGTCTGGACTTTTTTTTGAGGTACAGTGAGTAGATTTTCTTTGTCCACCTTCTCTGTGGCACCCATGATACTCACTCAGGCATCTAATTTCTAAGCTAAATAGTCCAGGTCCATATGTTGTTGTTGTTGTTGTTGTGTGTCCCCCCCTAGTTTATCACTGTTCTGTGGCTAATTACAGGTTCTGAAAAATGCAGTTTTCAAGCTACTAGCAAACCCTGAGTGTACTGCATTTTCAGTCTTATTCTGTAGTCCTTTTCTGTTAATTCTGAATGTTTGTCCGATAATTCTACCAGAAGCTTTGTAAAGAGACCATTTCCATTTAAGGGGAGGAACCAAAAGGAAGCTTTTGGCTCACCAGTGTATCTGGGATTATTTTTCTCCTTGTGTGGGTTCTTTTGTAGTTATTGGCACTGAATTTCATCTGTCACTTTATTTGTCCCTCACTTGCTATTGTTAAATCCTGTCATAATTCTGTTTTATTTATCTTCCATTTCACCCCAGGTCACGTCTGTTATTGATCTTAATAGACTAGAAAGTAAGGACTGCTTTGAAAGGCCTTGTCTAGTATTGCAGAATGGTGCTAGACAGATGAGGATAAGCACTCTTTAGTTGAGCAGTTCTGCCCACACTTCATCCAGCATATTTGCATGTCAGTATGGACCTGGCTGGGTCATGTCTCCCATGTTTGTCTTACTGGCAGTGTGCTACTCTGCCTGCTCCTGAACAGAGCCTGTCCTGAGGGTGTTCTGGAAATGTGGAGGCAGTGCCCTGGCAAGGGGGGCAGAAGTCTGTGGCAGAGGTAGGTCCTTCTGACTTCAGTCATGATTCTGTCTTCTTCCTCCCATTTTTATCTCCTTTAAGGTATTTTTTTGGCTTCTCCTTGCCTTTACTTCTGAAATTACTTAAACCATTTTTCCTCTTTAAAATGGTAAGTAACTGGATTTCTGGTCAACAGCCTTGATTTTAATTGCTATAAATAATTAGGAAGCTTTTATAGTAACCCTTACTGCTTCTCCAATATGATTTACAAATCTACTGATCCCTCCTTCCCCTGCTTGCTGGGAATGTGTCCACTCCACATTGCACTGCTGGGATTGCCTCTTCTCCATATCATTCTTAGAGAGATCCTAGTAAATAATCTTCCTATCAAGCCACAGTGTACAAAGCTGTCATTTCACTGGAGTTGTATGAAGTTTGGAAGATCTTAAAATGCCTGCACAAATCTAGTGGTTTGCTTGGAGGAGTGCTTCCAGCTATTTGATATATTCAAATTTTAGCCTGTGTTTTGGGAAGTCTGGGTTCTGCCCCCTAGCTAAAGAAACTTGCTGCTTCCTTGAAATTAGCAATACCAAAAGGTAAGTCTCAAGTCTGCTTTGTTTGTCTTCTAAACAGAGAACAAAAGAATTCTTTCCATGTGGTAATTATCCTGAGAGCTGTGTAAATTCATTGAATAAGGTTTAAACAATGCTATTGAGGAAAAGTCTCCTGAATGTAACTGAATGTGATAGTGGCACACTGTGGGCAGTCTCACTGGTCTAAGAACTTTGTTTTTCAGAGACAAAGTAAACTATGTTCTGACAACGGTCTTGTGAATATATTGACTTCTCAATGAGGCAGTGTCACAAAAGAAGGATGGGCTGAGCCCTTGTGGGCTTTTGCAGTAGTTGGAATGCTGGAGACAGTATTCATACCTTGCATCTGCAATTGAGCTGGTGGGAAGAGAAAGGCTTAAGATTCACCCTGGGGAGTTCCTGTACTTCATCAATGTCACAACCACGTCCTTTGTGTTTCCCAAATAAGCTTTCACTCGTGTTCTGAGCTTTCTGATACATGACACCTGCTTGGCTGTCCAACTTAAAAATTGAGGGAATTTGAATATTTGAGTCTTCTGGTAGATGGGGAAGCTGAAGTGTCCTGTCTGGATAGCATTAATACTTTCTATTAAAAAGAAGTTCTCAGTGAGATGTAAATTATCGTTAGCATGCTTCTTGGCCTAGGATACTGGCTGGATGTTTAATTTTATGTTATCAATCTTGTATTACTTGGCAATATGCCTCAGGTAGTCAGTAATACCCAGGCTGAAAGGAGGATGAGTGAAATAAATAATAACAATAAAAAGTGCTGAATGAGTGAAATGGACATTTTGCTACTTGTGTTGGATGGGATAGCAGATCTAGTCATAGTAGCAAAGAATTTTGGCACATTTAGGGTTAAGAGAGAAAGAAAATTGAACAGTTAAAGCAATATATGTGGTACTGAACCACTTATGCTTAAAGGGTGAGCTTCCAAGAATGCTTAAAAAAATTCTGTGCTGTGGTTTAGTTTTTGCTATAGCCATACAAACATAGGATGGCTTTTCTGTTTCGTGGTTCTGGGTAAGAAAAGGCTGTTCTGTGAACACAGTTCAGCTCCTCAGTGTTAAGGGAGTTACCTGACTTTTTTTTTTTCTGCTGCTGTTTTTCTCCTGTGAGCAACATCAGAGCTTTTTGTCCCTGTGAAGTCTTAACTTTTAAAACATCTTGTGTAACATGGGAAATTGCAGGTTAAGTGCTGTGATGTGTGATTATCCCAGAAATTGTTATCATTTGTTATAATCTTTGTTATATAATATTATTTAACAATATAATTGTTATAATCTTTATATCAAGCCAGATGCATTTTGTGCTTTTTCCAATTCCTCCTGTATCAAAGCTCCTTCTGCATAATTTCTTTTAGAACTTTTGCAAAATTCTTCTCCTTAACTTACATTATATCCCTTGACCTTTTGCTTTTTCTACTAATCACTGACTTTCATGATGTTATCTAAACTTACTACCCTGACATGTTTCCGTTATAAATTTCTGCAGCAGACTAATTTGATTTATGTCTAAGCTTTTCATGTAACTAAACTCTGTCCTGACTTTGAGTTTTCATTTTTTCTCTTTGAAACTTGTCTATTCCTCCTATCCAAGGACACACAGGATGCCACATATGGTACAAGTCAAGTCAGTGTTGTATTTGTATGGACTATACAGTCTTCTATGCAGTTAGATTATTTGTGCTGTCTGTTGTGTTAAAGCTATTCAAAACCATATGAAAAACCAGAAAAGCTTCAACCTCTTGTTGTAGTTTCAGTTTTAATGCAATACTTTAATATTGGCAACTCTTATATGTGTGTATTGTTTCAGTATTGGTATACAACACTGAGCACCTTGTACAGTATTAAAAACTTGCTTTCAAGGTTAACTTGTAAATACGAGTGCAGGCAGAAGTGACAGCACTGGGAAACCTTGGGGAAGTGAGTGCAGAGGTAGTCTGGTTAGCTTGGCAGCACTTCCCCCTGCCTTCCCAGACACTTTGGGTAAGTACTGGGCGATTAACCTGTCCTTGCACAGGAGGGGGATGAGGCAGAAAAATTGTGCTTGGTTACTTGTCTGTCAGAAGGTAGGCTAAGTATCACTGCCATGATTTCAGGGCCTGCCTGACAGTGAAGTTAAAGATAACTGTTTAGGGGTGGTAAGGAATGTGGTACCACCAGTACAGCTTGCATTCTGTATTGCAAGAGTGGAACTAGTCCTCAGTATACAACATGCCTTGACCCTTTTCTTTTGGCTTCGTTGGTGTACAGATTTTGCTACCTTTAAAGTGTCCAACTTTAATGACAACTCTTGGACTACTTCACTGAAAACATACCTTCAGGAAGTCAATGCTATAGCAGTCGGACTGTGTGATGGGTTTGGTGGATTGTGCCCTTTGCTTTCTCTAAACTAGATATGCTTGTCTTGGTTCATAAGCTTGAGAGCCTTAAGTATGAAGCACATTGTGAGCCTTCATGAAACAGCAGGATGTTTTGCATTCTCTTTCCCTTCTATGAGAACTCAAACTGTGATTTTAGTGAGACTGCAAAATTCTCCAGGGAATCAAGTTTCAAACAAAATGTTGTGTATTGAAATGTGTTACTTCAGTCTGGACAATAGGGCCAGAAGTTGCCTTATAATGAGATGCAGCTTTGCAGAAGGTGTTGTCATGATAAAAGCATTTGTTCTTTGTGGTGACTACCACTGCTGAAGAAACTCAAAGAATTTAGGAACAGCTTGTTGGTGGTGAATTCGGAAAGAGACTGTAAGAACAGAAACAAGGAAGTTCAAAGACAAGTTGAAAGAAGAATGGTAAAAGGGAGCGGTAAAAGGGTAGATTTGCAATTTTTCATTTCAAAACATGTTTCTTGCTTCTCAGTTAAGCATTGTTAGTCAATTTCAGGGGTGCAGTTAAACTCCTATTACACATTTGTAGACAATTAACTGGAAGTACCTGCAGTTTTATGTTAGCTTTCATAATTACCACTTAAAGAAGTGACCAAATGTTTTGTTAATTATGCTTTTCCTTAAACTATTATTCTTTTCTAAATCGTGCATAGTAGTAGCTCTTTCTTATATGCCTGGTTTTCTGTCCTCTGTGAACATTGCTTAAGAATTTATTTACCTTTTAATTTTTTTTTTTTTTTTAAAATTAATTTAATCACCACTGAAGAAAAATACACCAGCTGTAACCATCTGGGTACCCAGTGTTTCTTGAACAGAATGCTTTAGGGAGCTGTTCTGGTGACTTCTCCCTTGATGTCATAAAACAGTTGTTATTTAGAGCAGAGGCTGTAACATATGATGGTGCCTAACCTTTGAAGTGCTTTAGGATACCAAGACGCAGAATATCTGGGTTCTTGCCATATAAAGTTCATGACTATAACGTTATACACTGGATCCTCTGCATGTAGTCTGTAGTTGCTGCACTAAGACAATTTTTTTTTAATGATCCACAAAGTTTATTCTTTACTTCTCTTAAGATTTATGTCAAATTTAACTATAATAGTGTGAATTTCTTCCCATGCCTTGTCAATTTTATTACATGTACAGTTTTAGTCCAGTGAGGGTTTTTTCTTTAATGTATCAGAGCAATTTTTTAACTGTTATTGTCGTGGTGGCAGGAACATTCTGATAGCAATTGAAAAACATTTTGGAGCTAAAAGCTCCATTTGTAGTGTTTCATACAAAACAGTTGACTACTTGTATTTCATTCTTCTCTGGTACATAATCTTTTTCCCCCAACCTCTATGCTATTTTGACAGATCATAGAATCATAGAATGTTTTGGGTTGAAAGGGACCCCTAGAGGTCATCTAGCCCAACCCCCCTGCAGTGAGCAAGGACACCTTTAACTGGATCAGGTTGCTCAGAGCCCCATCCAACCTGGCCTTGAATGTTTCCAGGGATGGGGTCTCCACCACCTCTCTGGGCAACCCGTTCCAGTGTTTCACCACCCTCATTGTAAAGAATTTCTTCCTTATATCTAGTCTAAACCTACCCTGGTTTAGTTTAAAACCATTACGTCCTGTCACAGCAGGCCTTGCTAAAAAGTTTGTCCTCATCTTTCCTATAGGCTTCCTTTAAGTAGTGAGAGGCCGCAATCAGGTCTCCCCGCAGCCTTCTCTTCTGCAGGATGAACAAGCCCAACTCAGCCTGTCCTCGTAGGAGAGGTGCTCCAGCCCTCGGATCATTTCTGTAGCCCTCCTCTGGACCCGCTCCAACAGTTCCATGTACTTCTTGTGTGGAGGGCTCCAGAGATCTCATGAGAGAGTTACTTAAAGAGTTTGAAAGTAGAGGGTCATCTCCAGATTATATTGAAAATTTTCAGACTCCACAGGCACATTGCATGAACGCCTTAAGAAAAACATTCTGTACTGCCTTTATTCCTTGTTATATATGCTCTTGCAACCATTTAATTAAGAATCTGTAATGTCTCACCTGTTGAAACTGGTAGTGGGTGGGAGGGTTAGTATGAGAATTTTACCTTCCAAGTGAAAGTTTGAGGTTGAGAGTATGCTCACAGGTGCCCACACAGACTCTTTGCTGCTGACTTGCCTGCTGGCCATGGGGCACACAGTCTGTATAGCTTGTAAGTTTGACTGCATAAGAACTAGTGAAGCAGCATTATTTTTTTAATTTCCTGGGTTGAATAAGCTCTTTTATTCATACCGCTTGGTCCTGCAGAGGGTTATGGTTAGAAAGACGAACAGGTTTTGGCAGAAGCACAAGACCTTCCGGTAGCCATTAAGTAAGATTGTCTTTCCAAAGTTGGTTTTAGGAACACAGCTAGCTGCCTGGCATGTACTTACATGAAGGTTTTATTCTCTTTTATTCTTCTGTTGGGTTAACTGGTCGTTGAAGATCCCAGCTGCTTCTGGATGTTCAATTGGTAAGTTTTCATTAGAAAACTTAGGGGAGGTTGAAATCTGCATCACTTAGCCAAGGTCCCCTGTGTGCAGCAGAATTTGTGCAGTGTCCTGATTCTGCAGAATAAAACTTTCTGTCAGTTTTTGTCTAAAAAGCAAGAAACTAGAAGTATATTTGAAGTTCAATATTTGGCATTAACCTGGGATAAATCAGAATTTTGAAGCAGCTTTGTAACCTTTGAGTTGCATAGGCAGCCTTACAGTGGCTTTGAACAGTGTTTATTATGACACTGCCTTTCAGTATGTACTTTGTAAACTACAATTAAACTTTGTGTCTAGAGTGGACGGCACATGCTGCTGGTGGAAGGAATTGGTGGTGTATCTTGAGAGCATGTTGGCTGTAGGAACGCTTCATTTAATGTGGAAAAGCAAGCACTGAATGGGATGGAGCACTCCAGGAGGAAATGGATTTCTTGATTTCTAAGGCAGGAACTGCCGTGGCAAACTGAATTCTGTTCTTGCCTTTGCTATATGGAGATTTGCTATGCTATTGCAGGAGCTTTTTGGTTTTTCCTTCCTAGATACCTTATGTGAGCTTGGTTCTAATTTTGCAGAGCTCTGGGCATATCTATCTGCAACTGAGATCAATGACAACAGTACTGTCAAAGTTTGGAAGCAAGTAGTTTGCACCGAGTGCAACATCAACTTTTGCTTTGTTCTTTCAGGCAAAAGAAAAAATGGTGAATGATCTCCCACTATGCTGAGTGTTCTGTGTAACTGAGTTAGGAGTGCAGGAGAAAATGTGACTGTTTTCACACTGTCATGATGTACAGAGAGGTTGAATTTAACGTTGTGCAAGCTATAGTAATTAAATTTCCTGAAGTTCACTTCTCATTTGTAATGTGATTTTGCTTTTTTTTGTTTGCCATTTAAAAGTTTCAACTGGAATTCCAAAACATTTACAGTATTTTCAAAAAATTCTCCTTACTTTCAGCTGAGATACTTTTTTTCCCCCCCCTCTCTGTAAAAGGTGAAATCAGTGAGCTGATACTTCAGACAATTGTTTAAAGGGTATTGCTGTCTTCAGTTGAATGTAAAATTGTTCACATTTTATTCTTCTTATTGTGTCTAGATGAATACCATGCCCTCCCTCGCTTTTGTTTTTGTCAAATAAGGAGGTTCTGTTCTGAAAGACCTGTTGTGTTCTGTAAGAATGTTAGTATCAGGTTGAACAGGATGCTTTCTTTTCCTTTCCCTTCAGTTTTATCAATTTTCTGTCCCTCCCTCACTTTTGTTTTTGTCAAATAAGGAGGTTCTGTTCTGAAAGACCTGTTGTGTTCTGTAAGAATGTTAGTATCAGGTTGAACAGGATCCTTTCTTTTCCTTTCCCTTCAGTTTTATCAATTTTCTGTCCCTCCTTCACTGACAGACCTCTTGAGCTGCAACTGTGTATGTGTGAAAATGAGCTCTGGATGAAGTGGCGGACTAGAAGCTTTCAGTAATTTTTAAGAGTCATGCATCTGACATTGCATCCCCTTGGGAACAGACAAACTGTAAGAACCTTGCTACAAAATATGGAGGTTGATGTGTTAGTCTCCTGTACGCACACTTACACTTGGACATACATGCACTTGCCTCCTTTTCCCCACCCTGCCATGGAGGAATAAATGGGACACAAGTTTTTCATTTGGCCTCAACTTGCTTGGCAGCTGATCAGCTTTTAAATTATCAGGTGTGAAGAAATGTATAGAAAACACAGAATTTCCCATATGCCTTAAGAGTGCCTATTAAATGGACAGAACTTAGAGGGATGTAGGCTGTCCAGTTGCAAATAGTTGCTCACAGCTACAAAGCAGAACTACTATGGAGGTAATGTACCTCACAGTCTGCTTTGTTCACTGGAATCCAGAGCACACAGCTTTGCCATGAAAGAAATATCTTTAAAATGGTCTTAAAAAAAATAAATCCATGATTATGTGTTTCTTTCTACTTCCAAAACAAAGTGGTCCAAATACTTCAGCCTTCTGCTTAAAGCTGATTTAATGGCTAAGCATCTGAGTACTTCTGCTGCAACAAGCTAGCAGGAACAGAGAAAACCTGATGCCACTGATCTCGTTTCTCAGTCTCGATGCTGGCAAACAGAGATAAATAAAAATGGAACATTAACTTGTGAATGACTCAGGATTTCCAGTGGTAACAGAACTATTCTGGGATTGGCACTCTGTAGAGTTAATACTTTGAGTAAACCAGGTGGGCCAATGGTTGGAGAAAAGTGCAGGTTGCAGTCCCCACTCTGTGGAAGTTGAGGGTTTGTGCAGAAGGAGACTTAATTCACTGTTCCATTGGAAGGCTGTCTCCAGGCCAGGAACGCATCTTTATAACCTCAGGTCTAGTTCCCCCCATGCCTTTTTAAAGGTATTTTATGGTCTCTTCTGGTAGCCATAAAAGATAATGAGAAAAGAAATCCTCTTACAGCATCTGGTGAGTAAGTTCAGTGGGGGACTTTCTGCAGGCCTTACTTACTAAAATCCAGTGGGTATAGTCTCACTTCTTAGTCTGATCTGTGTCATTGTTTCACCTGTTAGGAAGTGAGAACAGCAGGTTCCGCATTTTGATAAATGGGCTGAAGGCTGTCTCATTTCTCTGTAGCACCTGTAACTAACTCCCTCTCTTCTGCTGTAATAGTAGTTTGTAATAGTAATGCTACATTTGGTGGATTGCAGAGGATTGTCCAGCTGGCCTAGGACATCTGCTGAAGTTCTTGTTCCTTCTTGCTTGATAACAATCCCAGCTTTCACAGATATTCAGGTAACAAGTGCACTGTTGACTCTGGTGGGTATTGTAAGCAGAAGTAGATCAGCCTGGCTGCAGAAGTGTCTTGCCTTTTCTTAAGAGTGCTGAAGTTGCCAAACCATCACAGGAATATGAGTAGTTTGACTTTGGGATTGACTGACTGGCGTTTAAAGCAGGATTTGTGAAGTTGTTGCTTTTCTTTAGGCACGTACTGGATGTGGCTGTGAGATTATATATGTTATGTATCTTTGTGTGGAAGCAAAAGACCATGAGACCAGGGCCAGATCCCTCTTCGTTAGTCTTTCATTTCAGTGAGTAGCAACTAGTGGATGCTTCAGGAGAAGCATAGGAGCAAAAGAAGCAGTGAAGATCTTGGTCTGTACTTCCAGCTGTTGACAACTAGTAATGGATAGTGATCTCATGGTCTATAATCATGTTTGATCCACAGCTATCTGTGGCATCCTATGGCAAAAAGTTCCACAGCTGGGAGAGGGATTGTGTGGGAAAATTATGGCTTAACTGTACAACTTCACAGTGCTGACAGTTGGCCTGAGAGAATTAGTGAGTAACCATTCTCTACTTACTTTCATCACACAAGTGTTTTTAGGCTTAAAGTGTAGTGTCCCTTAGTTACCTCTTCTCTAAGCTGAAACTTTCTATGATCTCTTCATGTCCTGGCCATTCTTGCTGCAAGTCTCTCTGTTGTCTGCCAGGTTTGAGTCATAATCTGGTTTATGCCTTTGACTCCTGTTGCTCTGCATCTGCCTCCTTGACAAATTCAGCTCTCTTGTAATCTTCACCTTATTCCCTGAAGGGTCATGCAACTGGAGTTTTGCATGAGCATGTTGCTGTTACCGACTTACTCTCTCCTAACCTTCCAAGCCTTGCTCTGGTATCCTCTTTGTAGATGAACTGTTACAGCCTCTTAGTAATGTGGTAAGCTGTGTAACCCTCAGCTAGCCTAGCCTCAGGTAGCTTTTGTGTACCTCGATTTTATCATGGGTATGATGCACTGGAAACCAGCTGAATATCCTGATATGTGTGCAGGTGCTTATCCCTATACCTTGATAATTAACTTCATTAATTGTACATTTTTTTATCTAGGGAGTGATTCAGAAAGCATAGTAATTCTGGAAATGTTGTGCAATTGGGTTCTCTGTTTCTTCATTTTCTTATTAAATGTAGTCCTTTGGACAGTACAAAGACTTTCTTGACTGCAAGAATTGTCTTTGAATTCTTTCTTCGTTTTGCCTAGTAAAATATAAAGAAGACCAGATTAAGGTCTCTCGCACTCATGCATGACCTCACAACAAAGTTTTGTCGGTCTGAACTAGCAAACAGTATATGCAAGAAATAGCTCTTGACTCCCTTCTCTGAGTAGAGATGACACTTAATCTTTTTAGTCTTCTTAGGGCATTGTATCTTCAGGTTTTCTGGTTGAAATTAATAGGACTTTTAAGCTTATGAGAAACAGATTCTTTGATGCAGGAGCCCACCAATATATGTAATTATTTTTTGGAAGACAACCATTTTTTAATCCAGAAAACTTAATTTGTTTGTTTCCAGTAGTTGTTAGTCCTTACATTGGATCGCTATATTGAATTATACCTTTTCCAGACAAGATCATAGATAATGAATGATCAGTGTTGTAATGAGTTTCCTTAATACAAATAAATTGTGCCACAGGTTTTGTGATTCTTCAGGAAGATAATTTTGATATGTAAATTCCTTGTTTATATTGATTACATCTTTGGCATTACATCTCAGTTTATTTTGCAGTCAGTTACATAGGGTCTTCCACATGGTAACTGTGGTGCTCTTACTTAAAACTGAACAGAAATTAGTAAGCTGAAAAATAGGGGACATTTGTGGAAAGCCTTTGTAAGGTTTCCAAGTTCTAAGGAACAATGTTTGTTCAAGCTTGTAGCCCCTCCTATTCCTGTTGCATACACACCAAAATTAATAGATTCTGAATGCTTAAAATTATGGATTCAGAAGTTGTACTACAATCCAGTAAGGTCATCAAGTTTGTCCCAAATTATGCTTTTTTAGAAGGAAAAAAGAATTGAGGCATAGTTATTACTAGTTCTTGCTTGAACTTTGCTAGGGTTAAATTGAGCAGAAATTTGAAACACGTTTCATAAATTCACAACTTTTGATTGTCTGAATGTGTGTAGTTGGGGAACTGTTCTTTGACTGTACATGTTTCTTTTCCTCTGGTATACTTGCTTCCTACTGAAGATAAAAATGCTTTTTTATATTTTGATGTGACTCTATATTGGAAATGTTGCAAATGCACATTGGAAGAAAGAACTGCTGGGTTTTATTCCTTATTCTCTGAATAGGCAGACAGCACTTTGGTTTTGGAATAGTTTCATTCTCTGCTGCCTTATTGTAAAGCACCTGCCTCACCCTAAAGCCTCACCCTATTCTCACCCTGAAGCAGGCAGACAGTATATTATGTTCTTGCATCCTCATTTGTGGGTAACATGCTATCTTAAGAAGTGGCCAAACCAGATGAAATTTGGACAAAATTACAATTTGTAATTGTATTGCCATCAGTTGAGACAACTCTGGTTGTGGGACTGAGGATGAAAGGCAATGAGCACAAGCTGAAACACAGGAGGTTCCTTCTGAATGTCAGGAGACTCTGAGAGTGACTGAGCTTTGGCACAGGTTGCCCAGGGAGATTGTGGAGTCTCCCACCTTGAATTTATTCACAAGCCGTCTGGACATCATCCTGGGCAACCTGCTCTAGGTGGTCCTGCTTGAGCAGGTGAGTTGGACAAGATGACCTCCAGAGATCCCTTCCCTTTCCAACATCAATGATTCTGTGATTCTTTAGTCTTTTTCACAGCTTGTGAAGACTTGTTTCCATAGTAATCAGCAATCATAATGTATCATTTCTTCCACATTAGAAGGGCTGTCATCATTTTGCTCTGAAGCATGAAATGGGAAGTTGCTACCTCCAGAAATGTTCTCTTTCTTGCAGGAGTGCTTTCTCTTCTAATACTTGGAGGTGATTTTTAAGGCATTTCAAAGAAAAACACTTGACCAGGAATTGATATAAACTAACTTCAGAAGGTGAAAATCAAATACTGTTAAGTTTCAGGTAAAGGCTGTAGATGAAGACCAGTTTAGGTAGAACATCCCAACTTCTGCTTTGTAGTTGAGAGCCCTCTTGCAGAAGAACACCTTCTGCTGCCTCTAACTATATGCCTGATTGTAATGGCAGATGTGGAAGGCATCTTGCCATAAAAAACTCTTTGCAGGAGAGAGGAAAACTGAAGCAAATACACATTTCTGTTAAAACATTTGTGCCTTGGTAATATATTTTGTTATGAATTTAAACATTTTTTTCAGAATGTTAACTGCTGTTCTAATTTGGGCTTTAAATAAAAATTGACAGGCTTTCACAGACCAGAAATACTGTTTTCTGACTGTCTCTTGTAACACATCAGATTAATTTGATAAAGGAAGGTGAGAGGTACACTTTCATTTGAGTGGCTGGGTTTGTCACCCTGTTAATAGTCTTTTTTCTGTTACTGAAAAGCATAATCCCTCTAAAGCTTTGTCAAGTAGGCAACTTTTAACTCTCTGGAAAAACTTTCACTCCATGGAGAGAAAGGGAGTGATACAAAATTTCCTGCAATGAGAGTGACAACTACTTATTTGGGGACAGCAAGCTTTTAGCTGGCTCAAAACCCAGCTAGCTTTACTGCAGTAGTGTCTTATTTTGTTATGACAGTCTTTTTGAAGGCAAGGTGATGTGCTTGCTTTCCCATTCTGGGTTGTCAGGAAACTAGGTGCCACCTGGGTTTAGAGTTTTGCAAGGTTGTGATAATGAGGTTTTAAAGTTCTTTACTTTTTTCCATAAAACTAGCTTTTAGGAAAGAAGAAGAAAAAAAGAAGGACTTTGAAAGATGAGGTTTTTCTGATTAATCTATAAAGTGAAAATGCATATTCTGCCTCTGGAGTGGCAAATAGATGAGGTGGTCTAACCAAGGCACACATTCAGATGTGTCAGCAGTGTAAATTGCTGATCATGGAGGAAAATATGTTCATTTGTTCTTTAATTCAGTGCTGAGGTAGCGCTTTACCTTGCAGGAACTTCTCCCTTCAGTATGAAAGAAGGTATGCTAGAAAAAGAAACCCATGCCATTCCAGAGAAATGTACAAGACAAAAAGATGTGTTGGGCCAGTTTTTAATTACTATCACTTCTCCACATAGCTTTTGTGAAATACCATACATAAGGGGGGGTGGGGGGTGTGAAGCAGTTTGCTATCTGGAGATGGCATGGGCACTCTGTTTAATAGAGCTTTCATAAGGAAATGAACTCTGGACATTCTTGCAGCCTGGGACAGTGGCAGAAAAGTACCTACACAAAAGCAGAGTTCTTCAGAAGAATTAACCACATCAGACCTTGCAACAGCTACAAGGTCCTCAGTGGTAGAAATCATGACACATTCACCTTGGTTAGTGGAGATGGTGTTAACAAATAAGGTGAACACTTTTTATGTGCTGTGGAAATCCACTGGTCACATCAGGCCTGGCTGTTTTGTGCATTGCTGCCAATAAAAGTATTTGCTGGAGGCTCTGTGTTTGGTAACTGGCCATTGCAGCTGCTCTGACTCTGAAGAAGTAAGGAAAATGTGGTGGGGGGGGTAGTGTGTGTGTGTGTGTGTCGTGTAGGACTTTAGCTTCTTTGTGGTATACCTCTAACTTGTTAATATTGTTTGGTTTGTATAATCAAATGGTGATAACGTTTGTGAATGTAGAGTTTGTGGTTTTATTCTTTTATTCTTTTTAGAAACCAAATGTTCACGTTCTGCAACAGCTTCGGTTTATATAAAACTGCTCACATCCTATGATAGACTCTGTGCTGTGATTTTGAAGTCAAGCAAACAGGAATAGTTCATAATTCTGTTGTACTGGTATTTTCTTTGAGCTCTCTACTCTAATAACATGCTCCAAAAATTCTGCACCAACAGTTCAGCAATATTAATTGCCTTTTGGCTAAATTGGAGCTCCAGCTGACCAGGCATGCAGTGCCAGAGGCTTCACTGAGCTCTCTCAAAGGCTGCTCCCTGAGGTTTTCCTGCCCACCAGCATGTCACATTGTTGCAGAGGTGCACAAAGTCAAATTAGGCAGGTGATGTAACCCCAAATAAGATTTATTCTAATCAAAAGTGTTTTGGTACTCTGACGAACTTTAGTAAACTTGGAGGTTCAGAATGACAACAGGACTTAATACTACACAACTGACTTACGAATTCCTGCGCTTTAGGACAAAGACTCAAGATGTGCAATCACACTCACCTAATAAGGCGAAGGTGCTCAACCTCGAGGAGTTACGCGGCCTCCCAGTCCAAGGGGAGAGTCCCCAGCTGCAGACCCGCTGCTCCGAGGAGAAACGACTCAGTTTGCCCCCTGGCAGACCTATATATAACCTAAGTCGAATCTGACCTGCGGTCAGATAGGGCCAAGTCAGCTCCTATCGGCTGAGGGCTCTATCTACTGGCGACTGCGCGCGTGACAACAGCGACAGTGAGGGTAGGAAAAGTCGAGAAGAATCAGTGGCTCCTCTGGTTGAACAGTCGGAAAGCCCGGGTCTTTGTCAGGGTGGGTGCCCTTGCCACACAAGGACATGGTTATTTGATTTCTATGTAGCAGTTAATGTCTCTGATGGCCAGTGCCCTCCTTTGCGTGGTAGGTCCACAGGCAGGTTTATCAAGCCATGGAATTTCCAGCAGCCTACTGCAGGCTTGTATACTGTAGCTGCTGTGCAGTGGCTCACTAATGCCGTAGTATAGCAGCTTTAAGAAGACAGTGCTGCAGATGAAGTGCTGTGTGTGTCCTTTTATATTCAAAAGGGTTTAAAGTCAGATCAGATTTTGGTACAGCGTTATTGCTCCTTACCAATACAGCCTCTACTTTTCCAATGGCAGGGGCTGTGGCTTGTGCTGGAAAATGTTACTCTAATATCTGAAGCACTCAGGAAGTGTTAGTGAATGTGAAAAACATCAGTCTGGGTCGTGTTACTTAAGACGTATTTCTGATACTGTTCTGTGTCAGGGAGAAGCCTTTTCTAATACTCTACATCTTTGCTGGAGTAACTCTGTCCCAACAACCTAGGGGTCTGCCAGTCTAGCTTTAGGATGCAAGCACAGAAATTCTTAGTGTTTCCCCAAAGGTAGAATGTACTTCTGTTGTTGGAATGTTTTTGTGAAATTTCTTCGTTGCATGGTATATTTTTTTCTTAAGAGGGAAAAGTAGCTAAGGGTAGGACTTGAATTGCATTACCGTCCATGCAAAAATACCCCCTCCCATTACAAAACCAACTTGTCTTTCTCCAAAATCAGTCAGAACTTTTATTTTCCTTTGACCTATACTTCTGTCCCCAGATGTCTTCACCCTCTTAAATGGTCAGATAGTGTTCCTAACATATCTCATCAGAGTTTCCCTTCTACTGTATATATGTTTGTATTACCACACTTTGGAATTTTATGTATGTGGGGTTTTTTTCCCATTCTCTTACTTCTGCTCTTAGTTCTGAGGCATGCAGAGGCAGGGATGACTATAGGGACATACTTAGAGGGTAGTTACTGTGTCCATTTGCTCCCTGATCAGGGCTCTGGATGAGTTGGGGAGGAGAAGGTTGGGGTTTTATGGAGGATTTAATTACTGCAGTTTGTGAATAGCTGGGAGCCTCAGGGTAGTCCTGCAGGTGGCCCCAGAGACACAGCCTGGGAGTGTTGTAGTCCAGACTCCTGGAGAACCTGGCTGGCAGTCCACCAAGGAGCAGGGCATTGCTGTGGTGGGAGACCAAGGGAACTCACTGAAGCATTGTCAAAACCAAATTGTTTTGACTAATTGGCAGATTCCAATTTAAATAATGCTGAATGAGAATTTTTCCTAATCTGCTCTACTTCTGACCCGCAAATCATGCTTTGTGTTTCCCTGTCTTTTAATGTTTTTTCTGCTTTCTATCTGCCCAAATGACTGACCTCAGTAAGTGACTTCCAGTATCCCTCTAATAGTGTATGTCAGCTTTCTTCTGTGTCAGCTGCAGTATTTTGCAGCTCTTAAAGCCTTTGCATTTTTTTGTTGAAGTCTTTTATTATCTCTCTTTTTTTTTTAAGCCTAGTGTTTTCTATGTAGCAGAAAACAGGAAAAATACTTTAATTTGTCACTCAAATCTTAGCTGAGTGAACTCTCCTGAGGCTGGTAACCAGCCCATGGGTTTATATGTTATTTGGAGTACTGCAGTGGCACAGGGTTATATATTGTTCTCATTAATTGGAAGTCTTGCTTTTTATGAACAGGTTGGTCTATGGGGAAAAACATCTTTAAAAGAAAAATCCATGGAGGTTTGAATCTATCGGAGATTGAGCTATCAGAAGTCTTTTTCAGAATTGTCTGAAAGTTAAATGTGCTTGATAGTCGTAGTTGTGTACTTGAAAATATTGTTGATTTTTCTTTTGAGACCATGGAAACTAAAAAGCAGGAGTGGTCAAGTGCATGTTAACTGTTGCACTCTTTGCTTGTACAGGGAGTTCTCACTCATTAGAGTAGTTAAGTGAGCAACCTCCCCAAGGGACCACTGGGCAGGTTGTAGACCTGGTGGTAAGTTCTGCTATTTTTTTATTAGAAGGTTTTAAATACTCCCAGAGTGCCAGTAAAACAACTTCTGTTACTTTAGGTGTGTGGTTTAGGTCTGTACAGTGCAGAAGGTTGAATGAGTGACCCCTGTTGTCCAGAGTTAAAGCTGTGAGTGAATTCCTACATTCACAATGTCTGCTGGCCAAAAGAGGGCATTCATTCCTCTAAATGCAGGTTGAAAGCTAAAGCACATCAAGGTCATGGCACAGCAAGGTCATGTAAAAGCTCTGCATGATACACCATGAAAAGATACAAATCTTGCAATACCAGCAAATACAGGTTCTGTGAAATTGTGGGAGGCACTGACTTAGAAATTATAATGCAATGTTGGGGAGTCTCCTTAGCAAAATAATTTTTAAAAAAAAGATTTTTATTTTATGTATGACAAGTTTATTTCTGTGATCATGCAAGTCTCATAAAACATTTATAGCACCCCCTTCACCTTGGCTGGAGAATGCATGCATATCTTTTCTCCCTGTGAGCTGGATCTTTAATGACCTGTAAAAATAAACAGCAGCACAGTATTCCTCATTTTTGGAAGAAGTAGACTACATTGGTCTGAGTGGAATAAATCCTCTTGGAAGCCATTTCTGGGTACATGAAGGAGGAAAGGGATAAATCAACTTCACCAACCTGATTGTCTTCTGTGATGAAGTGACTAGATCTATGGAAGATGGGACAGTAGAGGCTGTTATCTGCCTTGATTCTTAGTAAGGCTATTGCCGTGGTCTCCCATGGCATCCTTGCATCCAAGTCAGTATGGTAAGTTCTGGATGGGTAAAAAACTACTAGATGAGTGAAAAACTGGCTAGATGTTTAAGCTCAGAAAGTAGCGATTAGTAGCTTAATACTAACTACTGGCCTCCAGATAACAATATCACAGAGGTCTATCCTGGGATCTGTTTAATGTCTTTACATCTCCTTGTCCAGGGTATTGATAATGCACCTCATCAAGTCTATGAATGACTCCAATCTGGTTTTGGAGTTTATATACTTGATGTAAGGGGCCGCCCTGCAGAGCAATCTAGACAGGCTAGAAGAGTGGACCAACAGGCATGTTGTAAAATTCAACAAAAGCAAATGCAACAGGATGTGCTATTTCCCTGAAACAATACAGGCTGAGGCTGACTGGCTGTGGAGTAGCTCTGCCAATAAGCTCTTGGAGGTCCTGGGTGACAGGCTACATGTGGACAAGGAGTGCATTCTGGAAGTGAGGAAGGCTAACAGCATCCTGGGCCGTATTAACAGGAACACAGCGAGCAGATCAAGTGAAGTGATTCCTCTTTACTTGACATTCATTAGATTGCATCTGGAATGCTGCATCCTCTTTTGACCCCCCAGTATGAGGAAAAATGCTGAAAAACTGGACTGAGCTCAGCAGAGGCCCATGAAGCACCACAGAAGCTGGAGTGCCTGCTTGCCCTCTAAGGGGAGGCTGAGGGACTGGGGCTTATGTGGCCTGGAGAAAAGATAACTGTGGAGTGGGGGTAAGTAGTAGCAGTCTGCCTATCTCTGTAAAGGAGTTAACTAAAAAATAGAGCCAGGCTCTTTACTTGGATGTACAGCAGGAGAGTGAGAGACAGCAATCATGAATTGAATCAGGTCGTAATCAATAGTTTAAACTATTTTTAAGAATAGCTTTTAATGCTTTTTTAAAATTTTTTTAATAATGACTTTTCATGTGGGGTTGCCTATAAAAGGATATGGCAAGCTTTAAAATACCCTGTGATGTTTGCTTGGGATCGTGTAGCTTGTTCTGGAGTAGGTGGCTTCTTTATTTAGCCTAGAGTAATCTGTCAGTGTATACAGATCACAAAATGGTTGAGGTTGGAAAGCACCTTTTGAGATCATTTAATTCAACCTCCCTGCTCTAGCAGCATCATCTCGAGCAGGTTGCCCAGGACAGTGTCCAGTTGGATTTTGAGTATCTCTAGATTCTGAAACCAATTTCATCATAGATACTGCTATCAGTTTTGTTACGGAGACAAGGCCTCTCTGTGACAGGACAACCCTTGCGGAAAAATGCCGAATTGTGTATTAGCCAGATAGAACATAACTTTCACGAACTAGGTCAGACCCATTTTGATTCTTCATTTGTGTTGGACTCTCAGTGATTAACCCTATGTTTTTCCCTAGCCTGTAATTCTAACATGTTGTGTGCATTTGACTACCACTGCGTTCTCTGAAGGCAGAGGGGGAGTTAGTTGCTCTATTTCCCTTAGTATGTGAACAAAACACATTTTCTGCAGAATGTTCCTTGTTGATCTGTGTGGAGTGATGTGGACGAAGGAATTTGCAGGATCAGGCAGTCTTTCTGTTACTGAACTGTTCTGTATTGATCAGGGAATTTTTTCTTAGCTTCCTTTTTCTTCCCAGTGGGAGAAGCATGTGATCCTCAACAGTTAAATGCTGTCAGTTTTGCACAGAAAAAATTGGTGAACACTGTACATTCTAAATGCAAGTATTTTGAAATATCTATATTCACAGTCACAAACTATAGTCAGCAATTTTAAGGTGATTATAGCCCTTGCCTGTAAGGTACAATTAAGAAGTAAGATGCCAATTTTGGTATGTTGTAACACTAGAACTACTTAAGAGTAATAGTTTGAAAGTTGTTACTTAGGTCACTTTTATTAAAAAAAAAAAAGGCAAAACAAAACACAAACAAAAGCCCCGAAACCGAACAACCAAAAAACCGCCATGTACCTATGTGACTTCTTCATGCAAAGAGCCTGAGAAAGGATAGCTTTTTCCCCCAAATCCTTAAGTATTGCACTACTGTTAAGTCTGATTTTTTTACTCTTTCCTATTTGTGTTTAAGTGTGTGTATCCGCTGTTGTGGTATATAGGCAGAATGCAGATGTTACCTCTCTGACCTTTACAAGTTGTATTTCTTTGCACTTTCTATGAACTGTTACATGCAACATTTGAAATTAACAAGTTTAGAAAACACCCAGGAGAATGGATTATTTTTCCTAAGTTGTTTAAGTATGTGACAACAATTGATGTATGGGTCTTACTTTTCCGGCAGATCTTTTCTCATGACCTCTGTGTGTGTTTCTTTCATGTATCAATAGAGTAAGGAGAATGATGTTTTCCTGCTTAAATGTACAGTTACAAACCCTGCTCAGCAGCTGGTGGAGATGCCCACATAAAACCTAGTGATGTTTTTCATTCATTCTTCTCTAATTAGGTAGAAAATTGGGTGTCATTTCTTAAAATGGCATTAATGTTTTGTCTTAAGGTATGATCAGTGAGTCTTAATAGCTGAAATGCATTTACCTGTTGAAAGGCAGGGAGTCAGACTTCCTTGCTGTTCCTTATCTACAGAGGTAGTGAAATGGGTAGCTTTGTGCTTTAACTGAAATAAAAGGGAATCTGACCTTAGTGTATATATCTGATTTACTGGCATTTTATGTGTTTGAAATGGGAATTAAAAGGAGTGTGCTTGCTGCCTGGGTTGTGTGTCAAATATGGGTGTGTTACTGCACAACCGTTTTACTGATGTTATCAATGGGGTGGTTTTAACATGCCTACCAACATAGAGGCTGCTGCTTGTACACACAACATGGTGCGCTGTGAGGGTTATGAACTCTTAGCCCCTTCAGCGGCAATTGGAAGAGGATATTTTTCCCCCAAGAAGATTAAATAAAGATGCGGTATAAAATTCTAAATGGAGGCTATGGATATGCTTATTTAAAGCTGTTGAGATGAGAAAAGAGAGGGACCAGCTCCAATGTTACATGAGAGAAAGAAAGAAGACTGCTTTCTTCTGATTGCAGAAGGAATTGGGGTGTGATCTAGTAGAGGCGCTGCATTCACTTACTTTGTATTACCTGCTTAATATATTAATATGGGAAGGAATTTCCAGATCTGCATCCTCTAGAGAACATTTTAGGAATAAGACCTGGTAATGAAATTATTGTTACATAAAAACAGATGTTCCTTCAGGCTCCTCTCACGTACTAGATGCATTTTTAGACTAGCCATAGGAGACAGAAACCTGCTTCAAGGTGGAGGTGTAGCTTTTTCAGTGTGTTTCTACATCTTGACATGAGCTCTTCTGACTGCCCTTTCTTTTTGTGTAGACTGCATTCAATTCTGTTTCTGTCCTTGTTTTGTAGCTATGTCCTCATGCTTCCTTATTCACTTGGAAGCTGGGCTGCATCTTGTATGTGTGCTAGCTTTCCATCTTGCTGTCATGTCTTGGGAAAAATACTGGTAACCTGTACAGTGAAGATATCTTTGGTTTTGGCTTGTCTTTGAACTGTCTTTGGCTAAACAAAGCTTCAGAAAACTGAAAACCCTGAAAAACAAGTCTGCTGGTGGCATTCATAGAATAGAATCATAGAATCATTTAGGTTGGAAAAGACTGTTAAGATCATCAACTCCAACCATTAACCAAGCACTGCCAAGTCCATCACTAAACCATGTCCCTAAGCATCACACCTACATGTCTTTTAAATACCTCCAGGGATGGAGGCTCCACCACTTCCCTGGGCAGCCCATTCCAATGCTTAACAACCCTTTTGGTGAAGAAGTATTTCCTAATAATCCAGTGTAAACCTCCCCTGGTGCAACTTGAGGCTGTTTCCTCTCATCCTATCACCCGTTACCTGGGAGAAGAGACTGACACCCACCTCACTAGAGCCTCCTTTCGGGTAGTTATAGAGGGTGATAAGGTCTCCCCCCAGCCTCCTCTTCTCCAAACTAAACAACCCCAGTTCCTTCAACTGCTCCTCATAAGACTAGTGCTCCAGACCCCTCACCAGCTTTGTGGCTCTCCTCTGGACATCTTCCAGCAACGCAACGTCTTTCTTTACTGAACACAGTATTCAAGGTGTGGCTTCACCAGCACCAAGTACAGGGGCACGATCACTTCCCTACTCCTGCTGGCCACGCTGTTCCTGATACAAGCCAGGATGCCATTGGCCTTCTTGGCCACCCGGGCACACTGCTGGCTCATATTCAGCCGGCTGTCAACCAGTACCCCCAGGTCCTTTTCTGCTGGGCAGCTTTCCAGCCACTCTTCCCCAAGCCTGTAGCGCTGCATGGGGTTGTTGTGACCAAAGTGCAGGACCCGGCACTTGGCCTTGTTGAACCTCATACAATCAATCCATTGATCCAGCCTGTCCAGGTCCCAATGCAGAGCCCTCCTCCCCTCGAGCAGATCGACACTCCCACCCAGCTTGGTGTCATCTGCAAACTGCTTGAGGGTGCACTTGATCCCCTCATCCAGATCCTTGGTAAAGGTATTAAACAGAACTGGATTCAGATTGTGAAATACCTGGCTAAACCCATTACCCTATCTAAAAATTGAACAGCCAAGTATTGTCCAAAGTGGTGTTCTTGAATGTTGGAGATACTGGTTTAAGTTGCTGTTTTAGCTATTTGTCATAAGTGATTCTCTGCCTTCCCAAATAATGAATTTCTTTGGAAATGCAGTTTAGCTTCCTTTTAGGCTGGCTTTTATTAGCTAAAAAGTTGTGTTCATTGTTAGCTTTTCTTTCTTTATGAAGCCCAGTAAAATGTCCCACAGCTCTCAGTGGTTTTATGGTTGTGTATCACACATTAGAATCAGAAATCGTATTGTTTGAGGAACAGCATGTCCTGCATGTAGCAAATGGTTAAATTAGCATTTTCCTTTTTTGTGTGTGTGTGATTTGGTGGACATACATACAGTTACTCACTGAAGACATGATTTGTACACTGTAGTAGTCATGGCTTCAGAGAAGGTCTGTGTGTTGCTGGGGAAGACCTTTCTGTTTTTACCAGTATGTAATTCTTTCATTCCTTTTCTATTTGGATTAGCATTTGGGGTGTGTGGGAGTGGTGTCATTTTAAGGTTTGAATGTTATCTGGCTTTCATTCAGCTTTTCTGATTAAGCCGGGATGGTGAGAATGGTTTCTAGTACCTCGCCTACTGCAGCTGGAGTTCCCAGAGGTTTAGTTCCATGTTTTGACATCCAGTTTCTTTTGCTTTGATTAATACACCTGTGCCTGGATCTCCTATGCTTCTAGTTTTTTTTTCTTTGGTGCTACATATAACAAGAGGGAAGACAGTCCCATCACAGGCCTCCTTTCTCCCTTAATAATGATGAAAGAATTATTTGCACTTGGTCGAAGAGTATAAAAACTAAGAAGATTAATCAGCCTGATATAAGATACCAACTCTGTGTAATTTTTCTCATAGTAAGGTGTTATGCACGAAAAGCAGATCCTTCAGGGGTGAGGCACAACACTCAGCAAGCAAAAGCTTTGGCTTTAATGGAAGCATAGCATACCACAGTGGGAGCCCTGGGACACCAATGCTAATCAAATGGGCATCCGATGCAGTAGAGCCCTACTTGGGAGTGAAGCTCCAGGGAAAGCACCGCAGGGGTGGAGAATAATGCTTGTGCTAATTAACATATCGTACATATGCAGTGACCTGTTTTGCTCATTAGCAAAATGTGCTATTGTCCGAATTCCGAGATCCACAGCTGGCTGTTACGATTGGCACCCATGCAAAAGTAGGTACCGATGGGTGGGGTGAACTATCCCAGGATACCGTGACAAGAAGATAAAACTGTGCTTGTGACTTTAGGTACTTGAATGGGATGGAAAGAAGCAAAGCGTCCCAGGTTGCTGTAGCAGCAAGATAAGATGGGCTCAGAACTCTACATACTCAGATGGGGGAAGTGAACTGTCCTGGATTACTGTAACAAAGTCTTCTTGTGCTGTACACAGGGTAATAGGGTTTTCTTGCTAGATCTCTTTGCACATCAGGAGATCTCTTTACATGTCACAGTTACTAGAGAAAGCATCTTTGTGAGCTTCATTGGCCCATGCAGACTGTGTGAGATACACAGAATACCAAATTTCATTTTTTTACTACATGTCCTCCTCACCTTTTCTGGTCTCTTCCCCACCCCCACCCCCTTTACATTCAACCTTTAGACAGTGGGGGGAAAAAAAAGAAAAACAAATGAAAAATAAGCAAGCACATGCTCATAGGAGTTTTTGAGAAGAGATGGCTGTTCTCCTTCATTCTCCATTTTTCCTTTTTCAAAGTCAAGCCTCAAAGAGGAGGCAGTCCAAAACGTTCTGCAGGCAATAGAACTTGTCATTCCTGGCTGCAGCCTGAGGAAATACTACTGTTCAGTTTCTTTTTCTTTTTTAATTTAAAAACATTATTTCATTTTGATTTGTAAGAGCCCATGTAGTAGAGGTTTTGTGAATTTGGTTGGTGTTTGTGGTTCCTGCAGCTATGTCTTGCTTGTATAGTAATTGCTGGGTTATTATTCAATAATGTGATCTAACGTATTTCCATTATATGTACACACTGTTAAAACTTTACTTAAATGTTTACTGTTAACTAACAGTAAAACTTATGTCAAGAGAATATCTTGAGGATGTATTTTGTACCCGTTTGAATACATTGTACTGCTTCCCTATAAACAGACAAACACGGGAACAGACTGTGCACGCATAGTTTGTCATAGCTAGGAAAAACGGCGCTGTGACTTTGGCAACTTCAGTTTGCCTGTGTGTGCGCTCAGCGGATTTCAGTGAGACGAATGGCATGGCTCAGCCTTCCTGGGCTGCGTCTCCTGCCATGTGAGCGTGCGCACATTTCTGTTATTTCTCGTTCTGTTAGCTCTCACTGCAGACGCCGTGCAGTGATCTCTGTGATTCAGGCAGGTGATTAAAAGGAAGTCTCTATGTGTGAATTACTTTGCAAGAGGGTGTTTTTCAGAGAAGCCTATTCAGCAGATACTTACTATGTAGTTGTAAGTAGCTCTGCATCTAGTCCTGATTTTGCTTGCTAGCTTCTACACTTTTGGAAAAGTGCAGGTGAGCCTTACATACTCTTAAGTGGGGTTTAGAATCAAAGCTCTGGAGAAATAGCTGGAGTAGGACTATCAATAATACTTTGTTTTGCAGGGAGTTTTAGGGGTGCTGTATGACAGAGTTTAGCTAGTGTGAGTTTACTGGTATGATTAGGAATCCAAGTTCCCAGCACTAAGGGGGTGTATGTTGGCAAAAGCATATTCTGCCAGTAGAAACTGCCTCAGTCTCATATATAAAATTATCTTTAACATACGTTTGCTTTTGAAACTAAGTATTGTGTGTGATTTTTTAAATATGTTTATACATGTTGCCTCATCCTTTTCAAGCTGATGGTAAAGCAATAAAGTTATAATTTGTGTCACCATTGTGCACTGTGTTCGGATAGCTCCCCAAGTTTTACAAAATATCAAACAGGTGCGTATAGTTATGCACACATATTTAAAGAAAGCAAAAAAAAGTTTAAGTTTAGTTTAGGTTTAGGATTTTAGTTCACTTGTTTGATAGCTGAAGGCACTTTGCCTTCTGCCTAGCATCTGATAAACCTGTCTGATATAGACCCTAAAATCCTAGTTTTACTATGCATTTTAATTTCCTTGTAGTGCCAAGTGGGACCACACTGGGAAACATTCACAGGTAAACTCTGTGCTACACATGTTTTGTGAATGAGGGATTTGTGGCTGCTTGATTTTTCTGCCCCTTTATTTTTTCTAAGAATAATGAAGTGACAAGACTATTCATTACATCAAGGGACAGTTCTGCACCGGGAAATTTATGTTAGTCAGTTCTTCTAGGTTATAGACTTAAAATCAAAGTGGATGTAGTCTTTAGGACAGAAATAAAAATCTTCCTTATACTAAACATACTTGTGGTGCTTAAGAAATAAACAGTACTTGAAGTTATTCTTGTCGTGATACCTCTCTATATAGTAGGTTGGTAAAGGGGCTGGGGGGGGGATATACTCTTTTGTCAATACCGGAGTGTTGGACTGTGACAACTTTGGTCAAAGTTGCTCGAGATGAGACAATCTTATTTACAGCCAAGCTTGGTAAAGCTAAGCCAGCTTTTCAGGTGATGTTGCTTTTGGTCAGTTGGCAACTGCTGAGCACGGAGTTAAATGATGTCTGGGAAGACCATGGGTGCTTGGAGACAGGTATCTGTGCCGTAGTGTGAGGAGTTACTAAGCAGGTCTGTTGGAGGCTGATGAGGGAAGGTAGCAGCAAGGTCCAGGACTCCCTGTGCAGATCCTTGATCACAGATCACTCTTGTCATTGTACGCATCCCAGGTTGCTTATGCTGATGGTTGAAGGAAGAGGTATGAGGCAGTAAAGAAAGGCTCAGCAAGTGTCTGGTGCCTGGACTTGTATATATACACTGGTGCATAGGCATGAGTGTATCTGAGAGGAGGCTGATAACTGGAAAACTTCTCAGATATCAAACATCTACAGATTAAACATTGGACCCATTTAATCATTTAAGTATTTTAACAGGACCATTTTTAATAATCAACCTGTAGGCACTTAAAAATAGTTATATTTTGCTGTCATACTTACTCCATTCAAAGGTCTTTTGTTACCTGGTTGTGCCTCCACAGCACCCACCCCATACCAGTAACAAATTAACAATTTGCTTTACATTTCAGAGAAACAATCGAGTTAGGTTTTGCAGCTTCATACCTTATAAATAAATGCTCTCATAAGACAAAATACGACGTCCCTTACTTTGTTGTTGTTTTTACTTAGCATGTGTTTATGCCAGCATGCCTTGCATCTTGCTCCCTTTGAATTCAGGAAGACTGTGAGTGAGGTTATGGTGAGCTCGGTCAAACGTGGGCACAGCTGGGCGCAGAGGCGCGCGCCCCTGCGGGGGGCTGGGGCCGGGAGCCCTCGGTGGGGCCCTGCGCCGTGCGCTGAGCTGAAGACAGAGCACAGCAGCCATGCGCGGCGGTGAGAGCGTGTCTGGGTGCGAGGGAAACAGAGGAGTGCGGTTCCTCCGTAAGGAATGCCTTCTTCCCGTGATGTGACTGAGGCACGTTGCTCCGGTGGCAGAAATGACGATTTCTGATACCATCGCTAAATTACCACTGTATCCTACAGAGCAGAGAACAGCATATCAAATTATACAAACTAGTGGAGAAGCATGTTAGCACTGACAAGTAATTGAAGTGTAAAAAATAGGGGAATGGAATTAGAAGATTCCTGGTGTACATCTGACAAAACCCACCAGTTTGTGCATGCTTTCTTTCCACCTTTACAGTGGGGAAAAAAGCCTCAAACAAAACCCTTAGACCACCACACAAAAAAGTCTTCACATACAAACTAGGTTAGATGGCTTTTAATTAATTCAAACTGCCAACCAGGATACCTATTTGAATTATGTTTTTCAGTTCAACTTTGAAGCATTCATCATCAAGAAAACTTGAATCTTACTAGTTAACAACTAAGGTATTTCCAACTGAACATAGCTTTTGTACTGTATTTGCTAAATTTTGTGAGGAAAGTGGCAACTTACAGGCACCCTTAAGCAATTCATGTAGCTAGAGTTTTATTGGTTCCTTATGTTCTGTGCTCTAGTCTTTTGGAAATGATTGGTGGGGTTTTTTTTTCCCTTGGTAAGATTAGTCTTTATTTCATAGTTGATGCTGGACTCATGTGGAATAGGAACGTAATGAAATTAAATTTAGACAACAAGCTTGTTGAAACAGTCTTAGAAGGCAGACATATGTTTACATGTCAGTGTGCTGAGAATAAAACAGCTCAGGAAAAATCAGAAAAATAAAAAATATTTGGGGAAGTTGTGAATTTAACAGGGGTTTTTTCAGTATGTAGTATTTGTAGAACTCATGATTTATTATTAACTTGCACTTTGCCTTCTTTTTCCAATCTATAAAACTTAGGCTGTTTTGTCCTACAATTTGTAATAGATTTTCTAACTTTGAACGATTGAGCTATTAAACTGAGAGAAATTGCTCCGTTTTCAACTGAAAGAGGAAAAAAAGGCTTCATTTTTTGAAAGAGCACCCTAAACAATTCTGACTTCATTTGGTTAGACAAGAACTTCCTGCAGAGGCTTGACTGATTCTAAAACTTCGGGACTAACATACACCCTTTGAAATACTCAGTTACTATTTTATTTTTTTAATTCTATAAAACATAAGTCAATTTCAAGTACATTTTTAAAATAGATTTGATTATGTTTAAATTCAGTGTCTAAATTTATGTCTCTTAACCTTTGTGGTGTTCAAAGACTCTTCCTTGGATCAGGGAGCGGAATCAAGGTTGTACATACAATCTTTATTTTGGTCCATCTTGATTTTTCTTTGGCAATGTATTACTATGAAATTTCATTGTTCTGCATTTTTCTTCCTTTATTATGAAAGGGTTTGGAATGGAGGTGCTGTCTTGAGAGCTCCTGAGTAATCTTATCTTTCGAACTATGGGGAAGTTGACTGTCCAGTCCAAAAAGTGGGGCTGTGTGGCCGTTTGAGTCTCAGGAGACCTCCAGATGGAAGAATCTTTCTGCATGCTGTGCATTAATCAGAATCTGCCTGTATGCTGCATATTTTACAGAAGCAAAAGGGTCCTTACCTTTAGCCTTGGTATTATCCACCCTACTGATTTCAATCTTGGTAATGTTAGGCCATTTGATTCTAAATTTTTAATATAGATGGATGGATGCAACCCAGCTTGTGTTGCTTGAATAGATACTTGGCAGAGAGGTAAATTAACTCTCGGGATATTAACTGCAGTGATTTCAGAATCATCTAAACCCATTAGTTCTGAATAACTGAGTAGTAAGTGAAAACTCAGACTTCTTTATAAGTGTTCCTTTATCATGGGTTACGTTTTGAGTTCTGCATGTCTTTAGCTGCTTAAATTGACAGTGTGTTTAAGAATGGAGAAGAGCATGTTAGAGCTAATTTTTTAATGTACTCTTTCCGAAACAAGATTAATTTATGCTGACAACCTTAGTATCTGAAGAACCTTAGGTGAGTTTTGGAAGATGCAAGGATTATCAGAGGGGAAGATTTGAATAAAGTTCAAATTTTCTATGAAAAGCAGGGAACCCAGAATGGTTGGACAAATTAATGAGGGGTGGATCCATTGCTGTTCATTAACCAACATGATCCACACGCAACCTGCAGATCAGGGATCCCAGAACTACTGGTTGTTGTGAGCTGATAGGCTGTGCCAAAAGGAGAAACTAAGTGCTGTCTTCTGTCCTCACTCCAGACAGGTTTGTTACTGACCAGCACTGGGACAAAATTCAGGTTTAGATAAGCCATCCATCTAAGCTTGAGTATTTGTTCTTAGGTAGCAAGCTTCCAGAGTGTACTGACTAGAGTTACTAATGTCTAACAAAGGCAAAATGAATGTAAACATCAAATTTTTGTTTAGTTTCTCCATTTGCTCCAGTTTACAAACTTAACCCATTCCATGGCTGACAGGTTTCTCATCTGGGCATTGGATATGTATGAAGAGTGCCTCTGTTAACATTTAATAAACTTGCTAAGTTTTAGTAGCCTATGGAAGCAGGAAAGATAGGCCAAAGAATTTCTATGTTTTTTAAAGGGGAAAGGCAACAGAACTTGCAAAAGTAGTGACTGACGTAACTACACTGACAGGTTATTGCTATTCAATAGAGAAGTGGGGGGGGTTTGCCGACACTAAAAAAGCAGCCTGTATTAACCCTGAAAGCTTTCCACCTCCATCCTAGGTCATATGGTTCTTTTTACAGCATGTATTCAGAGGGGGTTTTCTGACTGTTAGCATTGCTGGAGAATGTAAAGTGAATTATCTGTTCTCAAAACAAAGGAAGAAATGGTATGATGAGATGAACAGTCTGGAGCAGCAGGACATGGTGTTTGGTGGCGTGTGCATTAAATGTTGACCAGCTATCAGACAGACACAATAAGGTATGATGGGAAAACAATTTAATCTAATTTGTTTTATTTTTAAAATTTTGAAATGGAATTAGAAGTTGAAGGTCCTAGAAATAAGACAGTAGTGTTACTTGAAAAGGTTGTTCTTTGTACAGATGAAGTATGTGTCTAATTCACTTATAGCTGAGCTGGTCAGAGTGCAATAGTTCCCTGAAAAACTGAGGATAGCGTTCAGTTTTTCATTGGGGTTTTTTTTTCCCAAATTGTGACATGTTAGATGGAATTTTTCCAGCACAACATTTGGGAAGACTTCAGAAGAAATATTCTGTTATCTCCAAGGTCCAGGACAGACAGAAATGCGTTTTGGCTGGTTAGGTAAGTTTCTTGGAGTATTTCTTCACAAGAAATTTTCTAGTTATGTACATACTGTGGGGATTTGAAACTTGGCAGAGGCCTGAACTCTTGTGCCAGTGTTCTGACTTACCATCCCCATGGAAATCCATTTCGGTTAGAGTGAAGAAGAGCCTTTAAAAATCAGAATCGTAAAAAAAGAAATGCTGGAAATTGAAAGCAACAAACATGGTGTATTCTGCATATCTGATTTATTTGTAGTTTTAACTACAGGTTACAACTGTAATAACAGTGTCCTGTGTTTGCACCTGAGCTAAAATTAGGGACTTTTTATACCCGTTGATGTCCTTCCTCCTCAGAATAGGCAGTGTGGACAAAAAAGGTTTTGCAAGTGAGCATAGTATGGACTAGAGCAAGTGGGGTGACAGGGGCTAGGAGCTGTGGAGATACCTAGGCAAATGTAATTAGAGGGAGCAGCTGGGGAAGGAATATCAAATGGGACAAAGTATGTGATAGTGCATCTTGGTTTTAAAAGCCAGAGAAGAAAAAATGAGTTGGAAGGAATTGCAGCATTTCCCCATGAGAGGCACAACAAATTAGCACAGAATTGCTGTGCTGTAAAGCTTGATGTAATTTGCCTACTGAATAGTACTCAAAAAAAGCAGAACCTAGTTTTACAGTGAAACATTCAGCTGTGTAGATGCTAAATTCGCCTCTTATTTTCTCTGAACCTTTGTCTCATTTATTACAATGATACTGCTGCTTGTGATAAAGCAAGTTGAGGTTCCTCAGAAAGGTTCTCTCTTTGTGAAAACCTTATCAGATTGAGACATGATATATTGAGAAAGGAAGAAAAACTGTGACATTGTGGAACTGAAATCTTATTACCATGTACATGTAGTACTGGGAAAAAAGACTTGTGCTGTCAACCTTTTCTCCTTTTCCTTCCAAGTAACCTGGGTATTTTCATTGCAACCTCATTTGTTCAGGGAGCAAAAATATTACTAAATACTTTCTTTAATTTTTAAAAAAGTTGGTGGGGTGTCTCTGGCTGCTAATGGCTTTAGTCTGCAGGTAGAAGAAGAAAAAGACGTGCATAAAATGCTGATGTTAACATGGTTCCTTCCTGGAAACAAGACTGGGACAAATACTTACTAACTGGAGCGAGACCAAGAAAGACAGGAAGAGAGAAAGTTATTTCATTGCCTGTCAAATATAAATTAACTTTTTCACTTTGTCTGGGCAAGTCACTCCTACTGTTTATTAATGTAAATTGCAATAGTAAGCACTTATCAGCTGCAGAGAGATTGGGGTTGTGGAAAGCTCATACACAGTAACAAAGTGCTATTTAACTCTGGCTTCTCTCTGAGACCAATTTTAATTGTGTTCAGGTTTTTCCATTTTAGCAGAATAGCTGTCTTTCGAGAGCTTGGGCTTTCCCTTGAAATAATTTCCTAGAGACAGCTTGATCATACACCTTGATCATACACCTTTAACCATGCTTTCAGAATTGATCCAGTTTCAAACAGGTATTTGCAAGGTCAGTTCCTAAGTATGCAGTGCCTCATGGTTACCTTCTGCTGTATGGCTAGATTGAACATGAAGTGAAAATAAAATAAATAAATAAATAAATTGAGGTATATTTAAAACTTTGGTTCCAGGATTTCACTGATGTTGTTTCTTGACCAAAGTAGGAAACTGCAAGAAGTTGATTACAAATGCATGCTGTGGATTGCTGTTTCCTATCTGTGCTAAAGGCTGCATGAGTCAGGCAGCACTAGCAACATATTTACCAGTGAAGCTTTCTCTTCTCCAGTATAGGCTGTGTGGGAGCTTTAAGGCTTTTATTAAAAAAGAAAACCCAACACAAACCTTTGTGCAGATTAATGCTAGGTTTGCTGGTTTGATGGGTGACGCCATAAAGAAACGGGAGGGAAGCAAAAACTAAGGTTTAGAGTTTATTGTTTGAAGTTGTGCTTCTGTACTTGTTTTTTGTTGTAATAGTGACAATAAATTTAAGCCAAAGAAAGCACTTTATTCATTGCACACAAAAAGAAGTTGCTAGACAGTTTTGATAAGCAGTCTTTGATTTTTAATAGTCTTAATGAGATTCCCAAGAAAAGATGAATTTCAAGTTACAAATAGAGAAAAACAAATGGCTTGAAATGTCAAGTAGCTTTTGAAAAATAACTTACATTCAGGAGGCTTAGAAACTCAAGACAGCTGAATCTTCAAAACCATTCATTAAAGTCCTATAAGGATGGGAATAGAGCACTGTTAAGGGTATCCTTGTACATTTATCTGTTTATACCTGGCTTTTAATGTAGTTGTGCTGGATATTTGTCTGCATCCCTTGCTTCAGGTTCTACATAGCTGATGATACAAACTGAATTCCATGACAAGATTAAAAGATTTTTTTTTTTTAAATGCATTGAGGCTTGCCAGTTTTAATTTTTGTTCTAAGATTGATTTACCTGCAGCAAAAGTCAGTCTTGGGTTATTGAAATACTTGTTTTCTTTCCTTCTATACCTATTAGCATATACTTTTAAGTAACTATGTTTGGATATCTTTTGGGTTTATGGTACTGCTATTAGCCTCCTTTTGACAAGAACAGGAAGAAAGTTTCCTCCAGAACTTCCTGGAGGGGAGGCTTGATCTGAAAAGGCACTGCTGTGTTTTGGCTCCTGGAGAGTGTTTTCTGTGGTGGGTCTCACCCCACTATATATCTGTATAAATGAATGTTATGCTTCACTCCGGAACACCATCAAATGTGCACATGAAGGTTGAGAGTATCCTCTACTAGACTGTACTTGTGCTGGAGCACACCTGATGAAATAGCCACCAGGGAACAGCAAAGGGACTGTGTAACTAACCTCCAAGCAAAGCTGCTGCAGGGGCCAGATGTCATAAATAGGAGATGCTGTTCAGAGTGTGTTGGCAAGCGTGTCAGTCTGTCACAGAGTTCCAGTGCATAAAATTTGGTTCCTTTTAGAGTGTTAATAAATTATGAATTATTTTTGATATATATCAGAGATAATTCCACTGTAGGAGCTGTGAATCTTACTGTGAGGCAGAAGAGAGGAGAATGGAAAATAAAACATTGCTTGTCTTCAATCTCTGTGTCTTAAAGTACCAACCTTTGTCTGTCAAGTATCAATTTCTGTGTAAGTAGGTCTTGGAAGAGTCCTGTAATACAGCAGCTAAGAGGAAGTATGTTTTTGTGCTCTAACAGCAGAGGTAGTATGTTTCAAGCTGCAATTTAAATTGATGTCAGTTCTTCAGAAAATAATCTCAGAATGATTTTGTTACGAGAGAAGATCTAAGGAGAATGACTGCTCAGACACGAGGAACTGATTCTTGTGTTTTTCATTTGGTTCCAAGTACCTGACTGCTAAGTCCAGAGGGAATAACATCATATGACTCTGTAGACCTTGTCCCCAGCAGCATAGAAATTATCTGCAGAATCACCCCTCAAAAATGATGAACTGGCTGTGGGAATAAGCAGGTTTTTGGAAAATTGTGTCTGTCCCCACACAAAGGTTGGCATATATGTTAGGTGGTATTTCTGTATGTCCAGGGAGTAGTATTCACATATCTTTTATCAGTAATCCCACAAGCACTTTTATTTCTTGGCTTTCTTTTACACATACCCTTTTCAAAAGGGTAAAAGGGAAGACCTTGGGAATTACAGACCAATCAGTCTAATCTCCGTGCCTGGTAAGATGATGGAACAGATCCTCTTGGAAGCTATGTCAAATCATGGGGAAGACAGGGAGGTGATTAGAGACAGCCAACATGGCTTTACCAAGGGCAAACTATGCTTGACTAATCTGGTGGCCTTCTGTGATGGAGTGACTGCATTGGCGGGCAAGGGAAGAGCTACAGATGTCATCTGCCTGGACTTCTGTAAAGCCTTTGGCACGGTCCCACACAGCATTCTTTCTGTTAAATTGGAGAGAGAAGGATTTGATGGATGTACTATTTGATAGATAAGGAATTGGTTGGGTGGCCCTCTCCAAAGAGTTACAGGCAATGGCTCAACTCCCACCTGGAAACCAGTAACAAGTGGTGTCCCTCAAGGAACCGTACTGGGACCAATATTATTTAATATTGTCCTCAATGACATAGTAAGGTTGAGTGGAACCTCAGCAGTTTTATCACAGCCTCTTAGATAATGTGTACTCTATGCTCAGGAGTTGCTTAGAAGTTACCAATGGTGTGCCATACCACATAAATGAAAAATACTAGCTCTTCCCAGCATGTAATAAACTCTCTCCACAACAGAAATTGAAGTGAATGCAAACCTCTAGGAAACCTGTGGAATTTCAATTTGTTGGAGTTTATAAAAAGAAGAGTGGAGGAAAAGAGGGAAGAATGGCAATCCTAATATGCATTATACACAGCTAGCATAGCTGCAACCCCCAGGCAAGATGCAATATATTTCTTCTTCATGGTCAGATTTCATACATAAGAAAAAAAAAAATTGGTAAGTTTTATAATACAGTTGATTTGCAGCCATTTCTTATTTGACCAGCCTAAAGAGTTGTATTATTTCTTCAACTCACCTCTAACCTTTTCATTGTAATAGCAAAGTATTCTGTTTACCCATTAAGTAACTTCTTCACTGCAGTTTGAAAGGTTCTTGAATTAGAAGGAACATCTAAATCTAAATAATGTGTCACAAAGAGATAATTACTGTTGACTAGCAGATGACAGACATCTGCAGGAGTGGTTTGCATTACTTTTTATGGATGTTGAAGCTCCTAGATCACAGGTAATTTAACCTCTTGATTCTCTTCCGTTTTAAGTAGGCTGGCAATCTGTGGCTGTATCTCACCAGAATACATATACTCCACTCAACTCGCAGGGTTTTTAAAGGGAGCAGTTGATTTAAGAGTCTAAACTCACTCCAATTCAGACTTTGTTTCCATGCATTTGCTACTTTGGAAACTCTAGTCTGCACATCTAACTCTTATGCCATAACTCTTCTGATTCATGCAAGTTAGTGATGCTCAACAGCATGACTAGATAAAGTAAGTTTAATAGTACAGGTGGCGTATACAAATGTTTTCCTAATCAGATAGGTGCTGGGGAGGGGACGCAATGAGTGTACTAATCAGCATCATTCATTTAAGCAATGAGTTACTTCCAGTAGCTCTGAAATTACTGAATTAAAAGGATTGAACTCCCACCCCTTTTCCCCTTGGACTGGCATTGTACGAGTTCGGACTGTTTGATACTGGCAGGCGTAAAGCAAGCCATTCTAACCTGATGCTAATTCTCCTTTTATTCCAATGCACAACTTAGGCGGAAACCATGATATTCTGAAGATTCTTTTTGCTGTTCAGTTTAATGTGTAGGTTTAGAAGGAAAACAATCCCTTTCCTGTGGTAGCTGGGGAGCACAGCACTCTTGCTTGCTTGCTTATTATAAAAGAACTGATGTTTTTGCCTAAGTTCAAGAAATAACGTTAAGTATGGTATTTCAGTTTGATATGAAAAAGGGAGTGAAAAAGAACTGCATTTAAGAGGTAAAAATCAAATTCAAATATCTAAGTTTTTGAGACTTTGTGTGTCTGTGTATTACATACAGATACATCTACATGCACATACAAGGTGCCTGTTATGTGTGCATCACTTGAAGGGTATTATTCTGTACCCTGCCCTGTGATACTGAGGGGGTGGCTGAATTGGTATTTCATGGATGCCCATTCTCTTGGAGGTGTCTCAGTGTAAATTAAGGCTACAGTTTTGTTCACCTAGGTATTGGAAGCTGAGTCTGAGTAAACAAGCTGACTGTTAGAAAGTGCCCAGTTACTTGCACAGCAGGGAGACTGCTTTGGATCCTGGCAGGGAGAGTTCATGCTGGGATGTTGCTTGAGAAGACGATGAGCCTTAGACCTCACAGTTGCATCTCCTGAACACTGAAGCAAGGAAATGAGTTTGGGAAGGTGCTGTGGGCAGTGGCCCACATGCCACATCCTATTGCTTACGTAAGAGTCTTATTGGCATTTTTCCCCACACTCAGTCATATTTGTAGCACAGATAATGCTTCAGTCAGAATTAAAGCTGTGCCCTAAGATCTGCTAGCCCTAAGGTGCAATTAGTCTTGAGCTGGTGTGAAATTCAGTATAAATTTGGGGATATAAAGGTAGTTTAACCAAGTTTCTGTCTACTCCTTGCAGTCAGGGCATGTAAGTTGTCTTATAGTTTCTTTCAGTCCTCCAGCATTGTTGCCCTGTTAAACCACAGTCAAAAACTGTTCGGTGATGCAGACTAGGAAGCTGCTCAGGTCATCTTTGGGATTCTGACTCTGTTGATCTTCCCTGCAGGTGGGTGAAAGGTGACTAACCTATCTTCAGGTTTCTCTCAGTGTAATCTGTTTCTCAGAAAGAAAATGCTTTTAAAACATGATAATTCAATTATTTAAAACTGCCCTTTTAAAAAAAAAAAGCTAAAAAATAAGGCAAATCCTACAGGATTTCCTGGCGACGTAACCCAACATTATAGGTTGCCTTGTTGTGGAGCAGAGCCTTCAGCTGGAAATCCTCTATGTCAGTGCCCCCAGAACCATTACCTCTGCTGGTCCCGTTCAAGGGACTGTATTATTGGTGCTGTCTTTCAAAGAAACCCTTTGCCAAGGCTGCTTTTGGTGAAGCTGCTGGTGAGATTAGACAGCTAATTGGTACAAAGCAGCCAGGACGTCTGTAAAATCTTTGCTTTTGACAGTTAAGGGATTGTATTTTATATCTTGCTCTTGTACTGTAGGGTATTGCTAAGTGGTTGACCAGAAATGAAGCAAGTATGATGTGAAGCCCATGACCTTCTTTAAAAAAAAAAAAAAGCATTGCCATATCCTCTGCTAATTACATTTGGTTTTCTGTGGCTCTGCTTTATAGAACAGTTGAGTATGATTGAAACATGTAGATAAAACCCAAGGTAGCTTTTTTTTCTTGGTAACGTGGATATTGTTAGAATTGAAGCTATGGCAGCATGAAACTTTGATGGGCTGCCCAGGTGTCTTGTCTTGTATTTACTAACTGAAAGCTGTAATGTTGCAGCTGTGTTGCTGCTGGTGGTATCCATTATAGCTACAACAAAGCCAACTTGTAGTTCCGATTGTGTATGTGATTGCTCTGAAAAGCCTATCTGTAAAGCCTATATTGTAGCCTGTAATGCAAGGTCCACATTTATGAGCTTAATTTGGTAGAGAACAAGTTTTAGGTGATGTTGAGATTAGACATAGGCTCTGCACCAGCTCTCGAAATTTCTTTCATTAACCAAATGCATGGATGCCCAAAACAAATTTGTATGTATTTGTTGTAATTTGGTAGAACTGAACTATTTTCATTATTTGCTGCCTATCTTTTTTTATCTTAGACTAATGCAAGAGATCATATTTTGCCTTAGTTCTGCCTCTGGGGTAATGGACAGAAAGCTGTCAAGCCTTACAGCCTCATCCTTAATACTGTGTTCTCTTTGGGTTTTTTAGCTTGCTTTTGGGCTTGGGTTGATTCCAAATTTCAAGAAAGCATATGGAGTGTTCCTAGTGAAAACACTTGTGTTCTGCCTGGGTCTAAATCAAATGAGAAGCAAACTTTGCATGCTTTGAGCAGTTTAAAACTGGTCACTTTTTCTCTTCCCACCTTGAAACTTCGATTATATAGTGATTTCTTCTTTGTTCTCCCTTCCTACAAGAATACACAGTATGGGCATGCTCCACCACTGTTCAAGCCAGTATAGCCAGTCAATGACTCCTATGGCAAAATAACTTTCGCTTCTGAAGTGAAAAGTTAGAAAGAAGCTAATTTTATGAAGCTTTGTGTTTGGGGGCAAATACATTTTTTTTTCAAAAGAATAATTGTCCAAAAATCAGCTTGCTCTTTTTTACCCCATTCCCCTTCCCACCCCCCTCAAATTGTCAGTTCTGCCTGAAGAGGTCAGCTAGCCAGCTAACTCACTAGGAACCTGTGTACTTATGTCTTTAATATATCTTAGTCAATCTTTACATCTGCATTGATAAAAGTTTCACCAAAGAACCTAACTGGCATTCCTTACATCATTTGATAACAAGTCTTCATTGTGTCTTACTGATAAATTTGTAGAGTAGAAGTAGGGTTTTGTCCAAAATTATCAGTTTGAGGTTAAGTGATTTTTTTTTTTTCTAAATCAGTTTTCATGTTTGTCTAAGAACTATGTGAAGAACTAAATCAGTTTCATAGTTTTATGTGTCTTGTTTGGTTATGTTACAATCAGAAAAGGCTGATTGTTGTTGATTTTTCTTCTCCAGGATTTAGTTTATTCCTTTTTTTCTTCCCAGTGCATTATTTCTTAAACTTTCTTGGTGTCTTTAAGGTAACTCTGGCTACTCAGAAGTGCACAGTAGTGCAGAAGTTCAGGTGGATGCTTGGAAGCCAGAGTTTTGTTGCGTTGTGATCTCCAGCAAAAATTTAAACAAAACGCATAATGGAAAATGTGTAGGTTTCATGGTATTGTAGATGCTGTGGGTAGTTACTTGTGGTCTTAAAAGGACATGCTATCTTCTTAGACTCTACAATAAAGTGTGTGGAGAAGCTCTGACTGTTGTAGTACACTCTCTTTCCCCCCAGTGTCTTTCTGATACTTGTTTCTTGAACAACAATGGTAAATAAGTGGAT
>JAKFQP010000045.1:297940-344606 GCA_023375905.1 Nycticorax nycticorax
GGCTCCCTGCCGCCCCCCGGTGCGAACAAAAGGCGCCCGGCGTCGCCATTTGTGGGGCGGGGCGAGCTCCTTCGCCCCGCCCCTCCCCTCGCGGGGCTGGGCCGGCTGCAGATCGACGTCACCGGCGCCCGGAGGCGGTGGGGCGCGCGCGGGGCCGCAGCGGCCCGGAGGAGCGGAGCATGGCGGGCGGCGGCGGCGGCGGCGGGCGGCGGCGGCAAGCGACAGCGACACGGACGCGGAACGGGCGAGGGGCACGCGCGGGACTCGCCCTGTGATGGGCGGAGGACGCCGGGCCGGCGCTCCCGGAAGCGATCGCGCGGGCAGGAGGCGCAGGTCCGGCCGGGGCGGCAGCAGCGGGACCCCCGGCCGGAACGACAGGAGGCGGCGCGGGAGCCTTGGCGGTGACTGCGGGGCGCACGGAGGAGGCTGGGGCGCGGCCCCGCCGTGCCCTGCGGCCGCAGGTACCGGCGTGGGGAGGGCAGGTAGGGGTGGAAGAGGGCAGCGGGCCCCCCGTGGGGCGGGGCCTCGCCGGCGCCGGCCGGTGCCCCCGACTCGCGAGCGTTGAGCCCGGCAGCCAAGGGGGTTAAGGGAGCGATCTCCGGCAGTAGGGCAGCGGGTCCCCCGGGGTGGCGTCACGCCGGAGCCGGTTCCGTTCGGCCGCCATTCGTAAACGTAGAGGGCGAAGGAGAGCCCGGGCCGGGCGTGAGGTCGCCGCTGGGAAGCCGTGCTTCCACGTGGGGCAGCCTGCGAGGAGGACGAGAGCTCGGCCAGTTTAATTCGGGGGATACAGCATTTGATCCTGTTAAAATTGCTTTATCTGCTTGGGCAAGAAGCGGAACTGGAACCTAAAAATCAGCAGACTTTCCAGAGCTGAATTGCTGTGCGCTGCCCTCAAGAAGGCAAGCAGGTTCAATGTGCTGCGTGCAAGGAGGTAGCAAGTGTTTCTGAAGCACCGAACAGCTGATCGTACTCCTGTTCCTATAGTAAAACGAAGTTTCTAGGTGTCTTTAATCCTCCTGAATTGAGAAAGAACTTTTAAGGAAACGTTGGTGTTAGCAAGGATGTTTTAGGGCATTCTGTTAGCATTTTTCAGTATGAGTTAATTCCTATTCCTGTTTAACATGAAGGGATTTTTTTTTTTATACTTCTTGTTTTCTCAAGAAGTGTATTTTAAAACTGATTATGCATTGGGATGTTTTCTGGAGACATCCTTTTTAAGTTGTACGTGTTCATACCAAGTAGTTTAGATATCCCTTATGCAGAAGTTCACTGAAGTGTAAGTTATGAGAATGTTTATGAATGTATAGTATTCGCACTTTGAAACAGATTTTTGAGGGTAGTAATTGGAGCAGTGGTGTATGTCATGGTAAGTGCTTCAAAGTTACAGTGAGGCAACTGGAATGGTAAGATGAATAGGATTTTACTAATAGTCTGCCTTATTCAAGTGTTGCTTACTACTTGATTATGTGTTGCTGCTGACGTGCTCGTTCTTAAATGCCATTCACTGAGGCAACTACTTTAGTTTCAGTTGTTAGATTTATTATATTTATCCACATCCCGGGGATTTTGCTGGTTTTTCGCCCAACGGACTCCCTAACTGCTTTGCAATGCTACAAGAACGAAAAATACAAACCTTTTTTCCTTTTGTCATGGTTTAACCGGGCAGGCAGCTGAACACCACACAGTTCCTCGCTCATTTCCCCCCTCCCCAGTGGGATGGAATCGGGGAAAAAGAAAAGTAAAACCCATGGGTTGAGATAAAGACGGTTTATTAAAACAGCAGAGGAAAAGAGTAACAATAATAACAATAGTAATTACAGTAAGAGAATATACAAAACAAGTGATGCACAGTGCGATTGCTCACCACCTGCTGACCAATGCCCAGCCCATCGCCAGGAGCTATCACTCTCCCCAAGCATGATATCATATGGTATGGAGTAGGCCTTTGGTCAGTTGGGGGTCAGCTGTCCTGGCTATGCCCCCTCCCAGCTTCTTGTGCACCTGGCAGAGCAGGGGAAGCTGAAAAAGTGCTTGACTGGTGTAAGCCCTGCTCAGCAACAATTAAAATATCAGTGTGTTATCAACATTCTTCTAGTACTAAATCCAGAACACAGCACTACTAGGAAGAAAATCAACTCTATCCCAGCCGAAACTAGAACACCCTTCAAGGGGGTATTGCAGCAGTGGTATTAGACTCACTGTGCTGAGAAAGAGGAAGAAACTCCATTTGGATACTTATACGTGCAGTAAGATAAATGAAGGTGCAGTCGTTAGAGGATTAAGAGCATATAGATGCCATGGCAGAACTAATGGCTATTGAAAGTTGAAAAAGAAAAAAACTATGCATACATAGAAAAACAGTGTGAAGGTTTCCAGGGAATTGTTACCAGGAGATGATACATGTTAAGAGTGGTAATTGTGAGATGAGAAGTGGTATATAAATAAAAGGGGCTTACAAATTCGGGATCTCAAAATTCTACTGTGTGAAGCTTAGTCATCTCCCTGACTTACAGAGCAGGTTAAACTTTATTTGATTCAGATCTGATTCACTTTGATTTTTTTTAATAAAACTATAATGAATACTAAATGGAAGTTGCAAGTTGATCAGTCTTGCTTTGCACCTGCAGTGGTATGGGAATCACAGTATGTAATTGTCTTTTCTTTTTTTCTGAAAGATACGGGTTTGGTTTGGAAGCTGACATCAGTGGTGTCAGTGCTATTGTGATTTGTGAATTTTATGCATCAGCTTATCTAAATACATTTTTTCAATATGGCTTATCAGTACTGTAACAGGAGATAATTTATATAATTTAAAGTGATATTGTTGATAAAGTCAGGTTACTTTTTCAACTTTCTACTAAGAAAGTCTTTAAGAATTAAGTTATTGCTATGCAAGCTCTTGTTAGAGTATAAAAAATTATGCAGTTAGGAAGTCATTAGTTCTTCACGGCTACTATTGATCTGAAACTTAAATTGTAGTCTTGTTACATTTCAGAGATGTTGTATGTTTGTCCATGGAAGCCACATGGACTAAATTGCTAGTAAATCTAATGGGAATTTGTACAGAGCAAATCCTAGATTTTTAAAGGTTTTCTCATTTAATCTTTGTATGTAGCTCTATGCCACCACTCCCCAACCCCCCCACCCCAGAGGGATTTGAAAGGTAGGAATAAGGGTTCAGGTAGGATGTGAAATTTCTTTTTTCCTATTTTTAGTCAGAGAGTTGTTTTGACTGTGGAGGACTGATTCTTGAAACTTCTGGAAAGTTAAGCTACAAGTTTGACTTAGCCAGTTCATGCAGAAATACAGCCTGTGGTTTCCTTCTCTATGTAAGCATCTATATCAAGTTAAATAACCTAATACAGCATATGTAAATTCTGTTATGGGCAAAACTTGTCTAGGTCTCTGATTTAACAGGATGATTTTCATGGCTTTTACTCTTTAGCTTTACTTGGGCGTAGGTAGGTTCCTCTCTTACTAAGCTCTTGAAAGATCAAGGAAACTTCCTTGGCTTTTTGGTGCCCTCTACTGATTTCTGTTTGGCAGAACATGGGAAGCTAGGGCTTTTTTGTCTTTTAAAAGCAGTAAAATGCTAACAGCAGTAGCTCTTTAAAAACAGTGGGAAGGGAAAAGAAAGAAAGGAAGCCCGTTTACACCTTACACATTTTGCTGATTGCTGTCCAACCAGTTTGTCTGGATTGCAGTGAAACTATTCCTCACCTGATGGAAAAACAGTTAAGCAGCATAAATCTGCCTCACCTAGTGTCTTCTGTAAGTATTCTGCTGTAAAAAGACTGGTGCCTTTGCTCTTCCCCTCTCATAAAAACAGAGACTTTCTCTCTTTCATGTTCACAGTTCCTGGTTCTCGGCGAACACGTTTCAGATTTGCTGTCCTAGAACTTCTAATGTCCTGGTTCACTTGCAATAACACCACTTTTTGTATTTCCCACTACAACCTCAGATACTTAAAAAAAGCGGTGCTTCATGTGAGTGGCACTACATATACTGTACTTTGCTTGCTTTCTGTTTAAGTAGCTCTTTCATCTTGTCAGTCTTGCAGTTTTGTTCCTGTCCCTGAAATCTGTGAACACCTCTGTCCTAGGCAAACTCAGCAATTGCATGAATTCAATACTGTTCTTTCTCCAGGGCATCTTAGCTTTGTGGTCTGTCTTTGTCAGCTCTGTTAATTTCTGACAGAACTGGCCACGTTTTTCTTTCACATTGCAGTAAGAGTAAGTCATTGTGTGAGCAGACATGAGAGCATTCATGGCACAACTTACGGTGCTGCTGAGCAGATGCTCTGTCTGGCAGTCTTCATGAAAGCTTTAGGAGATGGTCTTCTCTCTTGACAAATAAAAATAAGAACTTTCCTTCCTTATTCACATTATTTCTTTAGATGATCTGTATTGGGATCGTTCTTTAAGAAACCTGTGATGTGCTGAGTATTTTTATTTTCAAAATCTAATTCTTAAAAATCAATCTCTTGTAAAGACATTTAAAAGTATTTTGATGGTAAGTACTGAGGGAGAGCATTTTTGTTTTGGTGTCCTCTGTGTAAGTGTGTTGGGAAAACATTGGAACTGGATATAAAATGAGGGGAAATGAAGAGATCGGAGACATGAAAGACTAGGAAAAGGTATTAATTTTAAACAATGTTGTGGGAGGAGCTTTTGAAGACAAATAGCAAAGTTCCAAGTGGATGAGTATGGATTTGAGAAAAATGTTCATGTGTGAACACAAAAAGCCTGACAAGACCAGTATGCATTTGGTCATTTTGTATGTGAATCTCTACTGAGCATAGGTTAGAGGTCGTATGTGAAACTTCCTTCCTCTTTATTCCCAGTTTCCTTATTGTATCAAAGACCAGCCAGAGCACTCTTCCTCAAATTAAAATACAGAGACCTGGCATAGTGTTTGCATTCTCTGGCTCTGCTTTCAGTGTGTGGATGTTTACATCTATCTGTAGTTGAAATGTGACTTAACTGTTCACAGACGCAGTGGTGACTTTGTTCAGCATAGGGCAGAGTTTGAGAATGTATAAAAAAAAGTACACATCTGACTAAATTTCTTGCATGCTTTAAATTCCTGTGTCTTTTTTCTCCTTAGTAAAAATGTGGGATGAGATTTGAGAAGTAAGCAAAGCCATGCTTATTTGAGTGCATTTGGGGGAGTGTGTGTTTTTTCTTTCACATATCATCTGATATCCACCCAAGAGTGCTGAAGGAGCTGGCAGAGGAGCTTGCCAAGCCACTCTCGTCATTTATCAGCAGTCCTGGACAACAGGGGAGGTCCCAGATGACTGGAGGTTGGCAAATGTGATGCCTATCTACAAGAAGGGCCAGAAGGAGGATCCGGGGAACTACAGACCTGTCAGCCTGACCTCAGTACCAGGGAAGATTATGGAGCAGTTCATCTTGAGTGTGCTCACCAGGCACATGGAGGACAATCAGGGGATCAGGCCCAGCCAGCATGGGTTCATGAAAGGCAGGTCCTGCCTGACCAACCTGATTTCCTTCTACGACCAGGTGACCTGCCTGGTGGATGATGGAAAGGCTGTGGATGTTGTCTACCTGGACTTCAGCAAAGCCTTTGACACAGTCTCCCACAGCATTCTCCTAGAGAAGCTGGTAGCTCATGCCTTAGACAGGCGCACTCTTTGCTGGGTAAAAAACTGTCTGGATGGCCGAGCCCAGAGAATTGTGGTCAATGGAGTTAAATCTAGTTGGCGGACGGTCACAAGCGGTGTCCCCCAGGGCTCAGTTCTAGGGCCAGTCTTGTTTAATATCTTTATCAATGAGCTGGACGAGGGGATTGAGTGCACCCCCAGTAAGTTTGCAGATGATACCAAACTGCGTGGGAGTGTTGATCTGCTCGAGGGGAAGAGGGCTCTGCAGAAGGACCTGGACAGGCTGGATCGATGGGCCGAGGCCAACTGTATGAGGTTCAACAAGGCCAAGTGCCGGGTCCTGCACTTGGGTCACAACAACCCCATGCAGCGCTACAGGCTTGGGGAAGAGTGGCTGGAAAGATGCCCAGCAGAAAAGGACCTGGGGGTGTTGATTGACAGCTGGCTGAATATGAGCCAGCAGTGTGCCCAGGTGGCCAAGAAGGCCAATGGCATCCTGGCTTGTATCAGGAATAGTGTGGCCAGCAGGAGCAGGGAAGTGATCATGCCCCTGTACTCGGTGCTGGTGAGGCTGCACCTTGAATCCTGTGTTCAGTTTTGGGCCCCTCACTACAAAAAAAGTCATTGCGTTGCTGGAAGATGTCCAGAGGAGAGCCACAAAGGTGGTGAGGGGTCTGGAGCACAAGTCTTACGAGGAGTGGTTGAGGGTAACATCTGCAGAAATAGCACCCATACCATTCACAAAATTGAGATCAAAACTGAGACCATAAATTTGGATTTTAAAGTAAAATTAATATTTTTCCAACAGATGTTGGTGTTCTTTAATAGAGAGGGATATAGCTGAGTTTTTTTCTCCTTAGTGATGTTTGGCTGCTGATTTGGATTATGAGAGGTAATGTTCCCTATTCGGAAGGAACACCTTGACGTGATACAGATACTTACTGTCTTTTTTGTGAGTTTAGCAGCATTGACATTTCTTCACTTCTCTGAAGAATGATTGCAAAATATTTTCATATTTCAAAGTAGTCTTGTTTGCATGCAGCAAATACTGCAAGCAATAGCAAATATTAATAAAATTCAATCTGAAGAACTTTGAGATGGCTGTGTGTTTCCTTGATTCTTAAACCTTTTTCAGTATTAGAAAAGGAGATGCTTTAGATGAGATATGGGTTGCACTGTCCTTTCTGTATGAGCAATAGGACTTGAAAATGAGAAATGTGTTGTCCTAGTAAACACAATTTGCTTCTTTTCTTCTTCCTATTGAGAGTGCTGCAGTATGCCAAATAGGGTTCCAAGATTTTTACATTTTTTTAATATTCTTGTGCTTTTTAAGTTCACATGCAGAAAAGAAATATTGCGGCATTTGGTATGAGAAATTGACACCTAAGAATCAAATTCTTGAGACTGTTTAAAACGTTTACTGTGTGAAACTTAAGTAGTTTAGGCTTAGATGCCTTTAAATGTTGTTTCCTGTGTATCCTAAATGCCTGGTTAAATGAGAATTGCATTTCAGAGAAGGAACTAATACAGAAAAAAACCTGGAAAAGGCTGTCAGCCTGATGTCGAATAAACAACAAAATAAATATTTGGGTTGTTGATGTATTTTGATTGTAAGTAAAATGAAGGGATGCATTTGGTGGAACATGTTCTATGCTATTGGTATGCAATTTGCTATTGCATACCTTGGATCTTTTGCAGAAACACTTTGCTTGGAGGATTCATTGTCAGTTCTAGTTGCTGAAGAACAACATTGGCCGTTTTGCTCACTATCAGTAAATAATGAATTAATCCTATTAGCCATGAGTGAATTATGGATGGCCCACAAAGATTACTGGTGAGTGTTCTTGTTACAGTTGTTAGATACAGAAACAGTCTAGTTGGTATATACCAACATAGCTTTGAAACACAAAAAAAGTTAGATGGATTTTCATCCTCTATACCATGTTTGGTAATGTTGCTCTTATTTTACAAATTGTGTTCGTTTTAGTAAACACTTAGTATTGCTCTTTCACTATCAAAAGGGCTCTTTAATTCACAGAAATTACTAAGAAACCTGATATGTGTAAACCTGCTACAGCAAATTTTATACCAGCAACCTGATGTTGTTGTAGATTGGTTTCCATATGGAGTTACTAGTTTTTTTCTTACTGCATGATGATATTTCAAAAGGAAGTTGGAGGCAACATTGTGGGCTTCCTTTCAGAGTGATACGCCTTGCTAAGGACTCTTCTGTCTCTAGGAATACAGAATATTTTCTCCCTAATCCCGTAGAGAGGGTGCCAAGAGGGGTTTTCTCTAAACAACTTTTTTTTCTGTGCCTTGTGCTGTAGCCATAGGAACAGTTAGTGTCATGCTCGGTGTTTTTTCATCTGTATTTGTGGAATTTTCATCCCAAGTACTAGTTAAATACTGACTTTCTTAATTCTTGACAGCCTCTTCTGAAGTGCGGAGGGAAATGGTATCCCGTTTTAAATACTCAGATGTATCTGGTGTTCAGTGGGGAAGCATGTATGCTCACAGAGGGATACTTTGCATCTCAAGAGTAGCTCCTGGAGCTCTCCTCCAAAGTATGATTTGAGTTGTGTTTTGCTTTTCACAGGACAATGCTTCCGAAAGCCTAGTGTTTAGCATAGAGTGAAAATCAGTTACTGCTTTCCTTTGTGCTGTTGCAGATTTGCAGAATGGCTGCATCTGGAAGGGACCTCTGGAGGTCATCTAGTCCAACCGCCCTGCTGAAGCAGGACCACCTAGAGGTGCCCAGGACCGTGTCCAGACAGCTTTTGAATATTTGCAAGGAGGGAAACTCCACAACCCAACCTTTCTGGGCAACGTGTGCCGGTGCTCAGTCACCCTCACAGAGTAAAGAAGTGTTTCCTCGTGTTCAAATGGAGACCCCCATGTTTCAGTCTGTGCCCATTGCCTCTTGTCCTGTCACTGGACACCACTGAAAAGAGCCTGGCTCTGTCTTCTTTGCAGCCTCCCTTTTAAGTATTTGTACGCATTGATGAGATCCCCCTGAGCCATCTCTTCTCCAGGCTGACCAGTCCCAACTCTTTCAGCCTTTCCTCATATGTGAGATGCTCCAGGCCCTTAATCTTCTTTGAGGCCCTTTGTTGGACTCTCTCCAGTATGTCCATGTCTTGTGCTGGGGAGCCCAGAACTGGACACAGTACTGCAGGTGCTATCTCTTGGAGCTTTTGGACCTACCCCAAGAGCTGGCTCATTTTGCCCTCCCTTTCAGCCGCCTGATTTGTTTGAGCCAGCTTTCAGATATGGGAAGGACTCTTTCAGATTTGGGAAGGACTGTGGGTTTTTGCCAATTTTTTATTAGAACGAATTCAGGTTACCTTAGTGTTCCTTCATCAGGAAGTTGTCTTGTATATGCCCAGCCAGCCATGTTTCCAAGTTGTCTCTTGGTCACAATTCTGAAATCAACGCTTGGCTAGAAAGAAAATGGCTCTGAATATTAATGGGAGTGATGTTTCTCAGTAAAATCTGAATGGGACTTAGAGTATTGTTTAAAGCAGTTGTCTTGAATGTTTATATTCTAGTGTTTGTATTTGGTGCCTGGAGGATGCCGGGTGTGGAGGGCAATGTTAAAATTTTTATTTTCCCACCATGTACCCACTTTACCTCCATTTTGCCACTTTGTTGTACCAGATTGTGCTCATTATCAACAGCCATAAAAATTTCCAGTTCTTAACGAGAGAAGTCATTGTGCCTGTTCCAGATGTTCTCTTACTCATGAGAATGTGGTGATGGTAAAATGGTGATGTGAGTGGTGGTTGGTTGAAGCAGAGGTTCTGATATCCTGCTTAACACTCCAGAAGTTGAGCAAGCAGTGTTTTGTGCTCTGGCTGAACTGACATACAGTTGGCAGAATGAAAAAGATCACTACATCAACCACTGTGACTAAGCCAGCAAAATTATTTGGGCAAACACAGTTACACTGGCAAAAGATTCTTATTGCTGATGTTTATTCTGTCAGCTGAAGTTCCCCTAAAGAACTTTTGCCAGTAAAATCTCTGTGTCATCGCCCTATGATTCTGCTAGCAAATCTTTATACGCTGACAAGTCCTTTGTCATGCAGCCAACTGGATAATCTTCGTTTATTTTGTCTTCGAAAAAGCACAGCAGTTAGGCTTGGAAATAGTCCATCTTTCCACAAAATCTGTAACTTCTTTGCCACTTGTGGCACAGGGCTCTTAATGTCTTGCACATATTTACTTCTTGTTAATAGCTCCTCTCTAGATTTATTTGGAGCTAGAATTTTAGGGGTAGATTTAAAGGAAATGTCAAGCTTTGTGTATAAAACTCAAAGAGCTTTTAATCTGTCAGTTTACAAGTTAATATGATCACACTTTCTTCCTCCTGTTTCTTTTTTCCCACTTAACAAGCAAAATGTAGGTGCAGATCCCTCAGGGGCGAGGCACAAAACTCAGCAAGTGAAAGCTTTGGCTTTAATGAAAGCATAGCGTACCACAGTGGGAGCCCTGGGACACCAATGCTAATCAGATGGGGATCTGACACAGTGGAGCCCTGCTTAGGAGTGAAGCTCCGGGGAAAGTGTCACCAAAATTGGGAATAATCCTCATAACACCAATGTAGTATTAAAAGGCAGGCATTCTTTATTCACGGCGCCGGATGCACGAGGGATCGCTCCACCTAGCGTGCATACTATCTCTTACAGTTTAAATACACGTTCTGTATGAGTATTCATGGTTTATACAAATTATTTCTAGGAATAGGTGGAGAGTTCTAAGAAACCATTAACATATTGTCCCTCCTTTTTACACATGCGCAATCTGTTCTGGTGGTCGCATCTGGGGGTCTTTTGGCTGAAGGCAAAACATCTTCCTCACTTTTAATTTTTCAACTTTCAAGGCCGGCACGTCCTGCCAACTGTCCATCTGTTACTTCTCTTCCTTTATCTTCCATGCGCTGTTTGTTCTCTTTCCTCCTGGTCAAGCAACCTTGACAAATCGTCATTATCTTTCTTACTTAATCCTCTCTCGATTCCTCCCATCCTTTAATAAGGTTATAAATCTACTAAGTAACTACTGACTTTAGGAAAGCATCAGCAAACTAGACAACAAGGCCGAAGACTTATGCATGTAGGCCGCTTACAACATTGTTAACTTTAACCCTTAGGGCATCAAAAGCACCACAGGGGTAGATAATAACACTTGTGCTGACTAACATACACATATGCAATGACCTGTTTTGCTTGCTACCAAACTTGCTGATGTAGTGCAGGTGCTGTTGCCTGAATTCCAAGATCAGCAGCTGGCCGCCATCATTGGCATCTGTGCAAAGGAGCTGCAGATGGTGCAGGTAGCAAACTATCCCAGGTTACCGTAACAAGATAAGATGTGCTTGGGACTCTACATATTTGACTGGGGGAGATGAACTCTCCTGGTTTACCGTAATAAAGTTGACTTGCGCCCTGCACTCACCCTTTTTAATTTTTGTTAAATATTCTTGTTTAGGGCAAGAGGTGAGTGGCTATTGGGTTTTTTTCATAGTCTCCTTAGTTTTTAATGTTTTCAGAGGTAGTCTTCATCTCACTTTTCCTGGACTGTAGTATCTGACAGTATACTTAAAATTTTTCTGTGTACCATTAGTGGAAGAGCTGTGTGATTTCTGTAAGGGTATGTGGAAGGAGAGAGCATGAGCTCATGTAAGTGTGTCTGGTCAAGGACCTTTCCAGTGCTAGAAAGGGATAATAAGAAAAGGGGGAAAAAATATGAACATTCTGAGACACAAACCTGACCAACAAAAAGGAAAGGAGGCAGTAACAAGGACCAAACCTGGACAGTCACTAATTGATGAGGGTATGTGGAATGTGAGAATGTTTATTTCAGTGAGATTATTTGATCAAAGACCTTGTCAAATGGGATTATAAGGAAAAGAGGGAAGCCATAAACAAAATATACAGAGATACAAAACAAAAGACAAAGGTAATGGAGACAAAAACAAGAAACAAACCTGGTCAGTCACACTAACTGATGGGTTATCAGGAAACTGCATACAAACAAGGACTTTGTGACTTCATGAGATTGGAACCTGAGAGTCCAGGGTGTTGGAGGGCATCAGTGGGAATATGCCGGCCAAGGAGGCAATGTGAAGGGGAAGGGAGTTTGGGAGAGAGAAAAAATCTCAGGTCAGTCAGAAAAGCGGCCAATCATGTGTAAACTGTGGCCAGTCTTTACACTTGTCTCACTGAGCCCTGTCCCTGATCCCTGCAGTCTGTCCTATTTTATTAGATCTTTCCTTAACGCTCTCTGTGCAATCTCACTCTCTATCTTGTGTTGGCAAGTGCTGCAGGAACTAAGCAAGACCAGCTTGAGTGGAGACTAGGCCAGAAACTTGGAATCTCACTGGAGGTGTAGGCACCACCAGGTCTGTGGTGCCAGCAGTGGGAGCAAGTGGAGGTCTCGTTGTCAGGAGCTGGAGGATCTGTAGCTCTCTGGATTATCTTGTTGGTTTCCTACAGACTTTATATCCATAGTGCCAGCTACTGGGGGCACTAGTGTGAGTGGACTGGGTGCCAGCTACTACAGTCAGATGAGGGATGTAGGCACCCTTGGCCTATGTCAGTTACTGGAGCAAGTGGGGTCTAAGTACCAGCTGCTGGGGTGTGTGAGTGTCTTGGCTGCCAGCCCTTGGAGGAAGACTGATGTGTGTCCCCAAAGCGAGCTACTGGAGGGGGGACCAGGGTGAGTGAAGGTCTCCGTGTCAGGGGCAGGAACAAGACCACAGGTCACAGCCCATATATATGTGCCTGGTGCCAGCTGCAGGAGGGGAGTGAGTGTCTGTATCTTCCCTAAACCTGTTGTGCACAGCAGGGGTGGGGTGTGTTTGTATTTGTTGGCCATCTTCAAGCTGGACCTGTTGGTGAGTAGGGAAGCCTTGGGACCAGACTAGGGTGTCAAGCAGGCCAAGGGTCCATGCTGGTATTTTGGGGGACCTGCAAGGGTGGCATGCCTGTGGGTCAAGTGTGTGAATGCTGTGTGTGTCTGCAGTGAGCATCCAGCTCGTCCAACTGGCGAGCTGGGGACCCATGGGGTGGGTAAGGGGACCTGTGATTGGGGCAGGCATGCCAGGTAGGCAAAGGGGACATGACAGTACTTGAGATAACCACGAACATACATGTGCTTGTGAACCTGGAGAGTGTTGTATGTGTGCCTGCACTAGTGACCTCCTGTCTCTGCCAGCTTGGCTGTTTGTGTTTATGTGAGTCCCATATGTGGGTGCTGTTGAACGCAACGCCTTGTCTGTGGCAGCACGTGTGACCAGCCGTGTCAGTGCCCTGTGTGTGCTATGTCTCTGGGATATATGCTCAGTTTTGCTACTGGTTGAAATTGCGAACTGGTTACTACTGTTTGAACCTGTGAACAGGAAGGTAGCAGCTGTGACTCTCAGCCTCAGATGGAGGCACCATAACCGCCCCACTCTCAGCGCACTGGACTGGGCAGGAGGAATTCCTGGGCCCAGAGGAAGTGCCTGCTCCTCACATAATATCGTTTAAGTTTCTTTTCCTTGCTGTTCAAAGGGGAGATTTGCTTCTTTTGTTGCTTTAGGATCTGATGTTTATATTCACAGTCTCCAGTATGCAGGGGTTCAAAAGCTCTGTGACCATGGTGAAAAATCATGAGATGTGTTAGCATAGTGATGACTTGTCAATGCACTGGAACAGCAAGTAGTATAAATAACTAGTCTTGTTACTAATTTTTAACTACAAGTACCTTTCTCCAAAGTACTTCCTTAGGCTAAAGATAGATAAAGATCAAACTGTATTTCTTACACAGTTAACACGTATGTGGACCAAACATGGGAAGGAAATACTATTTTTGGAGTGGACAGAGGAACCAAAATGCGTTTTGAAAGTGTATTTTAGGGGACTGGTAAGTTTGGTATTAATCAGGCTGATGGCTTAGCTCTAGAAATTACATACTAGGCAGTGTTTCTGTGAAAGTGTTTTAACAAAGATTTGCTTGCAGATCTAGATGGCTGGCTTTTGTAAATGATTGGTAGACTGCTGGCAAGGACTGGGGAAAACAGACCTAAGACTAATCTATCTCTCTAAAGGAATCTACTTTGTCTTTGGTGCCCGGCAGTGCATAGAGAAAGGTGGTGTAATTAATGCTTCAGTTTTTGTGGCCTGTGTTGTCCTTCATTTGCGATCAGTTTAACTTTTTCATACATTAAAGGTGGATGAAATGCAATTGCGTGTAGGTAAGAACAGTATTCTAGTAAGTACCCCAGTCACACACAGAAGCCAACAGATAAAATATTATTTCCTTGTTCATATTAAATAATAAGTATTTATTACATTTAATCATTAATGTAAAAATTGAAAAGTAGAGAATGTTTTGACATAGTTTTCTGCTTCTCTTGTGGGCTTCGATTCTGAATGCAGGAAAACCGTAGATTTCTAAAGCAAAGCTCTGTTTGCTTAGAAAATTACAGTTCTTATTTAATGCTGCCAAGGTATAATACCAGTGTGCTGACATCGATTTTTCAAGGATCCTTTTTCATGAGGTGCTGTGTGTCTATCTTGGATTGTTTTTGTAGATCCATTCCTTTGCATCTTCCAAATAAATGCTTTTGTTATAAAGCTCACTTCCTCAGAAAATTTCCACCTTTATTATTCACAACTTTTTAATGTAGAAACATCTGTGGGCATCATTGTATACTTACTCTTCTGAGGGCTAATAAAGGTAATCGTTAAAAACAGTCCATTATGTCACTCAGCATGTACCTATGTAGGCTGTGATATGCTTCAATGCCTGAGCTAATAAAAGCTGAAAGTTTGATGTAATCAGTTACTATAGTGGATGTGGCTGTGTTTAGGTAATAATTGTTACAGTTTATTGCATTGGTTACAGTATATTCATGAGCTAACAGTCCATGAAAATGTTCTGTGGGAACTGCTTCTGAGTGATATTTTAGGTAAGATTTTGAGAACAACAGAGTATTACATGTTTACTGAAATGCAGATGTGGGATATTTGTTGCATTGACTTTATGTGTTGATTTTATCATTGCTTTTTAAAAGGAGGTAAAAACCAATCAGCATGTTTTAGTTTTTGGTAGCTTAAAAAGATGCTTGGAAATTCTAGGCAAATAAAGAAAATCCTCCTAGTTTGTGAGATAAGTTTTATGCAGAATTAATTTATGGAGAATTAATGTACAATAATTCTGTGGAAATACGCTGCTGTCATTCTTGCAGCAGAAATAAAACATGTTTGGAAACAAAACTCCAGTGTTCTTTGCAGCTTGATTTGTGCTTCCACTTCTCTGATATGCAGACTACAGTAAGGTCTCTAATATCTATCCTGGATTAGTTTATGATTGCATGTACCTTGTTGTCATTGGTCAGCGACCATGTGTTTATTACAGTATGTAACAGTTGAGTCTTGTGTATGTTTTCCTCAGTGGAAATAGCACTTCTCTCTTCCCCCTTTACTGGATACTGACTTTTTGTCATAAAAGAATACATTTTCTTTTAGACATTGCGTGATTTCCATTGGAGCTAGTTGATGGGTTCATAAAGTTTTGCAAGGGACAGCCTGGTGAAAAGATTACATCTATTTCTTCACTGCTGAGAGTAATGACAGATTAGGTGAATGTTTAGGCATTGGAAAAAAACGCCACATTACCGTGATATGCTGTGATGCAGAGACACCTGATGACAAAGAATCTAAACTACACTGCACAGTGCACTTCCAAGAGCAACATGGTAGTTAAATACAACTCTGCACTGAACTGGCTTGTAAACTCTATCCTGTAATGCCACACCTAATTTAAACTGCTTCTGCTGCTTTCTGGGAGTGAGATGGGAGGCAACAATAATGCTGACAAGACCATCTGGACCTCAATGACTCTATCCGGTCACTTAAGTGACTTTGTCTTGTTTCTGGGGTCATGGGGCACAGCTCTTCAAGAACTTACTAGACCTTAGCTATATAATGTACTTTAAAGGAGATTAGTCCTGGCCTATGAATAAGACACTGCATTTGGGCACAAGTGGTCTGTTCAGCCAAAATACTTTACTGTTACTGTAGTTATGATCAGAGTATTAGAAATGTTAGAATGTAGATCAGATCACTGTTACTGGAGTGCATATATCCTCTGAAGGTAGCATATGCAAAATTCTCAGTTTACTAGCACATTAGATGCCTGTAGTTAAATTTGAAAATGCTTATAAACTTTCATGTTTGCATCATGGAAAAAATCATTGCTTTTTCAGTATGCATTCATGAAGAGGAAACATGCAGCTGCAGACTTCCAGTCAGTCTGGTAGGTTTATATAGGGTATACCCACCAGATTGTACTTACTGTGTAAAATCTTCTAACGAAAAGGCTATGCTTGAAAATATGCTTCAAGTATTAGATTTTTCTCAATACTTCAAGTATTAGACTTTCAAAATAAAGGTCTTCATGGGCTGTAGGATTGATGTAGTTTATTCTCTAAATTTGAGACTGAGCAAATGGAGTAGTTTCTTGTATTTCGCAGAACCATTAAGCGAGAATATGCAGAGGGTTGGAGAGTGATTTTCAGATATTGGCAGCAATTGTTTTGGTAATAATTCCTTTCTGCGATGCTTGATCATCTATGTGTGTGTGTGCTACCTTTATAATTTGACTGGAAAAGAATGGGAAAGAAACACCTCAAAGGGTGTTATTTTGGTCAAAATATCTAGTCTTTCCCAAATGAAATGGCACAGCATTTAGATAAAACATACACAAAATTATCACAATAAACATACACAGAAGTGTAACAAACAATTTTTTTTCTTTTTTTAATAGTATGTTTCCTTTAAAGGAAGTTTTACAGATGGGCGTAGTCTTTAATCACCTTTGTTACTATTACACTGTGAAAGTTTATAGGGTACACAGATGAGAATGCGGCAGAACTGTACTGGGGATGTCTGTGAAATGCCAGCTTTTAGGGATGAAATTTTAGGCTTTAGTGTCCTGCCATAAGTTCCTTCTTTAACTAGTAGCAATCTGATGCCTTTGTCCTAGTATTGTTTAAATATGAAGCAATCTATATTTGTGCTATCATATTCTTTTTGTTGAAATAATATTTAAAATAAGGCAATGCTTCTACCTTTTTAGTTCAGAGCTAGATAAAATGTTCTTGATACCTGCCAAACATTCTATTCTTGTTTCATGTTGGGCAGGAGAAAAATACATGGCGCAATGGTTGTAAAAAGCAGCATTAGTCCCAGAGAATGTTTTGAGTATTAGCAAGATGCAACTAGGGTGGTTTGGGGATTTGCAGAGCTACCATCATTGCTGAAAGTATCATATTCCACAAATAAACTATTGACCTTAATAACCAATAATAATGTAGACTGCAAAATTATACTGGCAATATCTAGTTATTCCGCATGCTTGTTGAAAATGACGTGAAAACAAATCTTAAATTATACAGGCTATGTGTCTGTCATTAGATCCTGTACTTTCCCACATGCTGGTCTTGCCTTGCTACAATCATCACATGACAATTGGTTTCTTAATAAAAACTAAGATAAACACCAAATCTTCTTTCAATTTACGCATGTGTTGGGGTTTTTTATGGCATCAGTTTGCAAATAAGTTTGACTTAGCTTCAGCTTACTACTTTTTCAGTACAGGAAAAAGACATAATTACACTTTAAGTCTATACTTATATGTAGTTCCAAAAATGATTTTGTCTTTATTTTATTTCTAATGGGACACAATTTTGAGTGAAAATACAGTTGCTTAATGCAGAGAGCAATTAGCACTTATTATGGAGTTCGAAATAGCTATGTGAGTTAGTAATTTGGAGTGATGATGAAGGCTAACAGCAGTTTGCATCTTCACTGTCTTTGAAGTAGTGTACTCCACGTACAAAAGGAAAAATCAAAGAACTGTTTTTCCAAAGTAGACTGCTTTCTACAGGGCAGGGTATATTAATGTTAATGCTTGGGAAAGGTGACAGATCTAAATCAGGGCAGCAACAGTGGGAGATCCCAGCCAAAGGCATGTATAGAATGTGGCAGGATAGCATGGTTATTTTGTTATTTCAGCAATTTGTTTTCTGCCAGCTTCACTAAACCTAGTGTTTCCTTCCTCCATTTGACTTTTTGCACCCTCAAGACCCCCGTATACCTTATTTACCTGCATTTTTATTACCTGTGTTTCTCTTTGAATAGACTTAAATCATCACAATGTAAAAAATTCTCCCATCCTGAAAACTCCAAGTTGGGCCACAAATTATACTTCTTTCTGACTCACTCTATCATAACAATAAAACAGATTAAAAGCAGTTCTGAATGGCAGAACAAATGTAGCATAGTTTCCTTACAATTTGTCCTTTGGCAAGGTTCTCTGAAATCTAAAATACGTGTTTTTCACAGAAGCTTTGCTTCTCAGGTATCTCTTTCATTTTTTGGTGTAGAGCTCCTGAGGGCAGGCAGCCTTCTGGAAGTCTCGCCCTTTGGCTGGACATCTACTTTCATGAATCTTCAGGTTCATACCTGTCTTTCAGCTTTCTTTTTTTCTATAAAATTTAGCTGCAGTTTTTTAAGGAGTTCAAAAGAGATTGAGTAACAAGCAGATACATTCATCATAAGCCGGTTTTCTGTAAGGAAACCATGCTAATAGTTCCGCATCTAACATGTAGAATTAAAAAATACATGCCCCCATTTACTTTATGCTTTTGTTGTGTTTTTTTATTTTTTTGTTTTGACCTTTTTCTGTTCCTTCATCATTACTAGTGACTGCTTGAGATAAGATATAGTAGGGGAACACTGCAGTTTGTGTTTGCAGTCTGTGGGAATTTTTGAGAATGACAGCTCTATTTAATGATTCAATACCGTGGACACACAGTGAAGAGGAGGTAGTTACTTGTGTTCGGAACCAACTGGGAGAACGTAACTTGGAGGTGAATGGCCTTCATATCACTAGCTCTGAAAACTAGGCACTTTGTAGTCCCTGTAGAATTTTAATAAGTCCACAGGCTTAACCACAGATTGGTGATCGGTTTTTTTTCAGGTTATATGTAGGTACTTTTCAGTGACCATTATTATACTAATAAGTAGAAGGATGAAGCACTTCTGTGCTGAGCTAGCAGAATTAAAATAGGCTGCAGTCTGAATAACTTGATAGGAAAGGGACACAGCGCAGAGTGCAGGCTCTGTATGACACCCACTTACTGACAAGTATGGACTCCATTGTTGTAAAGACTGCTTATACATCTTTTCATGCTTCTGTAGCCTATAAATGCTAGGGCAGGAGGGGTGTAAAATAGGTTATGCCTTATTTTCTTCACATTATTCTCCTCTCTGATACAGTTTTAGTTTTGCAGGGATGTTAGAATTTTTAGCTTTTAATGCTTTAATTACTACTGAAGTTAAGTAGTAATGCTTTAGGGGTCAAGGACACATCACAAATCTGTGTTACAAACATAATAAATAGGCAACTACTTGCAAGTGTTTATTTTCATGGTGTTTTAGTGCAGTCTTCAGTAAGTTCCTCCTGATGCTAGCTGTAAAGCAATACTGAAGTATGGACTGTAATTCACTCATCTGGAGGTGGGTTTTGTTTTTGTTTTGTTTTTTTGCACTGGCATAGAGTGAAGACAGTCCTAGTCCCAAGCGACAACGCCTTTCCCATTCAGTCTTTGACTATACAACAGCATCACCAGCCCCATCACCGCCAATGCGACCATGGGAGATGACATCAAATAGGCAGCCTCCTTTGGCTCGACCCAGCCAACACCACTTCTCAGGGGAACGATGCAACACACCCGCACGAAACAGGAGGAGGTAAGCAAGCTGTGTAGATTGGGAAACAATTTCTTACTCTCCCTGATTTCAGCTTGGGGGAGGTGTATTTGAGGTAGCACTGACTCGTTCATACGTGGTAAATGTGTTAATATTTCCTTTGAGATGTAAGTTACTATAGTTGTAACTGAAAGTTACTGAAAGTAAGTCAGGTTGATGTATCACCTTGTAATTCATATGAATAGCAACTCAGGGAAAGGAGTGCTCATTAACATTTTTAATTATGAGCCTGATTCTCTTCACTGCACTGGAGCAATAAGCATTTAGAAAAATGTGAGGAGAAATCTTTCTCATCAGAGTACTTTTAAAGATACTAAGTTATTGATGTAGTACCATAATTTTCACTGCAGTCACAATTATTTTTGTACATAAAAGCAATCTAAATAAAGATGAGCAATACTGGCTGGAGAGAGCGAGGAGGTTAGCAGTGTCAATTGGTTGCTGAGGTGGGTGATTCACATGTGGCAGGAGGTAGATTTTCATGTTGGCTTTAGCTAGTGGCTCATTAATCTCTCAAAGCAGAGATTTTGGAAGAAGTTCCAATAGTTGTGGAAGAATAGAGATTTGGATGGCCAGGTAGAACTGGTACCTGGAGGGATGATAGTATAGGAAAGCATAAAACCACAGACTTCTTTACTGTTCTAGTTAAACTCATTAAAATTATCCAAAGCACAAGCTTTCATTGCCTCACATTCTGCCTCAAAAATGCTGAATCATCTAACGCAAGTTAAAACACACCATCCCTCTATATGCTTCTGAGAAATACTGTGGCTTGGTTTGTACTAAAATTGAAGTGTCTGTACTTTTTCATGAATATAAAATGCTAGACTTAAGAAACACATAACTGGTTTTCTTCTTGTTCCACAAATCAAATTTGTCAACTGTGATCAGGCAGGGATAGTTTTGAGGCAAGAGACTTTTAAAAATGCTAGTTTCTTATCTTTGCTTCAAGTCCGTCAGTCTGAAAGCTTTCAGTTGGTGGCATTCAAAACGCACAGCTCTCAAAACAGCTTGTCAAACTTAAGAAAGAGGTTGAATTGTGAACTTGCAGTGGTTATTGTGAAGACAGAAGATTAGGACTTTTGTACAATTTGGTACAGGGATGCTGTGTAGGGGCATTTGGTCCACAAAATGGTTTTTACCTTAAAATTATTTGAACCGAGATGCCTAGAGTGTGCTGCATTTGGCCATTTTTGATTGATGTCCAGCCAGCCTACAGAGATTTCTTTGCACTGTTCATTAAGATCTCTTGCAGAGTAAGTAGAGTGCTTAACAAGCTAAATGCCAGGTAGCTGAATGTAGACGGTTTGGATATACTGTGGGATGAAGAAGAATGGGATGTGTAGGAGATAAATGTGCATGGGACAAGTGACTGACATTCAGATGCTGTCAGTTGTTACTGAGGTAGTTGGATGCAGCATTGTGGGCACAAAGCTTTATTCTTTCTAGGGCCAGCTCACCTGCTCTTGGGGTAACAACACCTGCTTTTGCTTTAATCAGAGACACTTGAATGTGTTGGTATTTTGTTTCCCTGAACTTGAGTCAGGGCATTTTTTAGCTTGGGTGCACTGTTAAATTTGAGATGGCTCTAGGTCAATTCCAGAATAGTACTGCTCCCAAACTCCTCTCCAAGAATGGGATCATTAGGGAGAGCAACACATACATGTCTCTTATTTTGCAGGAGTCTTTTTGAGTCTTAGAATGCTCTGGAGCCGTATCAGAACTAATAACCACTCTCATGGATCAAAGCTTGATTCCTTAAGATCATTGTGAGTGCATCTGTTATTAATGCTTTAGAAGAGGGTATGCATGTGCTTTTGAAGCCAATTTCCTTTTTTCCCTGCTTTGTTTTCTCTCTTCCCATTGCAGAGTGGTCTCAGAGTTAATGAGGTTTTCAGATGAAGATAAGATGAAAGGTGCACTCCAGTTGCAAATGGTCATTCAGCTCAAGGGAACAGACTAGGGCAAGTGCAAACAAAAACTCTGAAGTGTGTGTAGTGTGGACATCACTCTGACCCAACGTCATCAGCATTAATTCTCTTGTCCTACCAGTTCACTCCTGTTGGTCAGCACAGGCTGTGCTGGTTTTTTATTATTTGGATTTTTTCCATTATCTGGGTTACTATTTAGACCTTGTCTCTTTGTATCAGGGATTTTGTACAATAGTGCCCTAATTCATTGTGGGTTTTTTCAGATTCATTGTAAGCAAATAAATACTGTGTTTAGAAAGGTAGCCTTCTGGTATGAATTTGTAGAAAGTTGTTATTTCTGTCCCCCTACTTATAGTACAGATAAATTGTGAATGTAAAAGCATAATGCATGCCTATATGAAACAGAGAAGGCCATTCCAATTTGTATTTACCGGTCATTGTGAAATGCGGATATCTGTACCATTGCTGTGCCTCACCTTTCATCTGTGCTTCCTTTCTTCCTTGTCTTGAATGTAATTCTGAACAGGATTTAAGAATATGTTACTGCAAAGAAATTGCCCTTGTTGGAAAATACTAAGATCTGCAAATACTAACTGCCGTTATGGCTACCTTTTGATGGCTGTTCCTACCTGAGGATAGGAATTCCTGCAATTTTTTGTGACGCTTTATCCTATTTCTTTGTTTTAACTGGGCATTTACCATATTTATACTGTGCATGTATAACCAGAGGGGTATTTTTTAATACTTCAAACAGAAGTTCATTACTGATGTTAAATAATAGTTTAGACCCATGTCTTGACAGTTCTTCTGAAGTAATTTCCAATAATTCAGGATGTAGGGCTACATATCTGGATGCTCTGAATTTTGCTGAATGAAACTATAGGGGGTTTTTTTATAACTCTGCATAGGAAAAAATCCAGTTTTGCTTTTTACAGAGAATGATACTCCATTAATTTAAAAAAAACACTCCAGAAGTTTTCTCAGCTTTTGCTGGCTGTGCTTTCTTATAATTCTGGGTTCATAAAAAGTAAAGCCAGACCTATTAACAAAGACAGGGGTAAGAGTAGTTTTATGAGAAGCTACCTTGTCTAAGTGCTGGTGGCAGTTAGAGAATTTCTGTACTTCTTCCAAAGCATCGGAGCTGTCTTTTGTAACTTTCTTCTATTCTTGCAGCTTCTCCAAACAAAAATCCTTGCATGGACATTTTATGTTAAAGTATCCAGAGCATTTCTGCTTCATGACAGGAAATAGCAACTTTAAAGCAACTTTAGTACTCCAAAAGATAGAACATCTTTTACATCAATAGCTGTGTGGTTAAAAATCATATATACCAATTTTATCTAATGAGAATAACAGGTGTGTCATACTAGTAATACAGAGATGGAGAGTGCAACAAAAACTCTGGGAACGGAGACTGGAATTAAGACAAATACATTAGCAAGATTCTAAATTTAGGTTCTCAGAAGAAAATACAGCTTGTGTACTCTGATGTGGTAATTTGTAAAGATAAAGAAGGCTATGCTTTTTATTTTGTTATGTTTTAAGAATGTTGTGTCACCATCTGGCATTTGGCCTTTTGTTTGACCTGTCATGAATTAGCATTTGTTTCAGTTCTGAGAAGGGCAGTAATGGCATAGCATTCCTGTGAAGTAGGGCAGAAAAACAGTGGCGTGAGACATTGTATCATATGCTCGCAGTAGCATCTGAATAGCTGGGAGTATGCTCCCCCTGCCCCAGAGTACCTCTGTTTGAGGCAGCACAGAAGTTGGACTCAGCTTGAGGGATGTCTGGGATTTGCCAACAGGTTACAGGTTTGGTTTTTTTTTTATCAAATAAATCTGGTAATAGCAATGGGAATAATGAGACTGAAGAATCTTAAGTTCTGTTCCATGCACTGTCGGAGAGGACGTGTTTGGATGGTCATGGACTCTTGTTGTCAGTTCTCTGCAGTTTGGTTCCTTCAGTCTGTTCCATAAGTGGGAAATGATTTTGTCCCATGTAGCTTTAAGTTGCTGTTGCCCCTGTGACCTGTAACTTATAGAGATTGGAAGGCATGTATTGAAAGTATTGGGGGATGGTTTTGTGCTTTCAGTTCTTTCCCCTTCCAAATAAATGAGAAGTGACTTGATCAAAACGTCTAATAGTGAGTTTGTTACTTGTTACTCATTTTCTGAATGTTCAAGCCGAGCCACTGGTCTGATTTACAGAAATCTGAGCTCAAGATAGTAGCAGCTCTACTCAAAACTTAAACACACAAACATAAGAATACATAAATAAATCCTATGCCTGTAGATCAGTTACTCAAAAGAAGTGGATGCTCTGGTCTAAATCAATCTACACAACAGTTCTTGACTCTGAAAAAAGAAAGATTACCACAATCACAGTTTTGTGGGATCTTCTGGAGAGAATTCTATGAGGCACTCAGTTATGTAGTGAACATGAGAATGGCAAAATTCATGTTTCTTCAGAGGAGGCTATTGCTTTGTCTGCCATCACTAAGTAAGTGACGATTCTGTGGCCTGGCTGGAGCAAGGACCCTGGGGAAATCTGTGATCATATAATTAAGGATTTTTACCTAGAATAAATGCATGAAAATCTCTTGAAGTTTGCTATCTTGACTTCTGAGCACTTGTCATGGCAATCCAAGTGCCATATTTTTTAACAGGTTAATATTTACTTAAGAGTTGTTCTTCTGGTTTCCTCTACAGCATTAAGCTATCATCTGTTGACACTGTTTTCAGCATAGAAGTGCTTATCCCTAAGGCTTTTAGCAGTTCCGTCAGTAAGAAGTTTTATTCCAATCTAATACATATGTTCTATTAAAATTTTCCTGTGTAAAAAATTCCTTGATACTTGATTCTCTTGTCATTTTAGTTTTTAAGAAGGACTTGTGTCATTTATGTAATCTCTAATTTTTTTAATGTGTTTCCAGTCCTCCTGTTCGACGTCAGAGAACAAGGAGAGATCGTTTGTCTAGACATAATTCCATTAGCCAGGATGAAAACTATCACCATCTCTCCTATGGACAGCAGCAAGCAATAGAAGAGCCCCGAGCCTTTCACCCACCGAATGTATCTCCTCGTATGTTGCACCCAGCTGCTCACCCACCACAGCAGAATGCAGTGATGGTTGACATTCATGATCAGGTAAGAGTTTTAGCATACAAACAGAAGGGTGTTGAAGGCGTGGGGGATTTGTTTGGGTTGGTTTTTTTCCCCCCTGAAATCCTCAAGGTCTCTCTCCTCCCCAAATCAGTTGGCAACAAGGTCGCATAACACTAAATTCTATTTGCCCTCTTACATATAATTTTTCCTATTGAATATTATTGCTGTATAGAGCACTGCAGTAGATAGTGAAAAAAAAACAAAAAGAAAGTCCAGACTTTTAATAAAGAATGACATTTAACAATTCGTCAGTGCATGTATTGACATAGTTCCGTAAGCGTCTGGCTCAAACCTTTGAAATGCAGTTATTTTGCTTCTGAAGTTAAATCAATGTGATAAAGATGTGTTATGATAATTAAGAATGTATTCTTTTTCATGTGAAATACCTCTTCTTAGCTTAGGAGTCTTTAAATAGTTAAAATACAGTATTTAGAAGTAGAATTCACGATGCCTATAATTGGTTGCCTACATGACAGCAGAACTCAGACAACAGGCAGTATTGTCACATAACAAAATTAGCCATCCAAGCCTAATCAACTCCTCCTTAAATGACATGAAAAAATGAGATATGTGGTCGATCCAGAATGTAATTCCTCTCTGCAACAGCAATTGGGATAGAATTCTGTAACTGAGGAACTGCAAAAGAAGTTGTCCTGTTGAGGTAACCTTTGTTGTCATTGTTGTTTGTTAAATCAGCAGGATGCAGTACAGGTGCATTACTTGCTACATAGTCATGAATTGGGAAATAGAACTGGTTATCCGGATGTCCACTTCTCAAAATGCACATGCAGGGAATGCAACTCATAACATCCCTGCTTAAAAACTGGTTTGCATTCAGTGCAGCTGCATACCTCTGGTGTGTTGTATTATGTGTGCAGAGCGGTTCTCAGTAGGGAGTTATTTGTGCTTGGGACCAGGTGCAAGGGTGGAAGCTAATGCCATTCTAGCCATCTCACAACCTTACATTTTGATGAACAATTTTACTGCTGCATCATGTCAAAAATTCAAATCGTGTTCTTGCTTTGTGTTGCAAGATTATGTCATGAACAAGCCTGGATAAACAGTTGTTCCATCCCATCGCCTCTATCTTCCAAGCACCATCTATGATCAGATGTCAGTGTTTCCAGACTCACTGAGGTCTTCCATGGTGATGTTTTGTACTTCAGGGACGTAACCATTTTGAGAGGTCATTTTTTTATTATTACTCTGAGCAGGAAATATTTAGGCATTGTACCCAACATTGCACTGTATGCCCAACTTTTGTACCTGAGCCAGAACCAAATCAAATTCAGTGTCTCTTCTGGGACTAGTTTCTGTCATTAGTGATACACAGGTTGAAATTTTAAGTTCCATTCCGTGATCTGTGTTCTGTTTTGGCCTCTGTGTCTGACTGTACACTACCAGTTCAGTAGGTTAACTGTCTTTACTCGTTCTCACCTTCCTAATGAGCTGTTCTTGCTTGTTCCATTTTAAGGAAGCAGGTTCCTTTTTAGCAGATCATGAAGGAAGAAGGAGCTTCCTTGAAATAACTACTTTTTATCAATCCATGCTCCCTGACACTTAAGCCTTTTCAGTTTTATTAGAGCATCAGAGATTTCTTGTTTAGTTTAAAAAAAAACAAAACAAAAAACCCAAACAAACAAAAAAACCCAAAACCAAAAACCGAAGTGATTTGTAGGTCCAGAATACCTTTGGATCTTAGTTTGATGGTTAAACTCTAGGGAATATCACTAGCTAGAAAATTGGGTTGTGTAGTCTGTTTCCTAATATAAATGGGGATACTTAGGGTCTGCTGCTTCATAGTCATGTTTACTTTTCAGCTTTCTGGTTATTTGTTCTGTTATATTTAGGTTAGGAAACTTGGCTTGAGTGTTGGTCTAAGAGTGAATCAAGAGGTTGGTCTCTTTGGAAGAAAGAAAATCTACACAGTTTTCTTGTTCTTTAAAGATACAAGTCTCTGAAGAATTACTGAATCAGTCCCTTCAGAGTTGAGAAGATTCTTTAGATACTTTTATATTAGATGTGGGAGTTACTGCTGCCTTACCTTGTAAGGACTAACCTTAGTATGTGGGGACAGCAGGCTTAATAGAGTCTGAGACACTTCTGAGTGACTCTAAGGTGCCTTGGAAGTTTTAATGTTTTAAGCTGAGACATCCCTCTTGGCCGTGCCCAGAAACTGCTGATCAATAAGTGGTATTCCATTGAGAAAAATATTTTAATGAAGAGGAATTACAAGCATATGCCTCCTTTTACACCTTCATTGTGAGTTTATTTTTTTCTGATATGTAGGTAGAAGCTTGTTATCTAACTTACTGTGCTGTACAACACTGTTAAGAGTTTACAGTAAGTCACTAATTTTTTTTTTCCTTTTGCTTCAGATCCATCAGGGCACAGTTCCTGTCTCATACACGGTGACAACGGTGGCTCCACATGGGATACCACTTTGCACAGGCCAGCACATCCCAGCCTGCAGCACGCAGCAGGTCCCAGGGTGCTCAGTGGTTTTCAGTGGGCAGCACCTTCCAGTTTGCAGTGTGCCTCCCCCAGTAAGTGGGTCTCTAATTACACCAGCTCCAATCTTAGACATGGGAATGGCATCCTGGACCTGCAGTGTCTGTGTGGCTTTAACTGTGTTGGAAATAGCCTATTTTTTTTTCCCTGGGGTAAATTTGCAGTGGCCTAGCAGTGTAGGCCTTAGAGCTGGTAAGCATGTGGTACTTACCTACTGTCTTTATGTAGAGTATGACTGCTCATAGTACAGAGTCCTGATAGTTTTTAACTCAAACTAAATACTGGTTTATGAACTGATGACTTCTCAGCACAGCTGTTCTGCATACTTTAATTTAGTAAAAGGGAGGCTTCTAAGGCTTCTGTTAGGCAGCTCACCTAGGAAAAAATCTTACTTAGTAGAGACTTTGTTCAGGGATTGGTTATAATATAAGAAGGTCTGATATTGCAAAGTCAGTTTTCTTCTGAGAATTAATAAGATCCTGAAAGATCACTAAAAGCTGAGAAGGGCTCTTCCATTTCAAAATGCTCTCATAAAATGAATCAAAATATGCTTTAATAATGATGTATGACTGTGCCTTTCTAGGATTAAAATAATGCACCTTGACTGCCTAATGCAGTTCTGAATTTGAAAGAATTTGAACTGCTTTCTCAGAAATGTTTGTGTATCAGCTCAGAGATACCACTTATCAGGTCATAGCATTCTGATGCTAGGATGAAGAAGTATACCCCAAGAAGTTTCAGCTGTACAGATCAAGATTGCAGAACCTGCTGGAAGAATCACAGCTACAGTGTCCAGTAACCATTTATAGTGTTGGTATAACATTGGTCTCTGCCAGCTGTGCATTTGCCAGCAGTATGTAACTTAACTTTTCCTGTTGTGCGTTCTGTGGCGTGAGGGCATGAACAAGCCTATGATCCTGAAACAAAACCCTTGATGTGACCACCTGTTCCTTTAAGGTGCTTGTTGAAGAGTGAGGGTAATTTGTATTCATCTTGTCCAGGTGCCATTTATCCCCATAAGAGTCAACAAGGCCTGCAGCATACTGCCGGCCAGTCTGGAAAATCTGTGGGCAATATTTCCCATTACCTTTCAAATTGGTGAAAGTCTGTTACATGAGTCAGTGTGTATCCCTGAGGCAGGATGAGACACAACTTTTTTCTTCTATTTAGTGGTGGTGTTAGTGGAGGAAAGCAATCTCAGACTGGTACCCAGAGATTAGAACAATACTTGTATGGTAAATTCAGCAAGGCAAAAGCAACATGTCCTAAGAAACAACAGCGGAGTAGAAGCTAAAACTATATTGGGGCTTAGGGAAATCCAAACAACAGGTGCTAACAATCTTACCCATCTGCTTTGAACAGTTATATTATCTGTGCAATTCATAAAATGTTTTAAAATTCAATAATGCAGCTGTCCTTTAAATATATATAGGAGTAAAGCTCTAACCAGGTTGTTTGGACTGAATGTACAACAGTTAATCAAGTGTGTTGAGAGAATGGATGCATTAGAAGTGAATACAAATGATTAAGGTTGAGTTTATGTAACATCAGCAGGCAGACTTTATGCTTTCTTCTATTATGTCACGGAACTGAAGAATAATGTAAGGTAGGAGGGGGCTCAGGAGGTTATCTGGTGGTCACCTGCTAAGAGCAGTACCAGTTTCCAAGGATGGAGATTTCACAACCCCTCTAAGCCTCCTCTCCAGTCTCTGACTGTCCTTGTGGTGAATTTCTTATGTGTAACTGATTGAATTTTCTTTGCTGCTACTTGGTCCCACTGGTCCTTGTCCTTTCACTTTGCCCCTCAAGGAAGAGTCAGTTTCTGCCTGTCCACTGTCATGAAGTAGCTGAAGACAGTGGTAGGGTCTTTGCTGAGTTTTCTCTTTGGAAGGCAGAACAAATCCACTTGCAGTGTGCTCCAAGCTCCTGGTCATCATGTTGTCTTTCAGTGTCTTTCTTTGATACTGGGGAGGACAAAACTGCACGCAGGACTTGAGATACAGTTTCACAAGTTCCACATAGAGGGGTGGAATCACTTCACTGGACCCACTAGCTACATTCTTAGTAATGCAGCCCAGCATGCAGTAGGCCTTTTTGACTGCAGGAGTATGCTGTGGCTCCTCTGTACTTCTATTTGATATGTTCACCAGAACCCAATTTTTTTTTTTCTGCAAATCTGTTCACCAGCCTGTCAGTCTCAAAATGTCCTGCTCCATGGAGTTACTCACTCCCAGTGCCAGACTTCACATTTACCTTTGAACTTCACATGATTCCTGTCAGCCAATTTTTTCAGCCTGCAAAAGTACATCTGAAAGGTAGCCCTGCCCTCCAGCATGTCAGCTTGCTTGCTAGCTTCATCTGTGAAATTCCCAGTATCTGTTTGTTACTCTCACTGCAGATGTAACTATAAAATAAACAAATGTCCTTTATGAAATCATAGATTCATAGAATCGTCTAGGTTGGAAAAGAACTTTAAGATCATCAAGTCCAACCGTTAACCTAACACTGCCATCCTGCTACTAAACCATGTCCCTAAGCACCTCATCTGCCCGTCTTTTAAATACCTCCAGGGATGGGGACTCGACCACTTCCCTGTGCAGCCCGTGCCAGAGCCTGACAACTCTTTCTGTGAAGAAATTTTTCCTACTGTTTAACCTAAACCTGCCCTGGCACAACTTCAGACCATTTCCCCTCATCCTATCGTCCATTACCAGGGAGAAGAGGCCAACCCCCACCTCACTACAGCCTCCTTTCAGGTAGTTGTAGAGGGTGATAAGGTCTCCCCTCAGCCTCCTCTTCTCCAGGCTGAACAACCCCAGTTCCCTCAGCCACTCCTCATAAGACTTGTGCTCCAGACCCCTCACCAGCTTTGTGGCTCTCCTCTGCACATGTTCCAGCAACGCAACGTCTTTCCTGTAGTGAGGGGCCCAAAACTGAACACAGTATTCAAGGTGCAGCCTCACCAGCACCGAGTACAGGGGGGACGATCACTTCCCTACTCCTGCTGGCCACACTATTCCTGATACAAGCCAGGATGCCATTGGCCTTCTTGGCCACCTGGGCACACTGCTGGCTCATATTCAGTCGGCTGTCAACCAGTACCCCCAGGTCCATTTCTGCCAGGCATCTTTCCAGCCACTCTTCCCCAAGCCTGTAGCGCTGCATGGGGTTGTTGTGACCCAAGGGCAGGACCCGGCACTTGGCCTTGTTGGACCTCATACAGTTGGCCTCGGCCCATCGATCCAGCCTGTCCAGGTCCCTCTGCAGAGCCCTCCTCCCCTCGAGCAGATCAACACTACCACCCAGTTTGGTATCATCTGCAAACTTACTGAGGGTGCACTCAATCCCCTCATCCAGGTCATTGATAAAGATACTAAACAAGACTGGCCCTAGAACTGAGCCCTGGGATACACCGCTTGTGACCGTCCACCAACTAGATTTAACTCCATTGACCACAATTCTCTGGGCTCGGCCATCCAGACAGTTTTTTACCCAGCAAAGAGTACACGCACCTAGGCCATGAACTGCCAGCTTCTCTAGGAGAATGCTGTGGGAGACTGTGTCAAAGGCTTTACTGAAGTCCAGGTAGACAACATCCACATCTTTTCCCTCATCCACCAGGCAGGTCACCTGGTCGTAGAAGGAAATCAGGTTGGTCAGGCAGGACCTGCCTTTCATGAACCCATGCTGGCTGGGCCTGATCCCCTGATTGTCCTCCATGTGCCTGGTGAGCACACTCAAGATGAACTGCTCTATAATCTTCCCTGGTACTGAGGTCAGGCTGACAGGTCTGTAGTTCCCTGGATCCTCCTTCTGGCCCTTCTTGAAGATAGGCATCACATTTGCCAACCTCCAGTCATCTGGCACCTCCCCTGTTGTCCAGGACTGCTGATAGATGATAGAGAGTGGCTTGGCAAGCTCCTCTGCCAGCTCCTTCAGCACTCTTGGGTGGATCCCATCCAGCCCCATAGACTTGTGGATGTCCAGGTGGTGCAGCAGGTCATTAACTGCTTCTTCCTGGATTATGTGGGGTTTATTCCACTCACCATCCCCATCTTCCAGCTCGGGAGGCTGGGTACCCTGGGGATAACTTGTCAGGCCATTAAAGACTGAGGCAAAGAAGGCATTAAGTATCTCAGCCTTTTCCTCGTCTTTAGTGGCAATGTTCCCCCTTGCATCCACTAGAGGATGGAGGTTCTCCCTGGCTCTCCTTTTGCTGTTAACCTATTTATAAAAACTTTCCTTATTATCCCTTACAACAGTGGCCAGGCTGAGTTCTAGTTGGGCTTTTGCCTTTCTAATTTCCTCTCTGCATGACCTGACAAGATCCATGTACTCTTCTTGGGTTGTCTGCCCCTTCTTCCAGAGCTGGTAAGCTCTCCTTTTTTTCCTGAGTCTCACTAAAATACCTCTGTTCAGCCAGTTCAGGCGTCTTCCCTGACGATTTGTCTTATGGCACATGGGGACAGCCTGCTCCTGTGCCTTTAAGACTTCTTCCTTGAAGAATGCCCAGCCTTCCTGGGTCCCTTTGCCCTTCAGGACTGCCTCCCAAGGGACTCTCCCAACCAGCATTCTGAACAGCCAAAGTCTGCCCTCTGGAAGTCCATGCTGGCAGTTTTGCTGACCCCCTTCCTCACCTCACCAAAAATCGAAAACTCTACCATTTCAGGATCACTAAGGCCAAGACGACCTCCGACCACCACCTCTCCCACCAGTCCTTCTCTGTTAGTGAACAGGAGGTCAAGCAGGGCACCTCCCCTGGTAGGCTCGCTTACCAGCTGTGTCAGGAAGTTATCTTCCACATACTGCAGGAACTTTCTGGACTGTTTCCTTTCTGCTGTGTTGTATTTCCAGCAGATGTCTGGGAAGTTGAAGTCCCCCATGAGAACAAGAGCTCACAACTGAGAGACTTCTGCCAGCCGCTTGTAGAATACTTCATCCACCTCCTCATCCTGGTTGGGTGGTCTATAACAGACTCCCAGCAGGATATCTTTCTTGTTGGCCTTCCCCCTCATCCTCACCCATAAGCACTCAGCCTCACCACAAGCGTCGAGCTCTGTACAATCAAAACACTCCCTGACATACAGAGCCACCCCACCGCCTCTCCTTCCTTGCCTGTCCCTTCTGAAGAGCTTGTAGCCATCCATTGCAGCACTCCAGTCATGGGAGGCATCCCACCATGTTTCTGTGATGGCAACTACATCATAGCCATCCTGCTGCACAATGGCTTCCAGCTCCTCCCGTTTGTTGCCCATGCTGCGTGCATTAGTGTAGATGCACTTGAGCTGGGCTATCAGTTTCACCCCCAGCATTGGGGTGACACCCCCAGGCTCCTCTCTAGTGAGCCTGGTTATATCCCCTCCCCTTTTCAGGCCTAGTTTAAAGCCCTCTCAACGAGCCGTGCCAGTCTCTGAGCAAGGATCCTTTTCCCCCTCTGAGAGAGCTGGGCACCATCTGTTGTCAACAGGCCCAGCGCCATGTAAACCTCCCCATGATCAAAGAAACCCAAGCCCCTCCGATGGCACCAACCTTTGAGCCACATGTTAACCACTCTAGTTTTCCTGTTCCTTTCCGTCTTCCTCCCTGCCACTACAGGGATTGAGGAGACCACTACCTGCACTCCTGATCCTTCAACCATTTTTCCCAGTGCCCTGAAGTCCCTTCTGATAATTTGGGGCTTCTCTCTGATATTTCATCGCTGCCTGCCTGTACAATCAACAGCGGATAGTAGTCTGAGGGCCGTACCAGACCAGGGAGTCTCTTTGCAATGTCCCTGACCCGGGCCCCAGGGAGGCAGCAGACTTCCCTGTGGGATGGGTCCGGACGGCATATCGGGCCCTCCGTTCCCTTCAGAAGGGAATCGCCCACAACAATTACCCTCCTTTTTTTCTTAGCACAGGCAGTCCTGATAGGTAGGAGTGACCTATTCTCCCTAGCCAGCCCCCTGGATGGGCCTTCATCCCAATCCTCATTTGTCTGGCCCTCGAGTTCCAGAGCCCCATATCTGCTATGTAAGGGCAGCTGGGAAGGGGAGGGAGCCCAGGAGGGGATTCGCCCCCTGCCCCGAGCAGAGACCTGTTTCCATTCCCCACCATCTCTTGGGTCCCTAACTTCTGCTCGCTGGTAAGAGAGCAGTGGATCCTCTGCTGAGAGCAGCAGAAATACCTTCATCAGTTTTAAAACTTCTTGGAAACGTGTTCAAACACCAGAAGTTTTCCAAAAGCCTGAGTGAATAAACAGGTAATTTTCATTTCCTTCCACTCCAAAGATAATGGAGCCTCCCTCATTTGCTCTAACTTAAAAAGAGCCATGGACATAGCACAGATCATTCCAAAACTATATTGGAGCTATGGTAATCTTATACATAATCTTGGGATGAAACCTACTCTAATATCTTCCCCAAAGTCCCTCCTGTTTCAGTGAACACTATGTGATGTTCTGCCTACAAATTTATCTTCAACTATTTCAGAGAACGATTTTCAATTAGTAAAATAGAATTAAAATGTATTTTAACAATAGAAACACTTGCCTGTTCATTTATTTTTTAGAAAAAAGATGTAGTAGCTGAGGGCAAAGACTAGTCAGTATTTAAGAAAAAATACTGGTCAGGTCAAATTAATCTGCTACTGTTTCAGTGCATATAAAGATTTCTATTTGGTCATGATCACAGTAAATTGAGGTCATAATTTCACCTTCACTACTGTAATCTGATTTTAACCTAGATCTACCATTTCATGCCATTGCAGTCAATATGTGCAATATGCTGTGTGACACGACTAAAAAGGAAAAAATAGTCAGAGGTCAGAACTGGGTCCTCTTTCTTTGTAAGATTTGATAACAAGTATCTTATTAGCTGCTCTTTTAATTGTCGAAGATGTAACAGAAATGTCTGACATTCTGTTGATGGATCAAAGAGCAAGAAGAGAATGCACATTTTCTTGCTTCTCTCTAAAGCCAAACTGAACACTTCCACAAGGCATATTCCTGCTCCTCTGCAGCGCCTTCATCAGTGTTCAGACCTCAGTGCCCGAAGTTGCTTTTGCATGAGGAATTTCAAAGAGCAGGGAAAAAGGGCTATTTCCCACAGTAGCTGTCACTTAGGGAGCCGCCTTCAGAGCATGAGGCTCCCCTCAAAGTGTAGCACTGAGAAGAACATATGAATTGTTTTTAGTATATGAGGTAACAGAGGTTTCAAGGCACCATCTGACAGCTGGGAGATCCTCAGCTCTATCTAGAGCTTGAAATAGTTGCAAGGCCATTGCTTTGGCATGTCATTTTGAAGATAATACATGGGGAAAATAAAATGAACTAGGATAAATGTATCTGCTCATCACTTAGGAGCCTCCAATCCCGGAGTATTGAAAAACCTAACTCCCACTGACCTCATGAGAAGCAAGAGCTACTTTGCACTTAGCAGTTTTCACACTATGGTACTTCTAGAGTTTGTCCTGTACTGATCACTGTTCCATGTATATTTTAATGAGTTACAATTTATGTGCATTTTGGAGGCTTTTCCAAGTAGGCAAGACAACTACTTTGTTTTAGTCTCTTTCCATAATAAATATAGAATGTTCTGTAGGGAATGTTTGTGCTAAAGACAAAAATATGTTGTTTTGATTTTATTTCAGATGCTTCAGGCGTGCTCAGTCCAGCACCTACCTGTACCATATGCAGCATTTCCACCCCTCATTTCTAGTGACCCATTCCTTTTGCATCCGCCTCATATCTCTCCACACCACCCTCCTCACTTGCCTCCTCCAGGACAATTTGTTCCTTTCCAAGCACAGCAGTCACGGTCGGTAAGTAATGCTTCTTACCCCCTTCTCTGTAGAATTGGTGGGGCTGGATGGGTAAATAGCACTGATACCTGATTGAGGAAAGAGAAGGATTTTGTTTAAAGTAATCATTTTTGCACTTATGCTTTCTTAACAAGCCTGTAGCCACTTAGTGTGAAGATGAAAAAATTATTTTAAACTTCACCGTGTTTTCTCTTCAGATTTCATCAGCTGTTGTCTGTGCTTTTTCTTCATAGGCCTTTACTTCTGTCAAAAAGGTGTATATTTGCTACACCAACTATTCCTTGAGGTATTTCTTTCCTAGGAAGCAGAAGAGAATCCAGAGGAGGTTGTGTAGTGCAGTAGTGGTCTTGGAGAAAAGCTTAGCAAAAAGAGAAGAAAGCACAGAATGTTACTTACATTACATGCTTCTTTTGTATTACTTCTAAGTTAATTTTTAGATGACCAGTGCTTTTCCTAGGAGATCACGGACTTAGGTCATCCAGACATATTCAGGAGCCTACAGTCTCCCTTTCTGCTTTTTTTTTTCCCTCACTTACGAAAGTTATTGATGCCTTCTGCTTAAGCAGGCTTGGCTTAGTGATAGGAACTATGCAGACATGGGAAAATATGACCCTGTTTGGATTTGGTGGGAAATTAGATTTTCAGTTCTGGCCTACAGCTCTTACTGTGGGGTTATCGGTATACTCATGTCCAGTTGTTTGCCCCTCTGACTAGAAGATGCTAGTATTTCACTAATGCAGAAATAGAAAACAGCTTCATTGTTACTTACAAACAATGCTGAGAGTTCTCGGTGCCACGTCTCAGGTGTGTATAGGGTTGTAATCATGTTGTTACAGTGATGGGAGAACACCTAGGAAAATAGGGGTTTAGTGGTAATCTTTATTAAAAAGACTTGCCTTTAGAAAACTATGGGCTCGGGGTTTAGCTTGGGTTGCTTTCTTAGGTTATTGACTAGGCTTGCCTGTCAACTTTCAGCTCTGGCAAAAAGCTTGTATCTTAGTGGTTTAAGACTACCGTGTGTTCAAAGTTTGCTCAGCGTAACAGGAAAACAGAATATTCCTTTGGTTCCACAAGGTGGCTTTCTTGGCTGAATTTCTCAAAATGGTGGAATTCAATGTCAGGAACAGAAAGGTGTATTAATGAAACAATGACAATTCCTGGTTATTTCTTGAGCACCCTTGAGCCTGACTGATGTACTACATTTGACTAGATTACAATACTGAACTGGTATTTCATGCTTCTGAAACCTCTTGACTGTGTGTTCTTAGTAGGACTGCTTGCATGACCCTCCTAGGGAAGCATCTGCTTGATTACTGAATATCGTTAGCAGTTTAATCCACTGGAGTCGCCATGTTTCCTCTCCACTTTTCAGATTTTCTGGCACAATTTCAGTTCTTGTCTATGGTTGTTTATTTTTTTCTCTCGCATAGTTGTACAGTGAGAGCAGCCTGGCAAGAAGGAGAGCAAATAATTGTCCTGAAAAATGCAAGACACAGGAAATTACAGCCACTCCTATATTTGCTAGATCGCATAAATTCCTGGTCTATAAGCATGGCTAGCTGGAAAAGGTGAATTTATATCAAATGTGTAGTGTTGTCTTTGCTTTTTGGTAGTGTTAATGACACAGGAATTGTTCACAGAGTTACTATGTGAAACTGAGTACAATTATACCTGTAATTTTTTTATGTTGGGTTGTTTGGTTTTTTTCTTTTTTTACCCTATAAAATTGACCACAGCAGCTCAGAATATACAGCTGGGATTGCAGTTCTTTACTGGGGAAAAATTACATCTCTATTATTGCAACAAAGCCTATCTCTTTGGTTTTTTTAGCCACTTCAAAGGATAGAAAATGAAGTAGAACTACTTGGAGAACATCTTCCTGTAGGAGGTTTTACATACCCTCCCTCAGCCCATCCACCAACACTGCCTCCCTCAACTCCTCTCCAATTCTTAACCCATGATCCTTTACACCAGGAGGTGTCATTTGGCGTAGTAAGTATTGTTTTCTGTGCCACAGTCTCGTTCATGATCTTTATTCCATAGTACATTTTGTTGAAAAGTAGCACTTCTTGCAGTTGTATTCCATTATTGGCTGTAGCTGCATACTGTGGTATTTTCTTTAAGCTTGTTTCAATCAAGTTAAGAGTAACTTAATGATACCGGCAAATGATTCCTGACAACATTATCTGGGGAGTGTCGTAGCAGTTACTTAGAAAACGTTCCATGTTGCCACACAGTCGAGGACTTGTACTGCAGAAGCTAAGTAGTACAGTTTAGAAAAGCCGCTGTCACTTTCAGCTGATTCTTCATCATATGTTGAGTTTCCGCAAATCAGGAAAGCTAGAATGCTTTAAAAATAGTTCTTCTATGTGGTTGCAAGCAGTTGTATAGAGTGCTTCCATAAATCAGACTGCACCATGACAGCCAAGCTTGCTTTAAGCCAACTTTCTGGGGATCTACAGGCAGTTCAACTGCAGCAGCACAAAAAAAATTAAATCTGGTGCAGGATAAAGTCTGTACTGAACTCTGTGCTTCTGTGGAGTGTCCAGTATCGGTGCTACCTCTAGGAAATTGGTGGTGCACTTCAATCTGCAATTACATTAGTCCTGAGATTTTTTTTCATTGTTACTGTTGTTCTATGTGGTTTGTTGGTTTTTGTTTTTTTTAAAAAAACTCCTGCCTATGTAATGCTTGAAGAAATAACTAGAAGTCAAATACAGGGTCTGAATTTTTTTGCTTGACCTGTGCATCAAGGTGACAGGAAGTTTTAGAGGCATATTGTTATTTAAAATTTTAAATGCAAATGAAATTTAGGCACTGTGTCTACAGAATATACAGATAAATTTTCTTTAATTAGTCTCCTTGAAATCACACAACCTAGTTAGTTGCTTGCTGCGTTTTGTATAAAGGTTCAAATAAGTCTCCACCATTTTAAAAAAAGCTCATTGTTAAACTAAAGGTGTACAAATTTTCATTGAAGTTTTTGGTCGCTATGAGTCACTCTGGAGACAAAGACATTTAAAAGCTTTCAAAAACGGCTTGTTTTTTATTCAGAGTGCTTGTTAGATGAATTACAGTGTAATCACAAACATTTTGGTTGGAGTGAGGCTTTCTTGCTTTCCAAGTTCAGTCTTTAAATTAGATAAGGAACAAAATACCATGGGTTTGTAGATTATATAGCATTTGTCCTCTCTGATGCTTCAGTTCTGGGTTGTATATCGCTGAGGAGTAGAGTAGAGGTTTATTACAGCTAATCATATGGTCTTTAATAAAGCAATCCTAAACCTTTATAAAATTTTATTTATATTAAAATTATGATGGAATGGCTGCACTTCTGATTCTCTTTCATTCAGTGAACACAGCCGTTTCTAATTACATTTTTGGATTGGAGAATTCACAAAGCAGTATTTGCTATGTCTAGTTTGAGATCTTACTTTCAAGAAAAAGACCCTGCCTCTTTTGTGTTTATATTCATATCTTAATTTTATGCATGACCATGACTACCTATTAATAATGTTTCCATTGTAAAGTTAGGGGGTTTAGGTTAGTCATTGCTGGTGTTGAGCTTTTGCATTTTCTTAAATTTCAAACACAGAATGAAAACAAGTTAGTGAAGTCTTTGAGTGCTCTTTGTTTCACAATAAAAAAGTCTCAAGGCCTCCAAATACAAATTCAATAGTGGTACATGAATTTCAGTTTTTAAAATGACTAAAAAAATTTTAGGGCTTTGAATATTTCTGGAAAAATATAGTTTGCATTTAAGTGGAATTTTTTTTTACCATGTATGTCCTCATTTTAGTAGGTAATGCAAGGAATTTTGAACAATTGTAATGAAAACTTAAATAGGCAAGTAAAAATCTTGGTATGTAAATGAAAAAAAGTATGACACTAAAGCCCTGTTTTATCCATGGAAAGAATACATTGAAGCTTTCGGCTTTAGGCATTGTCCAGCTGCAGAAATTGTACTGATTAAACTCTCCATGTACACTTGAAAGGCTTCAATCCTTCTTCAACATAAATGTAAATAGACACCACTGCTTAAAAGGTTTTTTCAAAAAACGTGATTTTTTAAAATCTCTTTTTAAAGACTTTTTGGGTTTTTTTAAGATTTCTACAACTTGTGTGCAAGTGTGCATAATAGCACCAGGCCTAAAGCTTGGATTTTTATATTTGTGAGAGAGTGAGCAGTTCAAGACCTGTTTCCCAAACCAGCCTACATGTAGACTAAGTACACAAGAGCTTGCAAGGATTTCTGTTGTGTGTTGCTACTTTTTCACATGGAATGGTATGACTGTGTGTTATTGATGGGAATAGTTTCAAATTGAGGCTGAGGTTCTTTTGGATTTGAGCAGAGGCTGGGTTTTTTTAATCGTGCTTTATTGAAAGTGGATTTCAGTATTCAGAAAACAAAATGTTGACTCACAGACTCACAGACTGGATGAGGTTGGAAGGGAGGTCATCTGGTCCAACCCCCCTGCTCAAGCAGGGCCACCTAAAGCCGGTTGCCCAGGACCGTGTCCACTCAGCTTTTGCATATCTCCAAGGATGGAGACTCTACAACCTCTCTGGGCAACCTATGCCAGTGCTCAGTCACCTTCACAGTAAAGAAGTGTTTCCTGATGTTCAGACGGAGCCTCCTGTGTTTCAGTTTGTGCCCATTGCCTCTGGTCTTGTCACTGGGCACCACTGAAAAGAGCCTGGCTCCGTCTTCTTTGCACCCTCCCTTCAGGTATTTATGTACATTGATAAGATCCCCCTGAGCCTTCTCTTCTCCAGGCTGACCAGCTTTCTCCAGCCTTTCCTCAAATGTGAGATGCTCCAGTCCCATCTTAGTGGCCCTCGTTGGACTCTCTCCAGTATGTCCATGTCTCTCTTGTGCTGGGGAGCCCAGAACTGGACACAAGTTCCAGTTCCTCAAGTTCCAGTTGAAGCTTATTTTCTTCTTTCTTGCAGCCTTACCCACCTTTTATGCCTCGAAGACTCGCAGGGCGCAGCAGATACCGATCACAGCAGCCAATGCCACCACACCCTTACCATCCCAGCCTATTACCTTATGTGCTGTAAGTTCAAAGTAAATTTGCTTCCGTGTAGGCTATAAAGAAGTCACATGACTTTCAACAGGAGTCTTGGCACTTTTTATGGCTGGACTCTACCAGTTCTGCTGTCCCACAGAGGAGGAGAACTTCCATTTCTGTGTAAATTTTTCAGCCTGTTTTGAAGAACATACACCCTTGAGCAAGGAAAAATATAAGTGAACAATTTTGTCCAATACAGTTTTGTAGCATTTTTGAGTCACAGTAGCCTCTTGTTGCTGATTGCTTTGTAAAATCTTCAACAAATTTTAAAACTTGGTTCTTGGATACTCTTACAAAGGCATGGTTACTCTGTAGGATAAAGTCGTAGGAGTCTTAATTTACAGAATAAGTTTGTTTGGTTTGATTCTTAATTATGAAACAGAATGGGTGGGAGCTTTCTGTGATGTGTTACTCTTTATTGGCTGAACTACTAATCTGTTACAGCTGTTGAATTTCTCTTCTGCCCCTGATTAGCTGTTTCTGGAAAATAGGTGGGACCATTAAGATTTAGGAATTATCTGTAGTGTGTTATGGTAGACCCTCTGTGGGGGAGTTTCGGTATATGACAGGAGATTTATTCCTGTTCTATGTTCTGTTTTGGAAATAACCATGAAATGTTTGGAAAACAAAGGTTATTTTCTGGTGGCAAAGGTGACTTTGACAAGGAAATAATCAGTCATTGGCACCAGATCTGTAGTTTCTCTCTGTGCAATTTCAGACATGGCATGAAAATGGCACCAGAAATCTGATCCAGTGAAGTTGTTCAACTTTGCATCTTACAGTCTGAGAGTGATGTCATAGCTTCTTGCCTGTCCATTGAGGACACAATGTGGCACAGTAACCCCTGATGACGTCAGTGGGATTTTAGTGTGTTTTAGAGCATTTAAAGTGAATTTGTGATTGCTATGTCTGTGCATTAACTTTTGACCCATAGGACTATCCTAGGGGGTAAAAACACTTGTGGAATACAAAAATAGAAAAACATGTCTCTCTTGCTTCTCTATCTGGAGATTCTGCTTTGGCCAACATCACAATATGTGAGAAAGTGAGTTTGTGCTTGCCTTCAGTATGGAAGTTGGTCCAGTAGCATATCCTATTTATCTTCCTTGTGTATTTTAGGCTTACAAAAGTTTCAAGGCTTTTGTACTGGAGAGCTAAGTGAACTTAGAATTCCTTATCTTTGTTGATATTTTATCCACTTAAAGAAAATAAACGTATTTAAAACCAGAACATCAATTCATTGTCTGTTTTAGCTTTCCATAATCTGTGATAATCGGTTTTTGTAATAATGCTGAGCCTGCTTGGAAGTATCAGTTGAGACATACATACAATTAAAAAGGCAGCACTCTCAGTATCAAGAAGTGTTAGATTTAGCTTTTTCATTTGACTCTTTCACTTCAAATGTCTATTCTTGACTTCAAACTTAACATTTTTGCCAGTTCTGAGAACCTGTTAAACTGAGAGGGATCAGTAAGGTAACTTCACCTCTGCCAGATGTTTCTGTGCTTTTCCTTCAGCAGGGTGCTGAATCTTATCATTGTTTGCTCTCATGGTAGATCAATGCTCCCAGTGCCACCTGCAGTTGGACCAGCTTTCAGCTTTGAGTTGGATGTGGAAGATGGAGAGGTAGAAAACTATGAGGTTGGTGTGTGAACTACAACTACCTTTAAAAAACAGATGTTAGCTCAAGCAATACATAGAATTTCATTATATTTTGCTTTTAATCCTACTTTTGTCTTTCAAATAAATGTAATGACTGTGAGGACAGAATCCAGAAGCCATCCGTTCAGATTTTTTTGCAATACTGGATATTAGAAGTGCTTAGCTTTGTTTTTTATCTATTGCTCTTCCCCAGAATCCACCCTCCCAAGGCTAGTAATCATAAAATTGTTCAGCTTTTATATCCTACATGCTACTCTTCTCCTTTTGAATATTAATTGATTTTAAGTATCAATCAGAAGTGAAGCACTTTCAAAAGAACAGGGTAAGTTACTGGTTTTATGTGTGTAACTTTGCAGAGTAGTGTTAATGTCATAGGATTAATTCATCTAAATGTTATGTTTATAAAACGGCCTGCCTTTTCTTCTTGGCCCTCAGGAGGGTACAGTAATTCACATCTATAGATGTAGAACCCTCTTTAATATCCTAGATAATTATGGGGCAGTCACAGCTGTTGTGTCTTTGCTGGTTCTGAGACTATTTGATTCCATTTGATTTCTCTTCAGACAGTCATCATCAGCCCTTACTTTTGCATCTCTTTGCTTGTGCTCCCCTTAAGACCTCTGTGTAGTTGCACATTTTCAGTTTAACAATGAGCACTTCTGTAATAACTTCTGTGCTAGTTCAGAAGAAGCATCATCTTAATTCTGAGAATTTGGGCCTTAGGTTTGACAGTATTAGAAATCTCTTTGTGATCAGTACCGTTTGCAGCTTTCACCAAGTCTTTTCATTTTTCTATGCCTTGGTTCTCCTTCACTTTTATAGTGAAATTTTTCCTAGGTCTGTTATGAAGGAGTGCAAGTTACATCCGTGACAGAGTGCAAATTATTTACATGAGAGGCCTTTAGTTGCAGCATGTGGCTTATAGAAAACGAACGTAAAATTTAGCAAAAAAAGTGCTTAAGGTTTGATGGTATGTGTTTGTTTTCCAGATTCAGGATAAAATCTCTGTATTTCAGTTCAGCTAACCCAATGTGTGGAGTGGGAATCAGAACCTGTCCCATTAAATTCTTGGTTTCTCTCACAAAACCAGACTCACATATCCTTAGGAAGGAAATTTGTTGAGGATTTTTTTCTGGTTTACCAGCACTGTTAATTTCATAGTGCAGTGAGGGGATCCTTCAGAAGCAAAATACTTACCAAGCTGTGCATGCAGCCGTGGGACTAATTGGAGGTTGGGTCCTGGACGTTCTGAAATCCCAAAGAGAACATCTTAACATAACTAGAAAGGTAGTGGAATTCTGAACGACTTTCCTTGAGGATTGTGTTGTAGGGGATAACTAAGGTTCTAAACATTGCTTGATAGAAGGGTGTTTTGTGATACCAGCTGGAGTAGTGAGGTATAATGGAACCAGAGCCTGTCTGAGCAGTGAATTTTTAAACGCCCAGTTTCCATGTTTTGCAGGCACTGCTGAATTTGGCAGAACGTCTGGGAGAAGCCAAACCACGAGGATTGACAAAGGCAGACATTGAACAGCTTCCATCCTACAGGTTCAATCCAAACAACCACCAGTCAGAACAGACACTGTAAGTACATAGGTCTCTTTCAAAGGTCCATAATTTAGGTGGCTGTATTTTCATTTAACTTTCAGCCTCAGCTAGGCCAGAAGGGCTTTAAAAGCAGTTATGTCTTTAAACAATTTAATTTTCTTTTTTTCTTGGATTGCTTTCCAGACCAAATACTATTTATCCTTACTTTAAAACCTCTATCTATTCTCACATCATTTAGCTATGTTTCAAATTAGTTCCTCAGCATTTAAAAAATTAAAATGGAAGAAAGGTGTTCTAGGTTTTGTTCAGCATACATAGCTTCATGTGTTGAAGTTTCAAGTGCACCTGATAGAGCTTGGTCAGTGGTTTAAGAGTGCATCTTCTTATTTTTAAAACCCATTAACTTACTGTGTTTCAAAGATCTGCACAACCAAGTGGAAAAGGCAGTATAGATACGATGGTAGTTAAAGTGACTTTAAAGTTAAAGTGGACTCTAAAGAGACCAGTCTAATGTTCGAACTTCATTATAAGGGTTTTTCTCCAATATTCCAGTTTCAGTGACCCATGGTGTGACTTACTAGTATCAGTAGGGAGTGAATTTTGTAGATCATTATCTCTGCCATTTTGAATTTTCATTAAACATAAGTTCTAGTGCTTGGGTCTGTGAACTCCTGTGCGCAGGAGCACTTGCTTTGTGACTTGAAAGCAGAGAAAAAAAGCTGCACAACAGCTCAGTTTGCGTTGTCACACTACTCGTCTTCAACCAGTAGTATAGATGACTGTAGCTACCCAAGGGATAGAAGAGCTATCATGTTGCAGTCGTACCTGTGAAGTTTTGTATGGAATACGTATTTGTTGTTCTTATGTAGCAGATACATTCGAACTTTGTTGTCCTTTTTAGGTGTGTGGTATGCATGTGTGATTTTGAGTCAAGGCAGCTACTTAGAGTCTTACCCTGTAACCATGAGTTCCATGCCAAGTGTGTCGATAAATGGCTGAAGGTAAAAAAAAAAAACTTACTTATCATATAGGGAATTCATTATGTACTTTGGGGGGAGGGGTGGCAGTATTTTGCTGTTTCACTTCATTTCATCTTGTTTCATGTTTCTAAATGCCAACAGAGTAGAAGCACTGCCTATTTACAATATTTTTCTAACAACTGATGAAGGAATTTTCTTTATAATGTTTGGGAAAAGGAAAAATTAATTTGAAGATAATTATTTTCATTGACATATTACTGTATTTTCCATTTGCACAAAATGACAATGACTGGGAATTCAAGTAATCTGTAAAATTAAAGAAGACTTTAAAACAAAAAAAGTAACATAACAATACAGGAAGTATGAGTTTCTGTGATGATGGTGGCTTTAACTGTTTTACATATCCTGCATAGCAAGAATGAGTACTAATACCTCCCTCCCCCACTCTGCTATTAATGTTAGGTTCTGGGGCAAATAAAATGTGTTGTGTCTACATATATGTGTATGCATATATACATATCTGTAGAAATGTAATATATACAAATAGAAGTTACAGTTTTACAAAATTATGATGTATCCTTCCAAGAAAATTTGAGCAGAAAAGAAAGGATCTAGAATCAGGGCAGCCCAGTAAGAGAGAGAAGATAGAGAAAATAGCAGCAGTAGAGAAAGTGTGAAGAATAGGAAATACAAATAAGTAGATGATGATGCACAGACATCTCTACAAGCTACATGAGCCAGATCTTCAGCCAACAAGGTATTGATCCCCATCTTGCCTCACCTTTTTTTGGCTTTTTATTCTATTCAGCTTTAGTTCTATCTGGGTGTAGTCTGTTCAGTAGAACATTTGAAACTGCAGTCATCCTATGTGAAAACAGGTTACAGTCCCTAGAGAATTATGGATGGTGTCTGTTGTTTTGGAAAAAGAAACTAAACCCCTTTGCCTTTATGACTTCATAAAAGCAAGAAAATGCATACATATCGTGGGCACACAGTAAAATATTCAGTGCAGAGAATGAAAAAAAAAATCGATAAAAAAAATTAATATTGACAGCACTCTTGGCTAGTAAGATGTCAAGAATAATGAGAAGAATTTTAAAAACTGGGATATGAAATTGCTCTTGGGCTACAGTGCCCATGGTAGTCTAAGGCTTCTACAAAATCTACGGCCAGTGTAAATGTTGCCACAACAATGCTTGTAACTTTCAGTAGAATTGGTGTCCTTCAGCATCTGAATCTAAGTACATACTTGAGAATCAGCAAGAGGAATGTTTTATTGTCAGATTAAAAAGGCACACCCTTGCCCATATTATCAATATATTTATACTAGATGTATGCTGGTTTATTCAGTAACTGCAAATTAAGAGTAGATTATATCTATTCAAGTGGTATTCTCCAGTGTCCCTCCTCTCAAGGATTGCTCACACTAGATCTGCACGAAAATTCATAAGTCATTTGTGGTGTGGACAAAGAACCCAGGAAAGGTATTTACTCCATTTTATGAAAAAAGAGCTAAGATCGTTTGACACAGCCTGTGAGATAGTGGATGCTATAGGTCTATATAGGTTAAATTGATTATATAGATTTTTAAAAAGACAGCTCTTTTTAGGCTATTAATGCAAAAAAAAATGTACCTCTGATTCATAGAGCCCCTGATCTGCAGATTGCTGGAAGTTAGAAGAACATGTCAGGGAAGTATCATGCATGCTTGTCCTGTTTTTATGATCTTTCTTACCTGATGTTGGTCACAAGAGTCAGAGAAGTATGTTGAATTAAGCTTTTTTGGGACTCTGTGTGATAGTTCTACAGTTAGATTTAGTACTTTCAGCTGAGAATGAACTGGCAACTGAATTCAGAACAGCAACCTAAAGGGGATGCAGTTATACCCACCTAAGACTGCCTGTACTGACATCGTGTATTCCAGAGCTGGATGCAAAATAAGCAAGACAAGGTAAAAGCATCATACTGTAGGATTGCTAACAGAATATATTTACACCATGTGGGTTTAGTTGTGCTGGTACGAAGAAGGTTTATGGAAATAAAGATTATTTTTCTTTGCAAACCATAACAAATTACCTGGAACACCACACTATTTTACTTACAGCCTCTGTCTAAACTTGGTTACAGTTAAGCAGTAAATACCTGGAAGTGAGGTATAACTGGAAGATATTTTGGGCTATAGATTGCTTCTGTCCATTCCTTTATGTATTTGACAACTTGTTTTATGTGTTGATAGTATAATTATGTCCACATGCACTTAATTCACATTTTCCAGGCGACAATCAGATTGATGAATTCTGCAAGGGAAGGTAAAAATTGTAGCTTTCAGTACTTGTAACTTTCTTCCACAATGTAGAAAAAGATAAAAGTTACCAGTTGTCCCTGCATTTTACTGAATTAATCTTGTCCCTTTGAGGAAAGTATTTGCTGTCTAGGAATAGTTCTAGAACTATGGAATCAAGTTGATTCTTTTTAAGTTTCACCATGTTGTTAATGAAGGGTTTAAATAAGAGGTTAGTGATCCAATCTGATTATTTAAAAAAACAAA
>JAKFQP010000045.1:346377-363916 GCA_023375905.1 Nycticorax nycticorax
CCCCCCCCCCCCCCCCCTTTTCTCGTTACTAAAGCCCCTTCCCTTTTTCCCTAGTCTGCTTTCAGCTTTGACCAAGTCTATAGGATGTGTTTCTGCGAGAATAACTGAATATGAATACACAGAGTACAAAGAGAGACAATCCCTGATAAGTAGAGCTTGTGACAGTGTGACACCCTCATATAGGACATTTATTTGCAGCCCAAGGTTGCTAGTTTGGTTTTGGTGGGTTTCTATGCAGCACACACAGTTCAGCTTCTTAGTTGCAACCATCTGATTGCAATATACTGTAACTATGAACCTGTATTAGTAAAGCCACCATCACTTAGATAAAGCCTAGTTTGCTGGTTTGCTTTATCTTTAGAGATAAAAGGCACAATTTTTTTTAAACATAACTTTGAATTGGCAAACTTATCACACCACTCTCACAAAACAAACTCAAAAAAGGCATAAGCACACTTTGTCTTCTCTGATTTTGAGTACTCTTGAATTGCTTTTCAGTACTCCAGTGCTGAAGGTAGCAACCTCATTATGGTCACAGATGTTGACTGTCACATACATTACCTTAACAATGAGTAAATCCTCTTTTGTTTCTGGTTTTACAGGCAAATCGTACCTGCCCAATTTGTAGAGCTGATGCTTCGGAAGTGCATCGTGATTCAGAATGACCAATCTTAAGAGCACAAATCTGGTTTGGGTGTTCCTGGTCACGTGTATATATGAACTATCTATTGAACTTACCCATGTGGCTTCCAGCCTGCCCTTTACACAAAAGGGTCAATGGACCTTACTTTGCACTGTGTGACTTAATCAATTACAAAGCTTATATAACTAGTCTTCACAGTTACGGGATTGTTATACTAACAGTGTGATTGGAACTCCAAAGATTTTTTTTTTTTTAGCTTAATTTTGTGTGTGCACTAACATTCCCTGGTTTTTGTGTGATCATTCCGAGTGTTGCTGCGAGATTACTGTGGATGTGATCTTTTAGCATGTGCTTTTATATAAAAGAAAAAAAAAGTGGTAGCTCCAAACAATATAGCAATCTACCTTATATAGAGCCTTCAGATACTGTGAGTGGGAATGAATGGTGTGAATGTGTGTTTGCTTGTAAGAAGATGCGTGAAGTATGCTTGCGGCTGAGTGTGCATGTGTGTTTGCGAACCTGTATACCAGCATGTACTGAGAATGTATGTGCGTAGTAATAATTATGCTGCAATGTATAATCTTGTGTGTTATTTAAACAGTACTAGTACTGTACACTGGTTCCTTTCCTTGTGTTTGCAGTTGCACACTGAATGCGATGGGTGCAGCAATTACAGACATTTAGTATTTCCTCCCCAATGTACTTAGAGGTATAAAGACCTTTCCACCTGCTATTCAAACAGCTGTTATGGTTCCCCTTTATTGGAGGCTTTAAATGTGTACCACTAAAGAGTGCATTGATCATACCTGAGTAAGCTTGGAGTTTTTTAGCGTATGTTACAAGGTCTGGATTTTAAAATGGCTGATTTACAAGTGATTTTATCAATGTAAAGTTGCAATATCGCACAAATCATTTAGCAATATTAACATTTTCAGTTGCTAATATGAATATCAATGCTTTTCTGTTCTCCTTTTAAATTTTTCTGGCTGGGATTGCCAGTTATGTACTTCTTCCATGAAAGAAGCAGGAAGGACACTGAGTGTCTTGTGCAGCAGCTCTTCGCTTTTGGCCATTTTACTTGCTAAGGACATAACCTTTTAGCTTATAAACATTGGCTTTAATCCCATACAAATTCTTTGTCATTTACATGGGAGTTTGTGTACAACTAAAATAACTTGTAAAAGGTTACAATTTCAATCCTGCAACTTCATGAATAAAATGAAATTTTTAGCATTTTCTCAGAGAAGGAGAACTTCTGGGGGTTTTTTTAACAGTATCACAAGAGGAGGTTTTGGTCACTAACCACAGGGTTCAGTTGCCCTGATGCTGCTTCTTGCCCTTCCTTATTTCATGGTGGGTGTAATATGAAGAAGGAACTCCCTCGGTTTTTGCAATCAAGTTTTCAGGGCACTCCACTATAGAAGAAAATTGGAACACCTTCTGGCACAGAGCTGTGAAATGGGAGGTGATAACCTCTATTGAAGTGCTCTGAGTAGTGTTTTCTAAGGACTATTGAAAAAAAAAATAAGCTTCATTTATTACATTCAGATTGTTAACACCTTCAATATGTTCTGGCAAAATATTTAGGTCTACATATACCACAGTTATTCAAAGGATGCACCTTTTGCAACAAAATTCCTCTCCTAAATTCAGTGTCATTACTTTGGTTGCAGCAGCACAAATGGCACAATTAGCAATACTGCTGCAACTTGCTGCCAGCCTCAGCTTTAAGTTTATTCTTTATCATTTCTGATTCTTTTGTATGCTGCTGTGCTTTAGTGTCAGTTATAATTTCAAACAGTGTTAGATGTTCTCCATGCTGATTTCCCTCTTTGAAGATTCTACAGACCAGTCACAGTTCTTGGTGCAGATAAAATAAAAGCACAATTTTGCCCTATTTCAGATGCTCTTCCCTCTGTTTAGTTATGCAGGTAGTTCTCAAAAACAATGAGTCTTTCCATACCTATCCATACTTAAGAACACTAAATAAGTAAAAATGCTGTTACATCAACTTCAAAATATTAGAATTTCTCCTCTCTTCCAGTGGAGTTAAAGAATGGGCTTTTCTTTAACAATAACACCTAGCGGGTTAAATTACATGTAATAGAATTTATTTTTTTAACAAATAAAATCATGTTGTTTAAAAAGCATATGCCACATATGTCTTATAAAACTTAAACTCTTTTATATAGCTGCAAATGAAAAAAATTCTGTGTGTATAGATTTAAACATAACTAACACTACTGTGCTCAGTATTCAGTCTGAAGCATGGGAAGAGGGCACTTTTTCTAAGCTAGATACAAATGAACAAGACACATTCTTCTGAAGCCAAGGGAAAGTAGTCCTCTTTCTGGAATCAGAGAAATCTTGATGTGTAATGTCCCTTTTTCCCCAGTAAAGCCTGGTGAGGCAGTGGGAGATCTAGGAGATGGAGGGTCTAAGTTGGTAAAATCCTGAATTTAATTGTTGCACTCTCATGACTCATCTCTTCTGGAATGGTTCTTCCTTTTGCATGGGACTCTTGCAGATGTATGTGGACTTGCTTCCTGTGGTTAGTGTGTATCAACAGCACACGTGCGTATGTTCTGAATCAGCTCGGACAAGCTACAATCAAGTCCTCTCTGTTGTGGCTGTCAGGGGAGGGGGATTCATGTTCAGCTGTTAACTGCCATGTGTTATGCACATTTGTGTGTAATTCCACAGCCTGCCATAGTGCCTGGCAGCACCTGAATACAGCAAGACTTTTTTTATGTCCATTGCCTTTCTGCCAACACCTGGCTCCTTCTCCAAAAAAAAATACAAAACAAAAAAACCCCACCTGTAACATGTTTGCTTTATCATATTGGCACTGCTGTGTTTTTTGCATAAACTATCAATTTAATTTGGCATTTTAGTGGATATCAAGGCCTACAGATAATTCCAATGTCTCATTTTGTGGCTTTCTTTAAAAAAAAAAAAAAAGCCTTTTGTTGTATGCCATTATGTACAGACTCTTGAATGTGATTTCACAGCTGTTAACACATTGTGTAATTCTTGGGATGAGATGTACCAACCTTATTAATTTTAATTGTAGAAAACACATTTTTGACTGAGTTATCTTTGGGCCTTTGTAAAAACTGTGTTGGTTTTTTTTCTTTGGTACATTGTTACCTCATTTTGCTACTTGTGTTTCAGATTTGCTAATGATTATGAAAGTTTATGGGGTTTGTTGGAATCATATTTCATCAAGTGTTTTCTTTAAATCATACTATATTGTATCATTTAACATGTAGTTTTAAATGTATTATAAATATCTGTAACCAAATCATTTGAAGGCTTGATAAATTTTTAACAAAATTTGTACATTTTTTATGAGAGTTACTAGTAATGCTTTACTAGGTAGTGCAATGAATTTTTATTTTTAATCCCTGTGCCCAATTTTGGAGTTGAGAGAGTTGTTCAGTAATAAATGTATGATGTACACTTACACAATTTTGTCCTGTTCTTTCGCTTAGAAAGAGGTGCATTGTTTACTTTCGTTACTCTGCATATTTCTGTGCACGATCACTCAACTCTAGATACTGGCAACAGATCCTTGTGTTTTAGGGGAAAGTTTTGCCACCTTAATTGCAGTGCATGACAGACTTTTATAATCTACTTTGAGAGATCATAAGAAAATTATATTAAATGTTTGGTCATATTTTTGAAAGTGTAAAATAATGACAATTCATAGAACTCAAAGCCTTGCCTAAATGATATCTTTCTAAAGATGTTGCTTAGTCAAAGGAAAATTTGTAGGGATGGAGGTGGTCCTTAGACATACTATTTGCACTGTGTGTCAGCTGAAGACGTGTTACACTTTGCAGTGCCCTAACAGTGGTAAAAAATTCATCCTGAGTTAAGGATGAAACTGAATTATAAGGAGTTTGATTAGCCAGGGTCACATGAGAAGATGGTGGTGAGGGGGAAAAAAAATTGTTGTTTGGTTTTGGTTTTAATGAGATGATATATACTAAGTTGACATAATTATTTAAAAGGCTCTCATTTACACAGGACATTTAATAGCTTCATCAACAGCAGATGTTATGGGTACTCAAACATATTTGAAGATCTATGGGTGCTTTGAGAATCCTTATGCAAAGATTCATATACATGTCTTTTGGATTTATAATCCTGGGTAGCAACTAGTTTGCCCTCTTTTATACAGCAGATGTTAATTTAATTTAACTGTTGAAAATGGACAGTGCTGCCAAGCTAAGGCAAGCTTGCAAAGCTAAGGTAATGGGCTGCCCAGCTTCAGCGATGACAGGGGAACTTAGAAGTACTGGTGACTGGCTTAGGGCCTGTACCAGCAAGGCCCTGAGAGTAGAGCAGGGCTTCCTGGTAAAGGTCATAGAGTATCTCGAGTTGGAAGGCACCCATAAGGGTCATCGAGTCCAACTCACTGCCCCTTGCAGGACTACCTAAAACTAAACCATATAACTGAGAGCATTGTCCAGACACTCCCTGAACTCTTTAACAGGCTTGGTGCCATGACCACTTCCCTGGGAAGCTTGTTCCAGTGACCCACTCCCCTCTCAGTGAGGAACCTTCTCCTAATGTCCAGTCTGAACTTACCCTGACGCAGCTTCATTCCATTTCCTCGTGTCCTGTTGCTGGTCACCAGAGAGAGATCAGCCCTTCCCTGCTCTGCTCCCCCCCTTGAGGAAGTTGTGTGACTGTGATGGGATCACTCCTGAGTCTTCTCTTCTCCAAGATGAACAAACCAAGTGACCTCAGCTGTTCCTCCCAAGTCTTGCCCTCAAAACCTTTCACCATCCTGGTCACTCTCCTCTGGACACACTCTTAACAGTCTGATGTCCTTGTGTTGAGGTGTCCAAAACTGCACACAGTACTTGAGGTGGGGCCACACCAGTGCAGTGTAGAGTGGGACAAGCACCTCCCTCGACCAGCTAGCGATGCTGTGCTTCTTGCACCCTAGGAGATGGTTGGCCCTTTTGGCTGCCAGGGCACACTGCTGACTCATATTTAACTTGCTCTCAATACAAGCCTGCAGATCTCTTTCTGCAGGGCTGCTCTCCAGCTTCTTATCCCCCAGTTTGTGTGTATAGTCAGGATCACCCCCTACCAAGCGGAGAATCCGGCACTCGCTCTTGTTAAATTTCGTAAGGTTGGTGATGCCCAGCTCTCTAGTCTATCCAGATCTCTTTGTAAGGCCTCTCTATACTCAAGGGAGTCTGCAGCTCCTCCTAATTTAATATCATCAGCAAATTTAATGTACATTTGACTCCTGCATCCAGATCTTTCATAAAAACATTAAAGAACACTGTCCCTAAAATTGAGCTCTGCAGAATGCCACTAGCGACAAGATTAACCTCATATATAACCTTATATATAACCATATATAATATGCTGACATAAGCTTAGCTGCTGCCTCTGCACCAGGATTTTGTCCATGTCCCTCTGGCTGCTATTCCTTGCTAGCACCAGCAAATGTGTATGTGCTACAAACAACTTCTGAGGTGCAGCACCAGCCTGTGAGAGATTCTGAGCAGCAGGTTATACCCAGGCAGCAGCCAAATCTGTAGTTCATGTGAGCTGTTCTGAATTAAGCAGTGCTCCCAGCAATGGAAAACTAACCTTTTTTGCAACAGAGTTCATCTAAACTCACCATGCGCTATGTGTACAGACTGTACCATGTACAGACCCCCATACTGTAGCAGGGACATGTTTTGTAGTATATCACAGTGTTTTGCACAGGTAGACCTTCGACAGCTTTGTGCTGTACCTTTCCATGCAAAAGAAAGGAGGATGTTTGACTGGAAGCTTCTGTGTGGGGAAGTGAGGCTCAGAAAGCATACTTGTCAATGGGTAGGCGAAGGGCCAAATCTGCCTTGCCAGTCAGTCTTCTCACTGCCAAATCTGTAGATTTTCTGCCTTTGTTTCCTGTTGAGTATACTCCTCTTTCCCTGTCCCAAACACAACCACTTTCAAAATCTAAATCCCTTAATCTTGAAACAAATACCATGCCAAATTCCAGCCATTCTATAAATCCATGAGTAGCGTGTGCCTTGTAACCCAGCAGTTGTCCTTAATTTTGGTTAGCGGTGAAGTTCTCTTCTTCTCCCACATCTCTCTTCTTGCTTCCTTGGAATAAGTACAGCTCTCCATTCCTTGCAAATGCATTTATGAACCTATGTCTTGTTTTGCTAGCATATCTTCATACAGTACTTTGTTGGAAGCAACCTCTCTACTTCTTGCAAGCTGGCCAGCTTGTGGCCTCAGTAACTACCACGAGTCCAGTCTTTCTGTCTTTGCAAATATAATAAGCAGGAAAGCACTGATCAGAAGGTGCTATATCCTATCTTATCTGTGCAGCTACTGAACTCCTAGGGTAGTAGACTGACAAAGTGTGTGTCAATTTGAAAACTACTACCTACTCTGTGTCATCTATGTATTCTTTTGCAGCCTTGTTGCTCTACACCACTGTCAAAGCAGGATTTTTAACTTGGGTTGTAACATGTTTGTCCAATCCTCTTGTAGCAAGGTCAGCAAAAATAGGGGCCATCTAGCAGCCTGTCTCAGTTGTTATCAAAACTGGACACAGGGGTACCCTGCAAGGTTTTTTCAAGAACTTTCTATATCAAACCATGGGCAGTGATAGCGTACTAACACTGGTAGATCTCAAGTGTTGATTTCACTGGAGGCTTCTTGCTTCTAGCATCAGCCCACTTGCTGGCTTACCTTTTTAACTTTCAGGTTAAGGATTCAAGAATGCTATAAACTTTCCTAAGCAAACAAGCTTAATCCCTCCTTCTGTAGTTAAGAGCAGCTTTCTGGTATTTTCCAGCATCAAGTTAGGCAGAGGAGCCATCACAGGGCAGAGAGGCAACTGGCGATGGGATTATAGAAGTAAGGTGTAGAAGGAGTGGAGGAAAGATTGCCTTTCTGGTCCCACAGGGTGGAGTATATGCTCTGTTCTTCCTGCACACAGCTCCTTCATTGGCCTCACCTCAGTGCCCCATTAAGGCGATGGAATAGATCTTCCTGGAAGTTACATCAAAACATACAGGTAACAGGGAGGTGGTTACAGACAGCCAACATGGCTTCACCAAGGGCAAGTCATGCCTGACTGATCTAGTGGCCTTCTACAATGGAGTGACTGCATCAGCAGGCAAGGGAAGAGCTGCAGATGTCATCTGCCTGGACTTCTGTAAAGCCTTTGGCACAGTTCCACACAACTTTCTTGCTGCTAAACTGGAGAGAGAAGGATTTGATGGATGTACTATTTGATGGATAAGGAATTGTCTGGATAGCCATGCCTAAAGTCTCACATTCAATGGTTCATTGTCCAAGAATTCAAGCTCCTTTTATGAGCAGGTCATCTGCCTAGTGGATGAGGGAAAGGCTGTGGATGTTGTCTGCCTGGACTTCTGCAGTGTATGAAGGCACAGACCCCAGTTGGAGGTGCAACCAGAATCAGCTTTATTGAAACAGAGCATGCTTTTATACTCGGTGCTCAAAGAAAAACTTCACTAAAACTTTTCCATCAGCCCTGCTGCAGGCACCACTCACATTACTGTCCTCCAGTCACAGCGCTGATCACTGGCTGTTCATGCTTCTGGCTTTACTTCCTCATTCCTGAGGTTTGGCTCATGTGACCTATGTGAGTGCTATTCCTTCTCCCCCACAGACTTCAGCAAAGCCTTTGGCACTGTCTGCCACAGCATCCTCCTAGAGAAGCTGGTGGCTTGTGACTCAGACAGGCACACTCTTTGCTGGGTAAAAAGCTGGCTGGATGGCTGAGCCCAGAGAGTTGTGCTGAATGGAGTTAAATCCATCTGGTGGACAGTCACAAGTGGTGTTCCCCAGGGCTCAGTTCTGGGCCCAGTTCTGTTTAATATCTTTATCAATGACCTGGACGAGGGGATTGAGTGCACCCCCAGTAAGTTTGCAGATGACACCAAATTGGATGGGAGTGTCGATCTGCTCAAGGGGAGGAGGGCTCTGCAGAGGGACCTGGATCGATGGGCCGAGGCCAACTGTATGAGGTTCAACAAGGCCAAGTGCCGGGTCCTGCACTGGGGTCACAACAACCCCATGCAGCGCTACAGGCTTGGGGCAGAGTGGCTGGAAAGATGCCCAGCAGAAAAGGACTTGGGGGTGTTGATTGACAGCTGGCTGAATATGAGCCAGCAGCGTGCCCAGGTGGCCAAGAAGGCCAATGGCATCCTGGCTTGTATCAGGAATAGTGTTGCCAGCAGGAGCAGGGAAATGATCGTGCCCCTGTACTCGGTGCTGGTGAGGCTGCACCTTGAATACTGTGTTCAGTTTTGGACCCCTCACTACAGGAAAGACATTGCGTTGCTGGAACATGTGCAGAGGAGAGCCACAAAGCTGGTGAGGGGTCTGGAGCACAAGTCATACGAGGAACGGCTGAGGGAACTGGGGTTGTTCAGCTTGGAGAAGAGGAGGCTGAGGGGAGACCTTATCGCCCTCTACAACTGCCTGAAAGGAGGCTGTAGCGAGGCGGGGGTCAGTCTCTTCTCCCAGGTAACAGGTGATAGGATGAGGGAAATGGCCTGAAGTTGCACCCGTGGACGTTTAGATTGGACCTTAGGAAAAATATTTTTCACTGAAAGAGTTATCAGGCATTGGAACAGGCTGCCCAGGGAAGTGGTACCTCCATCCCTGGAGGTATTTAAAAGACGGGTACACGAGGTTCTTAAGGACATGGTTTAGTGGTGGGATGGCAGTGTTAAGGTTAATGGTTGGACTTGATGATCTTAAAGGTCTTTTCCAACCTAAACGATTCTATTCTAGTCTAAGTGAAAAACCAGTATGAGTGGTGTCCCTCAAGGGTCCATACTGGAAGAAGTACTGTTTGGTATCTTCATCACTGACATAGACAGTGGGATTGAGTGCACCCTCAGCAAGTTAGTGCATGACACCAAGCTGAGTGGTGCAGTTGATAGGCTTGCGGGAAAGGAGGTCATCCAGAGGGACCTTAAAGGCTTGAGGAGTGGGCCTATGTGAATCTCCTGAAGTTCAACAAGGCCAAGTGTAAGGTTGTGCATCTGGGTGAGGCTAATCCTCAATACCAATACAGGCTAATGGCTGAATGGATTGAGAGCAGCCCTGCAGAAAAGGAATTAGAGGATACTGGTGGATGAAAAATTGGATGAGACAGCAGTATGTTTTTATAGCCCAGAAAGCCACCCATATTGTGGGCTGCATAAAATTAAGCATGGCCAACAGTTTGAGTGATTCTGCCCCCCTGCTCTGCTCTCATGAGACTCCACCTGGAGTACTGCATCTAGCTTTGGGGTCCCCGGAACAAGAAAGAGAAGGACATGTCCAGGGAAGTGCTATGAAAACAATTAGAGGGCTGGAAGACCTCTCCTATGAAGAAAGGCTGAGAGTGGTGGGGTTGTTAAGTCTAGAGAAGAGAAGACACTGGGGTGACCTTATCGTGGCCTTTCAATATTTAAAGGGGGCTTATAAGCCCCTATAATGCCTAAGTCTGTCTGACAGACAGACACTTTTTACCAAGATCTGTAGTGACAGGACAAGGGGCAATGGTTTTAAATTGGAAGTGATTTAGAAGGAAGGCATTTTTTGCAATGAGGGTGGTGAGACAGTGGAACAAGTTGCCCAGAGAAGTTGTGGATGTCCCATCATTGAAAGTATTCAAGGTCAGGTTGGAATCTTTAAATGATCTGATCCAGTGACCCTGCCCGTGGCAGTGGGGTTGGACTATATGATCTTTAAAGGGCCCTTTCCAACTCAAACCATTCAATGGTTCTATGAATTACATTGGTAAACTGCTTGAATAAAAAGCCCTGCTATGCCTTTTTGTGCATCTTCTCTGTAGGACATGATTTACACTTGGCACATACCATGTCATGGAAGTATGGTTCTTGGATGGGAGAATCAGCAAATATGTGAAGGTGTTCCCATTCCTGGTAACCTGAAATCTATGGACTAGCTGAGACTCTCAAAAAACAATTTGCAAAGCCAGCAAAGAGACTTATTTCAGCTTCATGAGAAATCACGTGTGTTAGGGTCAGAAGAGATTGTCATTGTCAAGGCAGTATCTGCACTAGAAAAGAGAAGGGCATCTGTGAGCTCAGACACTTGCAAAGCCACATTTGCTGCACCCAAATATTTTGAAAAGTAGGTTCCAGGAGCACCTGTAGTTCGGCCGTGACCAGTCCTAGTCTGAAGAGCAGAGTTGCCCTCAGGTCTTCCTTTCCTGATCTGCTCTGTCCTCCCACCTGTTTTGTGTCATGGCATCTCACTCTCCTCCTCAGCCTATAAAATGGCTGTCTTTGCTGATCCTGCTTTACCACTGCTTGCATCTGGCATTCTTAGTAATTAGCTGACAATTTATGTTACTAGTTTTCAGGAAATAATTTCACTGCCTCCAGGTTCTGCATCCTGTATGGTTTTTTTGTGGCCGCTTTCTCCTGTCTTACTTTCAACTACTGGACACAATTCTAGCTTCTCCATCTTGTGTGTCTGCTGTAACCCTCCTTCGCCCACAGCTCTCACGGTGGTGCACATAATCACGCGACCTTAAGCTGTGGTATCTCCTTGCATTAGGTTCATATTTTTCATGCCCATGGTGCTTATCAACTGATTTAGGAATTGACTACTCCTGAGAACAGATGGAGTTCCTCATTCGTTATTTAGTCTTACATATGCTAAAGATGGCCTTTGCTTTTCAGGGGCAGTGGCATTGCTATAGCTTTTGTCCAATTCTAGCCTTTGCTAACCTTGGTAGATTTAGATTGCTTTCTTTAACAGCGTAAGGATCTTACCTTGTCAATTACTGCAACCACAAAGCTCTGTGCTTTTTCAAACATGCAAATATAATGTGAATCGTCAGCTCTAAAACATATTTTCTGCCTAAGAGAGTCTTATGTGCTGGCTTTTGCAGTGGATTGCACCATGCTACTTACACCCTACTGTGTCTCTCAGTGTAGTTTCCCTTTCTGAAAGAACTCATGTACAACCAGGCTTCTAGTACCTAGAACCAAATTTAGCAGATTTTCATTTTGAAACTAACAGCTTATGGGCAACTTGGAGAGGTAAAGCACCATCTGGGCACCACTAGAAGTGTCTAAGTTAGCAGCTGTGCAGATGCCCAATTGAGACTGCAGAGGCTGATGGTATGTTGTGTGTCAGATAAGCAGTGTTAAGCTACCTGATTGCGTGTTGTGTTGACTTACTAGCATATAAACCTTTCCTCCAAGCTTCTAGTTAGTGCACTTTATTTCAGGTTTACTACCAGCTAAAGATAGCCTCATGGTAGCTCATTTTGCTGTAGTAATTTGACCAGGTATTTCAGCTACTATGGTGGAAGAAGGTACCATGATTGATAGACATGGTGAAATTTCTTACTGAGCAAGGATTACAGGTAAGATTTGTGGTTACTCCATTCACCAGGCCCAGTAAGGCTGCCACTGGGAGGTCTGACAGAGACAGCACGAACACGTAGAGGATTTTTTCAATAATGTTTCCAACATCTCCCCCATTTCTTGCAGCCATCTATCACTCACCTCACACTTCATATGTGGTATTAAATAGTTTGCACATACACATCCCAGTAATTTCCCCACTGGAAAGAGAAACAGTGGAGAGAAGCAGTGAGATAGAAGGGGCTTCATGGGGTATCTCCCAGGACATTTGTCATGGAGCACTGTGCTGAGGGATGCCTGAACCCGGTCAAATTGGGGTCCTGGGTGTTGTCATGAGCTCAGCTGATGCTGGCAGGCCATGGGTCAAAGTGTCAGAGGAAATACTGCAGCATGGTCGCTGTGCAAGAACATTAGAACTCCTTTGCCCCTCCAGAGAAATGTACACTGAGAAGTGAGGTGCCTGAGGCATGCAGAGAGGAAGGCACCCAGAGGTTTTCAGAAAGGTGAAAAGTGTATTCTAGGAGGAGGACCCTTCATATAGGTGAAAGTTTTGGGAAGAGTGGGAGAAGAAATACATGAGTGCTTCACATGGGATGGTGGTAAGATAGCCTACAGGAGGATCCCAATACCCCAGAGAAAGTCAGCAGACAAGAAAAAGTGAGAAAGTTGTGAGGTGGATGGATTCAGCTCTCATTGCTCTAAAACAGACAATACCACATACTAATACGATTTGATTTTATCAGAAATAGTCTGGTTGGTTTTGATACTGCATCATTGAAAACAGTGACTTGCCACAGAACTGCTGCACCCGCTGGAGCTTCATCTCTGAGAGGCACGTGGAGATCTGCCTTTGTGCAACCCAACATTTCTAGTGGGAGTGAGTGTGCTGCAGGTTGGCTAGCTGTCACTCCCGCATGAAAAGCATCCAGTCAAGAAAACAGGTATCCAAGTGGTTTTGAGTCATTGATAGGAAGAGAGCTAAAAATAAAAACACTTGAACTGAGAATAAGAATATGCAGCATTAAGGAAAAAAAAAAATTAGCTCCTTTCAGGTACAGGAACTGATTAAATCATTTAGACAGGACTGAGTTTGTGTGGCCAGGAGAAACATTCACTGAACCACATTTGCTAGGGTTTGGAGGATGTTTTTTTCTTCTGTAGAGGGGCTTATAGGGAGATTATAGGGAGAGAAGTTAACCAATTCAGAGCTTATTCAATTGCTGGGAGCCTGGGCCATCATGTAGTCTTGTTCAGTAATGGAAGATGAACTGCTCAGTTCAAGAGCTGAGGCCAACAAATGAAACAAGAAGGAACTGTACTCAAGGAATGGAAATAATTTTTTCATGTAACAGACTAGTAATGAAATGAGATACATAACATAATGTTTGTATGGCTTACCATATTTTAAAAAAAAAAAAAAAGACCCTTATCAGTTAGCTGTGATAGTTTTGCATAGCAATTAGAAAGTATTTATTTAAAAATTCATAATAATAATAATGTTAATTGAAAGAGGTAATTGTGCATACTGGCGCTGCTAGATCATGTGGTTTTGCAACATCTGAAGTATTAGTTTCCTTACAACTTGCTCTTGCTCTGCAGTTTACTGACCTGCTGTTGATCATAGGCCATATCCCTTCAGTGTACAGAAGGTTATTACTACTCTTTTGGAACATATGCTTCCTTTCTCCCTAAATCTAGTCCCACATGGAGAGCCAGGAGGACTTTGGGCCTGCATGATTTCAGGACGTGAACCAGTTTGCCTGGCCTTACAACATTTTGCTATGTCATTTTCCTTCCAAAGAGCAAGGCCAAATTAAAAAAAAAATTATTTACTTCAAACTGCCCTTCATCTCCCTGTGTAGACCATGGCAGCTTGAGGCACCATCAGCAGATTTAAAGAGTCATAGCAGAGAAAGTAGGTTGCAGAACATGAAAGGAAACAATTGCTCTTCATTTTTAAGGTTTCAACATGGAGAATGATCAGTTAGCAATGAAAGAAGTAAATGCATTTGAGAAGTACAAATGATACAGCATCAAGAAATAAACTGTCAACTTTGATCTTGGATGATTTCTCACTCACATACTAAAATAATTCTATCACTAGACCGTCTGTGTTATTCATGGGGTGTCTGATTCAACAAATGGTGTTAGCACAATATTTAGTGAGCTTCTGCAATGCACAAAGTCATTAACTGTACATTAACTGCACACATAAGGACAAGAAATCACATAACTTTTTGTAGGGTTTGACATTTACTGACCAGTATCTATACCATATGCTGAGAAAGGCACAGAGAACACAACACAAATATTCATTATAATAATGTATTTGTCAGTCACCCAATTCTGCATGCCTTCATTTTTGTGTAATGTCCTCAACAAGTCAGGCTTCATCAGTTTATTAAAGAAGAAGAGCAAAACAAATAGAGAATTTTCACATGACTTGAATTTAGCCCAAGGGACTGGGGCAGGGGAAAGAGCCAGAAGCACAAGCCTTCAGGTTAACCAAAGGTCGCTCTGCAAAGGTTAACTGCTGAATTCATCTTGAGGTAACAGGTAGAAGTGCTATTTTGCAAGAACTCTTTGCCTTGAAGTGAAAGGTATAATCTTTCCTAATCTGTTAGGAAAAGAACTGATGATCTACTTTGGTAAATCTTTCTCAGCGTATCAGAAATTTGGAGCACAGACAAGATTTGCTCATGCTGACTAAAGAGCATATTCCCTGGGAATCCATGTGTACCGAACACCACTGGGCTGCCTGCCTTCTTGGGGATTGCCTCAGAAGTGGGATTTTGCAGTTGATTTCTCCAAAGGGAGCCCGTAATTTTGCTTCTGATGGATTTTGCAGGAACTGATACCAAGGGGAATCTCAGCATCAAGTTTCTTAGATTAGTGTCCCAGAGATTCAGAAACACAGCTGGATCTGTTGCTGATACATGACAGCTTGGCTGCTGGAATTTCTGCACTCAGTTCATGGACTATTAGGCCGATGGCTCTGTAGGACAGGGGAAATGGAAAGATACACTTCCATTTTGATCTTGGTTTAGGACCTGGAGAAAAACCGAGCCAAAAGATGGCTGAGAAGACTGTACACAGACACAGCAAGCTTCTGCTGCACTGTGTCCATTGGATGAGGCAAAATGCCTCAACCAGTGAAAGTCTTCTGGCCTCCCTAGGAACTGCACTAGGTAGACAGATGGCAGCACTTCAGCTAATGCTTTCTGGGCAGATGGAGGAGACATTCCCTTCACCATACTGTGCATCTGGCTGTGTCTCAGAGCTGTAGTTTCACAACGCAACACCTTCGACAGCAAAGTTAGTTCTACATACTCCCATTCCTCCTCCTCCGCTTTGTCTTTCCCCCTCCCAATATTGTGACAGGGGTCACAGGGGAACCAATTTCCTGGCTGCTGAGGCAATGAGAGCACAAAACAGACACAGCTAAGGCCAATATTGCTGCCAAATTCCTCTCCTTGTAACTGCAGCTGCGCAGAAAGCTCTGCCTTGTTGCCAGATGGCGCTGCTGGTAGACTGGAGGAAACCTGGTGAGATTGCCATCTCTAAGCTGTTTCTTAGAGACTTAGATAATGTTCATTGATACTATTAATGTTGCAGAAAATGTTGAATCTTTTACAGTCCTGATGAAGCTCTGCGGCATAGCCATGACATTAGGTAATATCCTTCTACTCCACAGATATTACTGGTCCTGGCATTGCTATTAGGTGAACGAGACTGGGCATGCTTTTCTCCTCAGATGGGGCTGTGCAGAGGGACAGTGTCACTGCAGCAAAAATGGACCGCAAATGTTGCAGCAGATGGACCATGCAAGGCTGTGCTGCTCAAACAGGGAGAGTGTCTTGCTTGGCATCATCCTTTCTTGCTCCATAGGCACCAATACCCATGGAAATCAGACTCTGTGAGAAGAAAAGTGGTGTGTAGGAGGATATTGCATCTGAAAAGGCAGTTTCCGTGTGAGTTGTACATGAATGGCATTATTCCACTGACAGGGCATCTAAATTATGGCAGATTAAGATGTGGATGTAACAGTGTTTGAATAGAAGCAAGGCAGGAGTTTACATCCTGACCTCATCTGGTGAGAGAGGGAACTGCTCCTCTGTGTGGCTGACCTAAGTATATGTTAGCTGTGGCCGCCATTATTACATGGTCCTTTACTACATCTTAAACATCAGGTAGTAGGTAAATGGTACCTACTGGCTACTATTTCTAAACTCTTCTTCCCAAAAGCTGCTCTGTGGGTTGCTATCTACCACAGCTTAGTGAGGCAATTTTTATTTCCCTGGAAATCTTCTGGGGAGATGTATAATGTGCCTGTTGGGTAGCAACTCCAGCTGCTGTACCTTGGCCCCTGAAAGGCAGACATCTGTTACTCAGGCAAGAAGCATCTCATAGAGTCATAGAATCACTTTGGTTGCAAAAGAGCTTTAAGATCATCGAGTCCAACCTTTAACCTAACCCTGCCATCCCACCACTAAACCATGTCCCTAAGCACCTCATCTGTCCTTCTTTTAAATACCTCCAGGGATGAGGACTCGACCACCTCCCTGGGCAGCCCATTCCAGAGCTTGACAACCCTTTTGGTGAAGAAGTTATTCCTAATGTCTAGCCTAAAATCTGCTCTGCAATTGGCAGTGTTGAGCCAAGGTATACAAAGAACTGATAAACAACAGAATATCATGGATAAACAAAGGGCAGAGGATACAGAGAACACCTATTCTTCGGAAAATGTAAGTTCCCAGCAAATGCACATGAATTTAATTTGCTTTGGTTGGTTTGGTTTGGTCCTTTGCTGGGCTGTCCTTAGTGTTGTTGATGCAACAGATGCATCAACAACCTGGTGAACAAGCAAAGTAGAAAAATAGAAAGTGAAAACAGCATGTTGTCATAAATAGAGGTAGATGGGAAAAGATAATCCAGAAAAAAATAATGATCTTCCCCTTCTTGCTAGTTACAGGGTTGTCTGTAGCAAACAGAATATGTCGCAGAAAGAATCTGTGGCTGAAGCCCGATAATAAGAAAAAAGGAAGAGAAGAAAAAAATTAAGTCAGTACAAGATAGGGAGAGTGGGCATGTGATGTGCATAGATAACAATGCCAAACAGAAATTCTACATTTCCTAGCCCTAAATAGCAATCCCTCTCCCAGCTGCTTATCCAGACAATGTGCTTACATTGAAACTTGCTGCCTCTTAGAATCATAGAATCACAGAATCATAGAATGTTTTGGATTGGAAGGGACCCCTAGAGGTCATCTAGTCCAACCCCCCTGCAGTAAGCAGGGACACCGCTAACTAGATCAGGTTGCTCAGAGCCCCGTCCAACCTGGCCTTGAATGTTTCCAGGGATGGAGCCTCCACCACCTCTCTGGGCAACCCGTTCCAGTGTTTTACCACCATCATTGTAAAGAATTTCTTCCTTATATCCAGTCTAAACCTACCCTGGTTTAGTTTAAAACCATTACCCCTTGTCCTGACACAG